>CM035836.1:37076674-37397580 GCA_020510985.1 Pholidichthys leucotaenia | reverse complement strand
TATGACCCTTTAAAAGCATTAGTTTCCTGTAAGGCGATGTTATCCAAATGCAGTGTTTACGTTGGAGGTCTGGTCTCCCGAGTTTATGGTTCCTTTGAGCCTTTAAAAGCAAATTCTGATCCTTTACCATCTCTGCAAGAGGCAACTGTTTACATTGGGGTCCTGGAAAACATCTTTGGTCAGGCTGGATGAGTGTTGTTGATATGAAAGCCAGTGATATTCTGTAGAATGCAGAAAAGTGGTTTCCTGTAGAAGGAATAAAGCGAAATTCCTGTAGAATGGAGAGAAGTGATCTTCTGTCTTGGTTTGAGGAGACAATGATCTACAGATCGTAGCTTTAAACATTATTACTGCAGTTTTAAAGGCAACCAGATCTTTCAGCTTGAGAGCTTTTAATTAAGAAAAAATGGGTTTGTTGGTTCCCTGTATGCAGCTTTGTTTATTATTCGAATAACTCTCTTCTGAAGCATAAAGACTGGATATAGTTTTATATAGTATTTCCCCATACTTCAGTACAATATGTCATGTATGGGAGTATTAATGAATGATACAAAGTCTATAGTGTGGGTTGATTCAGGAAATATTTCACTCTGTGTAGTATTGCGATTGATTTGCATATTTTACCTTTAATATAATTAATATGTGACTTCCACACAGTTTTTTTTTATTGATTATTATGCCAAGGATTTTAATTTTGGATACCCTTTCAATCTCTACACCATTTACACTGAGTTTAGATACTGAGTTGTTGTGATGGTGTGAAATAATGTTATCATTAAAAGTTTAGCCACCACTGTGTCGCCCTGGTTTCAAGTGTGGGTGGTGTTTTGTGCTTGTATTGCTGAAATATAAAAGGAAGCACTGTAATGGGTCTTAAAATTTGTAATGTGTTCTTTTACTGGATGAGTTTAAAGATGAAATACTATAGACTACACATATAAACTAAATTCTAATGGTGACTGAACAACTCCCATTCCCCAAAGTGCAAGATAGACTATTATGACTATAACTCATAAAGGATCACAGAAATGATATGATAAAAAAAATAAATAAACAAGTGGTTTACTTATACTTCAACTTTAAAAGCAAAAGATTTGACTATAAATATGATTGATGTGTTGTTTACCTGTCACAATACTGCTGTCAAAAACGTTGCCATTCTGAGCAGATCCTGTTTGGACTCTACAAACAAAATACACACACCTTAAGTTCATACACAGCACGAAAATGCAACCTGTAAACACCTTTTTAACCAGGATTACAACTAGCTTATTTCATCAGATATTGTCAACACAAGGCAACTTACTAGGACGGACGTAGCATTGAGCTAGGCCATCGTTTAAAACACGACTAAGTTTTCGTCTATCCACAGTGAACTTTCCACTGCTGGGAAATATAATGTAAAACGTGAATATCACATCACTCACCGTCCTGTATATCACAATATCATGACTTCAACTGCTGAAGTTGGGTGCGTCACGGCTGTATATTCAATTCAATTTGGGTGGCTGGGTCTAATTCCCAGTGCGTCTCCGTCTATTTTCTAGTGCGTCTGCTTGTTCTCCCCACTGCAAGCTCAGTCTGCTTCCCTCTGCATTCTCTCATCAGCCGAAATGCACAAAAAACTCTGCTGGACCGCTGTGTTGATTTTGCTGATTTCTGTTAAGCCATTCTATCGTTGTTGTTTATAATATCACTTGTTCGCGGGCTTACGGACGAAAAATCGCAAATGGCAGCCAGCCAGCAATTCTGGAACGTCAGCGTAACACCCACTCTCATGACGCTATGCCCGGACCAATCAGTGGCCAGCAGTGGGTTGATGTAACTGTGCCGGTACGCTTCGGACCTGCTCTGGATCAGTCCCGATAAATATAGGAACAGTTCCAAAAAAAACAGAACCGTAAGGACTTCCGGTCCCTAATGGAAAAGCGGACAAAGGGTACCAAACCGTACCGAACCGTACCGTACTGACCCTAGTCCAACCAGAGGCAGAGGCTCCAACTTGGATTTTACTGCACAGAAACAAAAACTCGCGACCACTTTTGTTTAGTCCTTCAAAATAAAAGCTCTACGCAGACAGAGCGGAAATGAATTTAAAACCAATCTGTGCGCTGTGTTGCCAGTTAATTCAATAGGATAACTTTCATTAGTCATCATCAATTATAAATTATTATTAATCATTACAAATTTATAAAAGAAAACAGTCCCAAATTTATGGGAAAAATCTGATAATTTATGAGAATAAAAGGCACAAATTTACTAGAAAAAATAGCAAATTTACGAGAAGAAATGGGAAAATTTAGGAGAAATAAGGTTACAAACATACAAGAAAAAAATTGTAAACTTACTTGAAAAAAGTTACAAACTTACTTTTTAGCAAATTTATAAGAAAAAGTCATAAATTTGTTAGGAAAATGTTGCAAATTTATTAGAAAAAAAAACTGAAAATTTATGAGCACAAAATTTACAAATCTATGAGGAAAAGTTGCAGATGTATGAGGAAAAAGATGAAAATTTACAGGAAAAAATTTTTACCAGAAAAATGTTGCAGATTTATGAGAAAATGTTGCAAATTTTGGAGGAAAAAAGTTGAAAACTTGTAAGGAAAAAAAATTACAAATGTATGAGAAAAAAGTTGCAAATTTATGACAAAAAAAAAAAGATCAATTTTTTGTGGAAAATGTTGGAAATCTACAAAAAAAAGGTTGAAGATTTATGAGGAAAAATACAAAAACTTAAAAAGTCACAAATTTATGAAAAAAGTTGCATATTTGCAGGAAATAAAAATGCAGCTTTGCTGGCAGCAGTGGCTCAGGAGGTAGAGTGGGTCATCCAATAACCGGCGGGTTGGTGGTTCGAATCCCGCTCTCCCCAGCCATCCTGCTGTAGGGTCCCTGGGACTTCACCCACTTTGCCTCCAGTGTCCATGATACTGTATAAATGTTCAGTAGTGGTCAGAGAGGCCATTGGTGCAGATTGGCAGCCATGTTTCCATCAGTCTGCTCCAGGGCAGCTGTGGTTACTGCAGTAACTTATCACTATCATTGTCCATCTGTGGAGAGAATGAATAATGTATCCAATGTAAAGTGTCTTTGACACTTTACATTGGATGAATGAAAAGCACTACATAAATCTGATGCATTATTATTATTAATTTTTTGAGAAAAAAGTTGCAAATTTACACGATAAAAGTTACAAATTTACTATTTAAAAAGCTTCAGATGCACAAGAAAGGGCTTGAAAAGCCACTTGGTGGTGCGTAGGGTTGCCAACTTTCTCACAGCCAAATAAGGGACAGAGGGTTTTAACTATTGCTCAGTGCCACAATATTGTGGACATTAGTATTTGTTACGTGTGGCTCTGGGGAGCGACACAATGAGAGCCAAGGACGAGCCAATGAGTTTTGATGTTTTATTGAAGGTAAGGATGAGGGATGAGGAAAGCACAGATGCTCATACACAATAACACTCATGAGCAGTATAGCGACAGAGATAACCGTTGGCACCGGGCGTAGGGGTACACAACACGAGAGCTCACAGCGGGTAACACTCACGGGTTAAGCAGCCAGAAGAGTAAAGAGCTGGCACTGGGCAAAGGACTCCAATACACAGAACACTCATACAAGATGGTACTCCCAAGTGATACAGTAAGGCCAGTAGCAGGCTAGCACCGGACATGGGGGTACAAAGGCACAATACTCCTTACAGGAAGACACTTACGAGTTATGCCGAAGATGAGGCAGGGGCTGGCACCAGACGAAGGGGCTCCAGCCTAGCAGTGCTTATGTCGCAGCCCCGAGTGATCGAGGCTGCTCCTTTTTATCCTCATTGGCAGCGCCCCAGCTGATGAGGATTAATTGGCCCCAGCTGTCCCGTAACACTGACAGCTGGGAGCCTGCTGAGACGCTGTCCAATGAGAGGCAGGGATAAGGGACATGGTCTGAGCGCCGGGGCCCGGCGTCATCCCATGGTGACAGAGCCTCCCCCTCACGGTCGGGCTCCGAACGACCAGGAACACCCCAGCCCCGCCCCCCGCCCCCAACCAGGGAGGGCGGAGGGGAGGCAGGACCGGAGGGAGAGAAGCAGAGGGAAAAGCAAATAAACCGATGAACCAATATAGAGTAACAGGGCGGTGAGAAAAAAAAACAAAAACAAATACAATCCTCTATATCGTACAAAAAAAAACCAGGGCACAGATGGGGAAAAATACTAAGGATGGGTACAGATAAGACCCACCAAAAAGGTGACAAGGACAAATAAAGCAATTACAGAGTATGGACAACAAGAAAACAAACACTACTCCATAATGCAGAGACCAACTAAGAACAGGACAAGAGTGGTGAAAAACGCTGAATATGGATAATAAAGGAAAAAGAAAAAACACAATACACAGCGCCATACATATATACACTGGGTCACCTAGGGGAGTGAAGGTGACAGGAACAACAGGCAATAACGGAGTACGATAAAGTGGGAAACAATACACGTTACTCCAAACAACACACAGTCAAAGTTAAAGTCGGGACTAGGGAAAACCCCCCATGAAGATAACAGGAAGGATAAGGTGATCACAAAGTATGGTTGAAAAGGGGCCAAACACATTACTTCATGATGCACCGACAAGGCTAAGGATACGGTAAGGGTGATGAAAACGCTGAGTACAGATAACTAGAAAACACGACACACAGCGCTAAATACAGCAAGGGTCACCTAGAGAGATAAAGGTGACAGGTAGGAACAGGATAATAAAGAAGAGAAAATGCTGAGTACGGTAAAAAAGAAAACAATACACAGCACTAAAAACACATATTCCCCTAAGGACAAAGAAGCTACGCCCGAGTGACCTTAATAACAACAAGAAATGAGAGACACCTGAGGAGGCGGCAGGGAGAGTCCAAAACAGTCAAACAGTTCTGGTGGCCGCTCCGCCCATTGTCCAGTTGGTGGGCCGGGGAAGAAGAAAAGTTCGGACGGCCAACTCCAGACCCAGGATCCCAACAACCCAGGCCACCGGTAGCCGTGCCAGGCCACCCAGCAGCAAATACAGTTCGTCGGGGGGTTGGACCAGCTCGCCAAACCAGAAGTCTTGCAGGTCGAGCCGTCGACCCGCATCACTCAACCACCAGGACCGTTGAGACGGGCGAAGGGTCAGAGCGGACCCCGGAGGAAGAGGCTTAGGGGAGATCCGATGACGAGGTAGACGAGCGTCAGGCTGCAGGGAAACAGCCACCTCCTCACCGGACCTGGACAATACTGGCGTAGCACCCGCGTCGGACCCCGAATGGGCCTTAGGCGAACCCACGTTGGACATCGCTGGGGCAGCACCCGCGTCGGACCCCGATTGGGTCTCGGGCGAACCCACGTCGGACACCGCTGGAGCAGCACCCACGACGGACCCCGACTGGGTAGGCACCGCACCAGAACCGACCTCCAACGTTGAGCCTGGACCCTCCAGCACCACGAGAGACGGCAATTCCTCGCCGGCGACCCTGGAAACAGGCTCAGGAGAGAAAACAGAACCGGGATTAGGATCACCGGCAGCGCCAGAACCCGGCGAGACGAGCTTGGATGCAGCGGGCGGCTGCACCCGGCTCATCTCCCTAGAGACAGGCTAAAGTGCTCAAAGATATGAAGAGAGAAAGGGAAAGAGAGCACTCGCCTGATCTCGGGTTCTGATGCCGTCCAGGACTGCGAAGATCCAGGATCCGTCGTCAGGAGGTCGTTGTCAGGCTCCCACTCGGCTGCATCGGGCCCCGCAGCCGGCACGATGGTCAGCGCAGCTTGAGGTTCCTCCAGCGTTGGTAACCACGCCGACGGTCCACATGGTGTGATGGCAGGAGAACCTCGTCCCGCTGGACCGAACCGCACCTCCGTGGAGACCCGGGGACACTTGGTCGTCGGCGCAGACTCCACGTAGCAGTCAGTCCTCCTCCTCCGTCCACAACGTAGCTGCGGAGCCGCAGGCCCTCTCCTCGTCCCACGACGTAGACCCGAAGCCGGGGACCGCTCAGCGGAGAGAGACACAGAGGGTGCAGGATTAAAGACACAGGTTACAGCAGGTGGTGGGAGTTCAGGGCGCTGCGGACCCTGAATTCCACCTCCAGGAGTATAGCAGAGCAAATCACAAAACTGATGTAAATAAACTGGGACTTGCCTGCCTCCTGGGGGTTGGATGGCTCCTGCTGTGGTGGACATCGCTTCTTCCTCTCCCCGCTGGGCGATAACAGAGGACCCCACAGGAAGTCGTCTGGGGATCACTCGTGTCGTCTCCAGAAGAGGGCTCACCAGGTCAGGATTCCAAGCACACACAGCAGTCAGGAAGCACGTCGAGGAGGAGGAGATAAAAGCCGGGATGAGCCAGCCCGAATGCCTTGGGATGACAGCGGGGGAAAGAGGCTCGGAGAACGGGGCTGTGAAATCACCATGCTGACGAGACAAAGAGGTGACAGCTGCGTGGGGGAAAAGGTCCTGGCGGCAACCCGGAACTGGATCCGGACGGGGTTCGTGCTGAGGCGCCTGGGCGTTGTGATGACGGCTATTCCCAGGGAGCGAAGCGAGGAGGGAACCCAGGAATCGCTGCTCCTGATCAGAGATCGAGGTGAGGAAGGCGTCGAACACAGGAAAGCTTCGTAGCCCTGGAGTCCTCTCCACCGATCTCACTGCCGCCGCCACATGCCTGAAGATGGTGACTGGATGCACAGCGGAGCTCGCGACAACCGCTCGGCCCCGGATGTAACTGCTGTCAGCTGCGGCTCCTTGGGGGGAATCCCGAGTGACGTGGTGCAGAATGGGGGAAGCCCTCTGGGTGGCGCGAATTCCCGGGCTGGAATGGAAGCAGGAACGGGATCCCGAAGTGGGGGGCAACGTCATCCACTTCGGCTTCCTGCCGGGGTTTCCATCCAACCCGCAGAGCTTCTCTCGCTGTGTAACTGTGGCGTCAATCCTGGCACTGACCTCGAGATGGAATAAAGAGCGAGGGTGACTGTCCAGGAGATCCTCAGCATGGCCCGGATGCCAGCGTCTCGAGTTGGAGGCGTCGTGCAGGGTGAAGAGCGTCTTGCCGACTGCCCCCGGGATGGACCTCAGCTCGGCGCCCTGGCGTCAGAAGTGACTCCTGGGAGACGGCATGCAAACAGCGCTGACACCCGGACAGGAAGATGCAAGTCCAAACAACTCACGGCCGCCGGCAACTCATTCTGGCTGCGACATACTGTTACGTGTGGCTCTGGGGAGCCACACAATGAGAGCCAAGGGTGAACCAATGAGTTGTGATGTTTTATTGAAGGTAAGGGTGAGGGATGAGGAAAGCACAGATGCTCATACACAATAACACTCATGAGCAGTACAGCGACAGAGATAACCGTTGGCACCGGGCGTAGGGGTACACAACACGAGAGCTCACAGCGGGTAACACTCACGGGTTAAGCAGCCAGAAGAGTAAAGAGCTGGCACTGGGCAAAGGACTCCAATACACAGAACACTCATACAAGATGGTACTCCCAAGTGATACAGTAAGGCCAGTAGCGGGCTAGCACCGGACATGGGGGTACAAAGGCACAATACTCCTTACGGGAAGACACTTACGAGTTATGCCGAAGATGAGGCAGGGGCTGGCACCAGACGAAGGGGCTCCAGCCTAGCAGTGCTTATGTTGCAGCCCCGAGTGATCGAGGCTGCTCCTTTTTATCCTCATTGGCAGCGCCCCAGCTGATGAGGATTAATTGGCCCCAGCTGTCCCGTAACACTGACAGCTGGGAGCCTGCTGAGACGCTGTCCAATGAGAGGCAGGGATAAGGGACATGGTCTGAGCGCCGGGGCCCGGCGTCATCCCATGGTGACAGTATTGTCATAATACTGGGATTTTTTACCTTGATAATACCTAAAAAAATATTGATATTCAATGTCATGTTTAATACTAAAAGAACAGAAAATACCACACTTTTCTTAGAAATTTCAGATTGTACAGAATACAGAATCTCAGTTTAAAAAATGTGTCATAGCTATGTTTTAATAATGGATTGCACTTTTCATGACACCCAAAGACACTTTACAGTAAGTCCACTCCACAGACAATGATAGTGATAAGCTACCTCTGTAGCCACAGCGGCCCTGGGGCAGACTGATGGAAACAGGGCTGCCGATTCATGCCAGCGGTCTCTTCAACCACCACCAAACATTTATTCACATTCATACATTAGTGTCATGAACCATGAGCACACTGGAGACAAAGTGGATAAAGTGTCTTGGCCAAGGACACAACAGCAAGGTGGGGGGAGTGGGATTCAGACTGCCAACCCTCCAGTTATTGGGTGACCTGCTCTACCTCCTGAGCCACTACAGCCTCATTTTTGTTTCTCTTTGAGAGATAATGCTACTTGGAGCTAGAAAACACAACTACACTGCAAAAAGCCAAATGTAAGTAAAATTAAATAAATAAAGGCTGTTTATGCTTGTCTGTTGTTCTGACAAGGTATTTATTTATGCTGTGCAGATTATATGAAAGAAAATTTTACATGATTTCCAAAAGTTTTAACTTGTTTTACACAATTTGACCAGTCAAATTTTCTTGCTCTGTTGGCAGATAATTGTACTTAAAATAAACAAACAAACAAAAAAATTCTTGCAATAGATAATTCTAGTTAAAATTAGAAAACATATCTGCCAACAAAGTAAGATTAAATTGCTTAGAACAAGTAAAAATGTACATAAAGCAATTAAAATTTTACAGAAAACTGCACAACAAAAATAAATTCTTGTCTTGTCAAAATTATCTTGTGAGAGAAAATCAAGCATAAAGCCTTGATTTAGGGTATTTTATCTTACTGAGATTTCCATTTTACAGTTTGACCCATACTGCCTTTGACATAAAATTACATCAGGGAAGTATTCCTGATTCAAACAAGCACAACAGTAGCAATGGAAAACCTACACAGGTGGCTAGAAACACTTCAAATAGCATGTCTTACCTTTTTAGAAGTTTTTTTTTTGTCTGGCCTTCTTTAAAGAAAAATCCTTCATTACGTCCTTTAAGTCTAGCTCAAAAACATTGTCATAGTCTATAGATGCATGCTTGATCCAGTCTACTTTTTACCAAGTTTGGAGTCTACTGCCCCACACACAGGTGTTTGATGTAAACCAGGGGTGTCCAATCATGTGCTATGGAAGGCCAAGACCCTGCAGGCTTTTACCTCCAGTCAGTGTCAGAGAGGTAGGGTTATACTTGTACACACACCTAATCTCATTTTGACAGGTGTCCCGCCTCCTTGACCTGACCCTGACCCCGCCCCCATGACCTTGCATAATTAGGTTGTCAATCAAAAGTGTTTTTAAAACATGACCTTTGGTCCAAAAACTTCTCGTCAAACTGACAGATTGTGATTTTAATCTGTTGACCATATATGTTTTAGCGTGAGAATGGGGTTAATGATGGCAGAACTTCTCATCAGAAGTGACAGCTTTGTAGTCTTTCAATTTACAAAAAACACATCAATGTGTCTGTAAAAGGATTTAAGCAACACCACTGTCACAGCCAAAACAGATGGGCTCAAAGGTGACATGTTTGTAGCAGTTTCAATTTGCAAAAGCACACACACACTAACATCACAAATCTGCAGCATCATTTTCTGCACATTCAGAAAAAAGGGTTTTAGAGGCAGACTGACCTGAGCAAACAGGCCTATTTGGTCTTAATGACCCAAAGCACACTGAAAAAAACAAACAAACAAAAAAAAACAAGTTAATGTCTTTGCACAGCTTAAACAGAACTCAGACAGACCTCATTGAAAATCTGAGGAATGAGGCATGTCTTTATCGGTCATTCTGTACATGTATAACTGTAGTGAGACCTTGGTCTGCACTGCTGCCAATAAAACAGACACATTTGCTGCTGCTGCTGCTGTATAGGCAGAGGGAGATTGCTCACGGCGATTAATTCACATGACTCTTAGTGTTGCAATAGTTTACTTGTTAGGCTGACTGACTTTAGATAGGATACAAATTCCACTTCTTAAACACATATTTTGCATTTCTGAGTGACTGTAGGATGTTTGCTGAAAAGGGGCAAATTTGTCTTGGTAAAAAAAAGTGTCAGAGAGGTGGTGTGAAGCTTTCCTAAGCAGGTAAACCCATGAAAAAAAACAACAACAAAAAAACCAAAAAAAAATTGAGTTCTGTCTACAAACTCACACAAAGAGTTCAAGATGCATGAACAAATTGAGAATGAATATATTATTGGACACAGTGTACAATGTACACACTGACAACAAGCTTTCAGAGATGTTGTCCCTGTTTGAAAAGGGTCTGCACAACATTAAGAGTGAATATGAGCAGCTTAACTATGCCCAGCACCTGAAAGAGAGACTAGAGGCTTTCACACAGGACTTTTTGCCCCACATGAAGGAAGAAAGGGTTTACATTTTTAAAATTACCATACAACAGCCTTCTAAGGATTGTCTGTATGAAACAATTCTGTAAAACATCCCACAACTTGTACGTTATATTTACCAACGGTTAAAATAGTTATATAACTTTAAGGCAGAGGTTTTTTTTTCAGCCACTCGTGACAACTTTAAACCAGAATTTGGAGAGGGGTTTTTTTGGCGGTCTGTGCATCTGCATGTTCTTTTTACCCTCCCACTGGCAGATTACACACCTTTAGGGATAGAGTGAGGATGGAAAGTCAGTTTTTCTGCAAACTTTTCTTTCTTTGCTGGCAACTCAAATGCCATGAGACTTGCTTTCAAAGACTTCAAACTTAACAACCACATTAAAATAGTTATACTTTATTTTTCCAGAGAATATTAAAACAGTCTTTAGACTTTATAGCCTGTGTGTTCTCGGCTTCAATCGGCTACTTGTTTTTTCATGTGTTTTTTATTTGTGTGCAGTATCTGTAGCAAATGCAGCTTGTCGTGGTTCGAGCGCCGATTTCGTCCACTCTCGGGCTATGCAGTATTTTCCACCCAGCTGATGTGTGTGTCCCCGATGGCTCTCCGAGCTCTTATTGTGACAGCACTCGGAGGGGCTTCCGGCTGTCAGAGCGGAGCTCTCTGACAGCTGAGCTGCATGAGCGATTGCCATCAGCTGTCCCATCCTGAGCCCTATTTAAGGGATCAGCTGAGGGCTGAGCGACGCGGCAGTATCGTCGGACAACCCCTCGTCTGACATCATCGAGCATTCCTCTGGTCAGACGTTTACAACCCTTCATCTATTATCGTGTGTTTCATTATGAATCTGTTCTTGCTCGTCATAGACTGAGTTATCGTTGTAGTGTGTTTTAGCCCCTCGTGGCTCATTATTTTGTCATCCATCCTTTCCCTTAATAAACTTTGCAAACTCACCGGTTGATATGTGGCGTCTTATTGATGGCTCGTGAGGGCCATCCATGACAGTAGACTGCCGCCAGACTGAGACGCCTGTCACCGTGAGTTTGCTGTGGGCTGGAGTTTTTTTCCCTTCGCTAGGGCTTGTTGTTATAAGTATGTCCGCCCTCGAGCATGGGTTTTGCCCTGAGTGGTTGCAGGAGATCGATGGCGACCTGGCCAAGGCCCGTCTCCTCATGCCCACCCATGCGGCACACAGCTACCTGTTTCTGGCCCAGAGGTCTTTATTAAAACACAGTATCACCTTACCTCCTTTCCGAAAGGAAAGGAGAGGGTGACATGGATTGTGGCACAATGTGAACTGATCGAAAAGGTGGCCAAGGACCCCTCTCCTTCTTCCCCGAGTACGGCGTCCCAGACGAGGGTGGAGATCCACGGACTGGAGGGGAACACCGGCAGGAGGCCGACGGAGAGGCATCCCCGCTCCTCGCCTCAGGACTCAGCTCCTGTCACCCGTCCAGCCCAGGTGCCATGTGTTCCTGGTCCCATCGTCTCACCATCAGCCAGTAAACATTGTCGCCATGCCCCAAAAAAGCCTCAGCGAGAATCCTGTCCGGATCCAGTTCCGGGTCGTCGGAGGGACTTAGCCTCCCAGTCAGCTGCTTCTTCTGTGTCACGTCAGGAGGGAATTATCGCAGCCGCTCCCCCCGGGTCATCTGTCCCTGCTGTCCCGTCAGCACCTCATGCCCGGATCGCCTCGGCTGTCACCCCCTCCTCCTCAACGTCATCCCCGGCTGCTGTGAGTGCTATGAGTCCAGCTTCGGCGAGGCCCGTCTGCAATCCATCGCGAGCCGCTCCTCCTCGCCTTCCCGAGGGGCCTGCCGTCACCATCCGGAGGGGAAAGGGAAGAACTCCGCCCGCTACAGCAGGCACCATCTGCCCTCTGGGGAACAGGCAAGTGCAATTTCATTCTTCTCCTCGTTGTGGTGATTTGCCTTGTCTGACTCCTGGGGGTGGAGTTCGGGGTTCACAGTCCCCCGAGCTCCCACCACCTGCTGTAGCCGCTGACATTGATCCTGCTGCCTCTGTGTCTCCCTCCGCTGAGTGTTCCACGACAACAGGCCTACGTCGCCAGACGAGAAGGGGGCCTGCAGTCCTGGAGAGCCTGATTCCAGCCCCACAACCACATCACGGGCAGAGGAGGAGAGCGGACTGAAGTGTGGAGCCTGTGCCGATGACGAAACGTCCCCGGGTCTCCATCGATGAGTGGTTTGATCCAGCAGGTCGAGGATCCCCTGCCACCACGCCGTGCAGGTTGTTGGCATGGACGTCAGCGTTGGAGGGTCCTCAGACTGTGGAAAACATTTTGCCAGCTGCGGAGCCCGCCGTAGCCGAGTGGGAGCCAGAGGATGTCCTTCTTCGTCCTGAGCCCGGATTGCCAAAGTCCTGCATGGCGACAGAACTCGAGATCAGGCAAGTGCTCTACTTTGTCTTCCTTCTTTCTTCTTTGGAGCATTTTTGCCTGTCTCTCGGGGAGACAAGCCGGGTTCAGCCCTCCGCTGCATCCGAACTTGTCTCGCCGGGTTCTGTTGCTACCGGTGATCCTGACTCCGGTTCTGTTCCCTCTCCTGAGCCTTCTCCCAGGGTCGCCGGTGATGAGTCGGTCCTGGTCTCAGCTCTGAAGTTTCCAGGTTTGGGGGTGGAGATCATCCATGGTGCTGTTCCAACCCAGTTGGGGTCCATCGTGGGTGCAGCTGCGATCCAATCGGGGTCCATCGTGGGTGCAACGCGGGTTCAGCCAGGGTCCAACAGAAGGACAGCGCTTATTCTGGTAACGTTCGGAGGTGGAGCTGAAGATCCTCCGCTGAGCGACGCCGGACTGGTCCCTCATCACTTTTCCATTCCCTCCTTCCCTCCATCGGGTGCCGCAGGGGTTTCCCGTAATCAGCTCGGCTCTCCCTCGTCGCTCCTCGCCCTTAAGAGGCCGTCTCCGAACTTTCCCCTGCGGTCCTGGTGGCTGAGCGATGCGGGTCGGCCGCCTGGAGGACTGCCTCGCCCGTTTGGCATTCTGGGTTGGCTACTCGACCAACTAGACTGTCTGCTTGGTGACCTGGTCCGGCTGCAAGAGATCCTGTTTCTCCGGGCCTGGGACTGGGGTAGGCCACCCAAACGCTCCCTTTTCCCCCTATTGGCTATCTGGACATTGGACTCAGGGAGACCACCAGAACTGTTTGTGTATCATTGGACTCTGCCTGCCGTCATCCCCTTAGGTTTCTCATTTCCTCTAAATATTAAGGTCACTCTGGTGGGTTTTTTTGTTTTTTGTTTTTTTTTTGTTACTTATTTGTACCCGTAGGTAGATTTGGTTTGCAGTCTGGTGACAAGCCACCGGCTGCTGGTCGCTGCATGCGCGAGCGCCCTAAACCTACATGTTTTTGGTGTGCGGGAGGAAACCGGAGAAATCCCGGAGTAAACCCGCGCAACACGGGGAGAACATGCAAACTCCACACAGTTCACTGTTGGTCGGGGGCTGGGATCGAACCCACGATCTCATGATCCCCGCGGTCACCCGGCCGAGGGTAAAACTGTGCTGCCACAGTGCTAAACCACTGCTCCACCGTGCAGCACCGTGGTTGTCATTTGCCCTGTTTTTGATCTATGTATTCACCGCTGTTTAGCGTGTTTTGTTTTGTTTTTTTTCTCTTCCCTCTCCTGTCTGAGGGATGATTTGTGTCTGCCACATTCTGTCTCATGGGCCTGTGTATTTTAGTTAAAGGTCTCCTCCTGTTATTTGCATTTTTTGTCCTGTCTATGTTCCGTCCGTGCTTTATGGAGTATTTAACTTGATCACGCTGCCAATCCGTGTTTATTCCCCCCTGCTTTATGGGAGAAAAGTTTAGCAAACTATGTCTACCAGATTCAGCACACAGAGACATCTGTGTCATTACATCTAAGATCCGGGTCTTTGTCTGGTTCTTGAAGGTATTAAACACTTTGCACCGATTACAAAAAAACCATTTTATTTAGTTGTACAGAAGCATTTAAGGATAAACTAATTTGCATTAACTACCCTTAAACATTTATCGTTGAAAGGCAGTAATAACTCCATCAGTTGTATAATTGTTTCTCTGCATAACACCATTTTAGAGACCTCTTTTTTTATATCACACAAGTACATGTGTGAAGTACATTTACATGTTTGAAGAAAGAATTTTTTTTTTGTAATTTGAATTTTATTGGGTTTTCAATTTAGAAAATAAAACAAAAACAAACAAACAAAAAAACAAAAAAA
The DNA here is from genome assembly GCA_020510985.1 of Pholidichthys leucotaenia. NCBI lineage: Eukaryota > Metazoa > Chordata > Actinopteri > Cichliformes > Pholidichthyidae > Pholidichthys > Pholidichthys leucotaenia. The sequence continues at coordinate 37,382,968 of CM035836.1, read as the reverse complement.
AAACCCCAAAACAAATATACCCAGTGAGAGGATAAAACATTCCATTTCCACCCTAATACTCTTACGATGATTAGCTTAATCTACTACACCTATAAAGGTAAGATAGGATCCCCACTTATTGTAGAAGCTGTCCATCCTGTCCAAAAGTTTATATGAAAGGCGTTCTAGTGCAGCAAGCTTGCCCAGCTCCCTGAGCCATTGAGCTACGGGTGGGGCAGAGGAAGATTTCCAGTAAAAAGTGATCAACTTTCGGCCCACCATCAGAGCAGTCTGAATCCACTCGGCATCAGAGATTGGGTCCTGAATCATTGATGGATCCCCAAGGACAAAAAGTCTCTGAGTAAATGGCACTTCTTGCTTAACAATTGTCATAATATGTCTATGGATCTGCAACCAAAAGTCCTGTATTACCGGACAACTCCAGATCATATGGATTAATGTCCCTTCCCCCTGTAGACATCTCCAGCAGCTTGAAGAGTGAATGAGATTCGCTCTCAACATTTTACGAGGTGTCCAGTAAAATCGATTCAAAATTTTAAATTGAACAAGTCTGGTTTTCAATTCCCTAGACACTTTCTTCCCATTCTTTAAAATATTTGCCCATTCAACATCAGTAAATTGTGAATTCAGATCTTTTTCCCATACGTGTTTAAGGAAGGAAGAATCTTTATTTGAGCTCTTAAGGAGCATTAAATAGAAATTTGAGGCCTTAGATCTTTTGCCACAGGAACTCAAAGCCTGGATGAGCCAATCTACATCAGGAGGAGGGGTAGTTGTAGATCCAAAGACTTGACACAGCAGATGTCGAAGTTGTAAATATTTCCAAAACTGATTCTGTGGTAGTCCATACTGTGCCCGTAGAACATCAAATGATTTGAGAGCTCCCCCTTCATATAGATCTTTTAACATCAAGATGTCCTTTTTCACCCAGATTTTCCACATAAGATAAGATAAGATAAGATAAGCCTTTATTAGTCCCACAACGGGGAAATTCCAGGATTGCAACAGCACAGGGATAGCAACACTCAGAGCAACAATCAGAAGGCAAGAAAAAAAACAAGCAAGCAAGAGCAGCTAATGTACATATGTACATATTACTATAAAATATATATATACACACACACACACACACACACAGTGCAGAGCATTGTAGCTGGATGGAATAAATATGTGAATATATGAACACAGTGCAGAGCATTGTAGCTAGATGGAATAAATATGTAAATATATAAACACCCACAGTACGGAGCATTGCAGCTAGGTGGAATAAATATGCAAGTATATAAACACACACAGTGCGGAGCAATGTAGCTAGATGGAATAATATGTAGATATATAAAAACACAGTGCGGAGCATTGTAGCTAGATGGAATAAATATATAGATATATAAATATAAACACACCCAGTGCTGAGCATTGTAGCTAGATGGAATAAATATGTAAATATATAAACACACACAGTGCAGAGCATTGTTGCTAGGTGGGATGAAACAGCATAACCGTCTATTTAGTTATCCTACATGGTATGATTATGTGCCCAAACATATTCTCACCCTCCATAGCAACCGGTATGTTCCTAGTTGTATGCCGGAGAGGACCATTGTGTAAGTCTATTGCATCTTTTGCATTCAAAAAAACTATTAGTTTGTTACGTCTTTTTGCTATCTCTGCGAGCAGCCCTGCTTAGGTTGTACAGTCTGACAGCCGTTGGTAGGAAGGACCTACGAAACCTCTCGGTTGTGCACCTGGGATGATGTAGTCTGCTGCTAAATGAGCTCCTCAGTGCATCCAGTATGTCCTGCATAGGGTGGAACTCGGACTCCAGCAGAGATGACAGTTTAGCCACCGTCCTTCTCTCTCCTATCTCCTCCATCGGATCAAGGCGCTGCCCCAGGACAGAGCTAGCTTTCTTAATCAGTTTGTTCAGTCTCTTCCTATCGGCTGCAGTAATGCCACTGCCCCAGCAGACCACTCCAAAAGTGATGGCTGATGCCACCACCGTGTCATAGAATGACTTCAGCAGCGCCCCTTGTACACCAAAAGACCTGAGTCTCCTCAGCAGGAACAGCCTGCGCTGTCCCTTCTTGTAGAGTGCGTCAGTATTGTGTGACCAGTCTAGTTTATTGTTCAGATGAATACCCAGGTACTTATAGGATGTCACCATCTCGATGTCTGTTCCCTGTATATTTACTGGTGCTGTGAGGGGCTGCCCATGCCTGCGGCAGTCCACCACCAGCTCCTTAGTTTTCCTCGCGTTGATCTGGAGGCAGTTCCGATGGCACCAGTCCACAAAGTCCTGGATAAGCCCTCTGTACTCAGCTTCATCTCCGTTGGAGATGAGACCAACGATCGCAGAGTCATCAGAGAACTTCTGTAGATGGCAATGTGTTGTGTTGTGTGAGAAGTCCGCAGTATAAAGAGTGAACAGGAAGGGAGCCAGCACCGTTCCCTGGGGGGGCCCCCGTGCTACTGATGATCGTGTCGGAAACACAGTCCCGGGTTCTCACAAACTGAGGCCGGTTCGTGAGGTAGTCCAGGATCCATGATGACAGGTGCTGGTCCACCCCTGCGCGCAGCAGCTTGTCCTTCAGGATCATCGGTTGGATGGTGTTGAAAGCACTGGAGAAGTCAAAGAACATGATCCTCACCATATTCCCGGGCTTCTCCAGGTGGGACAGAGAACGGTGAAGGAGGAAGATCACCGCATCCTCCACCCCAATGCCATGCTGGTAGGCGAACTGGAGTGGATCCATCGCTGGTTCCACCAGGGGGTGGAGATGAGCAAGGAGCAGTCTCTCCAGGGTCTTCATCAAGTGGGACGTCAAGGCCACCGGTCTGTAGCTGTTCAGGTCTTTGGGGTGGGAAGTTTTTGGTACAGGTACCACACAAGATGTTTTCCACAGCTGTGGTACCCTCCCCAGTTTCAGGCTCATGTTGAAGATATACGTTACAATCCCACACAGCTGGTCTGCACAGGACTTGAGGAGCTTTGCGCTGATGCCGTCCGGTCCCGACGCCTTCCTCGCCTTGATCTTCCTCAGCTCCGTCCTCACCTGGGTCTTGGTCAGGGTCAGGATGGGGGGCTGTGTGTTGGGAGTGGGGGGGGTGTCGGTGGAGTGGGGAGTGGGCAGCAGGACTTGATTTCTTAGAGGCAGCAGTGGTTAAATGGGGATTTTCCAATATGGAGACTTGGGTTGGGTTAAGCCAAATAGAAGCCATAGAATGAAGATGAGAGCTAAACTCTAGTATAGAAGCAACTCTCTTCCAAACGTATTGTAAAAAGGATACAATAGGATGCGACTGAAATTCAGAAGAAAGTTTGATTGTGATTAGATGTACTAGGGGAAGAGGGCTGCTCAGGTAACTCTCCAAATAAAACCAAGGGGGAGCTCTCTCAGGGGGGAAAGCCCAATGAATCAAATGTCTAAGACTAAAAGCGTAATGATATAAAACCAAATTTGGGACCCCCAAACCTCCTGAATCTGTAGACTTCTGTAATCTTTTCAACTTTAATCTAGGGCGCTTACCATTCCATAAAAACTTATTGCACAACCTATCAAATTGTCGAAAATAACCAACTGGGATCCTAAGAGGAAAAGATTGCAGAAGGTAATTAAATCGGGGTGCACAAATCATCTTAATAACATTGACCTTGCCCCAGAAAGGCAAAAAAAGGGGTGACCACCTTTCTATGTCTATTTTAAATTTTTCGAGCAAGGGCTCAAAATTAATCTGAATCAGATCCGATAAAGATAAGATAAGATAAGATAAGATAAGATAAGCCTTTATTAGTCCCACAACGGGGAAATTCCAGGATTGCAACAGCACAGGGATAGCAACACTCAGAGCAACAATCAGAAGGCAAGAAAAAACAAGCAAGCAAGAGCAGCTAATATACATATGTACATATTACTATAAAATATATATATACACACACACACACACAGACACACAGTGCAGAGCATTGTAGCTGGATGGAATAAATATATGAATATATGAACACACAGTGCAGAGCATTGTAGCTAGATGGAATAAATATGTAAATATATAAACACCCACAGTATGGAGCATTGCAGCTAGGTGGAATAAATATGCAAGTATATAAACACACACAGTGCGGAGCAATGTAGCTAGATGGAATAATATGTAGATATATAAAAACACAGTGCGGAGCATTGTAGCTAGATGGAATAAATATATAGATATATAAATATAAACACACCCAGTGCAGAGCATTGTAGCTAGATGGAATAAGTATGTAAATATATAAACACACACAGTGCAGAGCATTGTTGCTAGGTGGGATGAAACAGCATAACCGTCTATTTAGTTATCCTACATGGTATGATTATGTGCCCATACATATTCTCACCCTCCATAGCGACCGGTATGTTCCTAAAGTGTGAGGAAACAGGATGCCAAGATATTTAATTCCTAATTTTGGCCAAGAAAAGCCTATATTTTGACCAAATGTAAACAGTGTTTTAGGGCAATAAGATGTTAGAGGGAGAATTTCTGATTTTATCCAGTTAACTCCATAACCAGACAAACGTGAAAATTGGTTAATAATTTTAAGGAGAGCTGGAATTGATTTTTGAGGTTGTGTAATCAGTACCAATGCATCATCAGCATACAACATTATCTTATGGGTACTGCCATGGACCTGAATACCTGGAAAACTGCCGTCTTTGCGGATAGCAACAGCTAATGGTTCTAATGCCAAAGCGAAAAGCAGGGGACTTAAAGGGGAGCCCTGGCGTGTACCCCTATAAAGTCTAAAAGGCTGTGATGTAACTCGATTTGATATCACTGAAGCTCTAGGTTCATTATATAGTAATTTAATCCAAGAAAGAAACTTTGAACCAAAACCAAAAGTCTCTAGAGTCGCAAAGAGATACTGCCACTCAACCCTGTCAAATGCTTTTTCAGCATCCAGGGAGAGGGCTGCCACTAGAGAGAGGTGTGCAAGTGAGGGATCATTTTGAACTGACCATATGATATCAATAAATCGCCTAATATTGTCTGCCGCACCCCTGGAACGAATAAAACCCACCTGATCAGGATTTATAAGAGATATCATTACTTTATCTAATCTTAATGCCAAAATTTTGGAGAGAATTTTACAGTCACAGTTTATAAGACTAATTGGTCTATAATTCTTACACTCCAACGGATCTTTATTGCTTTTTAAAATAAGCGAAATGAAAGCCTCTGTTAAAGAAGGGGGCAGACGGCCTTGTTCAAAAGATTCCGCAAACATTTCTAAAAGTAAAGGAGAAAGCTCATCAACACAGGCCTTGTAAAATTCTACAGTGAATCCGTCAGGGCCCGGTGCCTTTCCAGTTGGGAGGCTCTTAATAACTTTCACAATTTCCTCTTTAGTAATTGGGGCGTCAAGTAAGTCTATTTGTTCCTTCGTTAGGGAGGGCAAGACAGGGATGACAAAAATGCATAGATCTCTTGAGATCCAGCTTCCATTTCAGAAGAATAAAGCGAAGTGTAAAATTCTCTGAAAGCACCATTAATTTCATTTAAGTCTGACACCAGAGTACCATCCTGTGTCCTAATAGCAGATATAGTACACTGAGCTTCTTTCATTTTAATATATCTAGCCAGCATTTTGCCAGCTTTATCCCCCTCCTCAAATTGTTTATGCCCAAGGTGAAATAGAGAAAATTCAACTTTTTGTTTTAGGATTGAATTCAGCTCATACTTAAGCTTCAGAAGGGGTGACAAATTTACTAAATTTGTGTCTTGTTTGAATGAAGTCTCTAATAAAGCTATTCTCCTCTCCAAATCAATCTGTTTAACAATGTTAGTTTTCTTTTTAAAAGATGCATATTGAATAATATGTCCCCTAATAAATGCCTTAAAGGCCTCCCAAGCAACACTGGCAGAGGGAGCAGAATCCCAATTTGTCTCAAGATATAAGGAAATCTCTGCTTTCAAAGAGGACACAAAATCTGGATTAAGAAGAAAGCTTGAATTAAGCCTCCATCTAGAATTTTTTTTTAACTGACAAGGCGGGATCATATGTAAAAAAAACAGGGGCATGATCTGATAGTATTATGCTACCAATGAAGCTTGAATTTACAGAAGAAACAGAGAATTTTGACATTAAAAAGTAATCAATCCTGGAAAACACATTATGAGCAGTGGAATAAAAAGTGTAATCCCTTGTGGACGGATTAAAAAGCCGCCACACGTCTACCAAACCAATTGCATTGCACATGTCTTTCAATGTAGAGCCAGATTTAGATGAACGCTGTGAGGGGGTGCTCCGATCTAAAATGTTGTCCATGACCTGATTAAAATCCTCGCCTACTAAAATGGGATAATTACCCATTTCGCTTAATTCGTGTTCCAGTTGTCGATGTAGCGTTGCTTCAGGAGACCCACCTCACTAAAACAGAATCTAAAAAACTCTGTCGGGATTGGGTGGGCCATGGGTTTGCGTCTTGCGGTAATAGCCAGAGCAGGGGGGTGGCAATCCTTTTTCATAAACATTTGCAGTTCAAGTGTCTAAAAGAGGTTAGTGATGATGATGGACGACTCCTTATAATTCTTATAGAAATTCAGGGCCATAGGATGATACTCGCTAATGTTTATGCACCAAATATAGTTGAAGAAAGAATTTTTAACTCCCTTATTTTTTCTGTAACAACTTACGCTGCTTGTACTAAACATTTGTTTATTAAACACCCACTACAAGTTTGTAAAGGGTCGACATCACCCTGTTTTTATTGTGGTTGTAGTTTTTTTTAAGGTTCATGATTAATTTAGCATAATGCCGTCCATGTTGTGTCATACACATTTTTTTGCTTTTCTGTTGACAAAAACTCTTGTTTTTTTTTGTTTTTTGTTTTTTAATGCTACATGAAGATAAACCTGAATCAAATGAAACTATGTTAAACAAAGTTACTTCAACCTGATTAACGTGTAATGTGTTTCATTTTTTTGTAGTTGATAATGTATATTTATGAAAACTCAGATTCCTGAGTGTAAGTGAATACAGCATCATGGTACTGGTTAGCCATCCTTTCCCTCCACAGCAGGGAGACTAGGTGGCACCAGGCCATGGGGTGGGCACCATAACGGTTATTATAACATGATATTTCTTCTGATCTCTAGCACAACAAATCACCAGAGGAAAGCTTGGCCAGACTGTTGTTCTGCCGTGTAGAGCTGACATCAACAACCCAGACAAAGTTGCAGTCGCTGTGGAGTGGAAAAGAGCCGACCTGAAGGATGATTTTGTTCTTTTGTACCGAGATGACCAGTTTGATCAAAATAGCCAACATCCATCTTTCAAGAGCCGAGTGGAGCTGCAGAACAAACAGGTGAAGGATGGAGATGTGTCTCTGGTTCTGAAGAACGTGACGTTGACTGACAGTGGGACATACAGGTGTGAAGTTTTGATCCAGACAGCGGGCCAAAATCCCCAAACCATTACCGACTGGAAGATCGTTTTATCAGGTGAGTGCAGCAAATAGTGTCAGACGGAGTTCTTTGTCATCACCTACCTCACGGTAAATAAACGGTTTAGTGGGTTTTGGAAAAACCGTGTGTGTGAATGAGAGGAAGACAGGTGTAACGATTAAGATCCAAGGAGTAGAGTGAAGGTAGATAAGTTTAATTACCTGGGGTCAACCATCCCAATAATAAAAATGAAACCAGCTTCCATATGAATGTTGCAAATTTACAGGAAAAAGACTCAAATTTACAATAAAAAAGTTGCAGATTTATGACAAAAAAGTAGTGAATTAAAAAGGAGCCAGTTGAGGTGATTTTGGCATCTGACCAGGATGCCTCCTGGGCACCTCCTACTTGAGATGTTTTGGGCACATCCCACTGGGAGGAGACCCCGTCGAAGACCCAGGACTCACTGGAGAGACTACGTCTCCCAGCTGTCCTGGGAACGTCTTGGTATCCTCTCTGAAGAGCTGCTGCCTCCGCAACCCGGACCTCGGGAAAAGCGGTAGAAGATGGATGGATGGATGGATGGAAGTAGTGAATTAATGAAGAAAAAATTATAAATTCATGAGGGAAAAAAGTTGCAAATTTACAAGAAAATTTTGCAGATTTTAAAGAAAAGAATTACAAATTTATGAGAAAAAAAAACTGAAAATTTATGAGAAAAAAGTTACAAATTTACAAGAAATAGTTGTGGATTTAAAAGAACAACGCTGCACATTTATTAGAAAAAAGTTGAAAATTTATGGTAAAAAATTACAGATGCACAAGAAAAAATTGCAGATTTTTTTTTTTTTTCTGTCCTGTCAGGCAGCTAGGCAAACAGAACAGGGATCTTTCACCCTACTGTGCCAAAACAGATTTACTTTGCCAAGAGGAGCCTATACAGTGCCTAACTTTGCACTGTATATTGTTGTAAACTCCTCCTGTAATAACTTTTAATACTTTATTTTAATTGTTTTACCCATGGAAGACCCAACAGGATGGGGAAGAGGGAAAGGAAGTGTGTGAAGGGGGGAAAGAAAAGGGAGTGGAACAGACAAAAAAAAAAAAAAAAAAAAGACAAACTGCTTCTTCCACCGGAGATGTCTCAACACGAGTCTGGTTTCTGCACCTGTTAAAGGAGAGACACTTGTACATGTATGTCTGTGTGCCTATATATGAGAACACGCGCAAAATAAGTGTGCGCATGTGAGTGGTTTGTCAGGAAACATACGAGCGGAGGGCCGGTCGCAGCAGCCCTCCCCCCGAGGACCCCGAGCAGGCAAGGCAGTGCCACCAACCCCCAGCCCCGAGGTCAGCAAGCCCCAGGAAAGCCAAGCATCCACCCCCGGAGAGATGATCAAGGGAGGGCAGGCCGCCCGGCGGCCGGTGCGGTGAGCCCACACCCCCGGACCCGCCCGACCCCCACCCCCCCAGCGGGGCCAACATCCGCCCCCGGGCCCCAGGCACCAGGAGGCCAGCGACCCCACCCCCCAGGACAGAGGCCAGCCAGCGCCCCCCGGCGCGAGCCCCCCCAGGTACAGATTTTTGATTTTAAAAAGTAGTGAATTTATAAAGAAAAAATGACAAATTCATGCGGGGAAAAAGTTGAAATTTACAAGAAAGCAAATTGGCAAATTTTGAGAAAAAAGTTGCAAATTTACAAGAAATAGTTGTGGATTTAAAAGAACAATGCTGCACACTTGTTAGAAAAAGTTGAAAATATATGGTAAAAAATTACAGATGCACAAGAAAAAGTTGTAGATTTTTGATTTTTAAAAAGTAGTGAATTTATGAAGAAAAAATGGCAAATTCATGAGGGGAAAAAGTTGAAATTTACAAGAAAACAAATTGGCAAATTTTGAGAAAAAAGTTGCAAATTTACAAGAAAAATTTGCAGATTTAAAAGAAAAAAGTTGTAAATTTACAATAAAAAAATTTCAAAGAAAAACATTGCAAATTTACAAGTAAAAAGTTGCAAATTTATGAGAAAATTTGCAAATTTAGAATAAAAAAAGTTGCAAATTTATGATTAAAAAGTCATGCCCCCCCCATCCCCTTGATTTACACCTATGAGTGAGTTGCTGACTACAATGAAAACTAGAAAAGCACTCAGAGAGCGCAGACCTCCGCCAAGCGCCACAGTTCCCCTATACAGTGTTTGTGTGTACGTTTTCTGATTCCTTGACCATGAAACCATATGACTAGCAATTGGATTCACAATGATAGGATTAGTGGTTCAGTAGTTATTGACGAAAATGGCATTTTCCGTAATGGCGGTTTAGCGCCACAGTTCCCCCCATACAGTGTTTGTGTGTACGTTTTCAGATTCCTTGACCATGAAAACAAATGACTAGCAATTGGATTGACAATGATAGGACTAGTGGTTTAGTAGTTATTCACGAAAATGGCATTTTGCATAATGGCGGTTTTCTTGTGGATGGTGATCCAGATCACCACCAAAATCTAATCATCTGTAGGATACCTCATTTCTGACAATCTGTGAAAATTTCATGAAAATCCGTCCATAACTTTTTGAGTTATCTTGCTAAAAAACAAACAAACAAACAGACAAACAGACAAACAGACAGACAAAGCAACGTCGATGATCACATAACCTCCCCCTTTGGCAGAGGTAACAACAGCACCACAGGTGCTGATGCCTCGGTGCCTTGCATGGTGGCATGGGGTAGTTAAGTACTGTATCAGGCCATCCATGGATGGTTTTGAAGTGCTTGGTATGCGTTTACGCAGGAATGACACTGATGTCAGTGTCACATCACACACGAGGTGTTTGTCATCCCAGGACTGTACACTTGCATTTTTTTGTCAAGGAGATCAGAAAAGGAAAAAAAATATAGAAACATAAGAATAAAATTAGAAGCACTAAGAAAATGCTGGAGCAACAGATTTTAGTAATTGAATGCATGTATAGTTACACGTTGGCGTGCTATAGCAGGCAAACGATAAGCATAATTATGACTATTAAATCAGAACAGTTTTGAATGTTTCACACTTACAGTATCTCACAAAAGTGAGTACACCCCTCACATTTTTGTAAATATTTGATTATATCTTTTCATGGGACAACACTGAAGATATGACACTTTGATACAATGTAAAGTAGTCAGTGTACAGCTTGTATAACAGTGTAAATTTGCTGTCCCCTCAAAATAACTCAACACACAGCCATTAATGTCTAAATCGCTGGCAACAATAGTGAGTACACCCCTAAGTGAAAATGTCCAAATTGTGCCTAAAGTGCCAATATTTTGTGTAGCCACCATTATTTTCCAGGACATGTATGTCCTTAGTCTGCTTGTCTTCAGCAAACTGTAGGCTTTCTTGTGCATCATCTTTTAAAGGAGCTTCCTTCTGGGACGACAGCCATGCAGACCAATTTGATGCAGTGTGCGGCATATGGTCTGAGCACTGACAGGCTGATGCCCCACCCCTTCAACCTCTGCAGAAATGCTGGCAGCACTCATATGTCTATTTTCAAAAGATAACCTCTGGATATGACGCTGAGCACGTGCACTCAACTTCTTTGGTCGAGCATGGCGAACCTGTCCTTCTTCTCCTTCTTCTTTTAGATTTGATTGGTGGTTGGCAACCAGCTTACAGATGCGTTACCGCCACGTACTTCACTCTATAGCATCACTCTATGTATCTTGGCTGTGGTCCTGTTAAACCGCTGTATGGTCTTGGCCACCGCGCTGCAGCTCAGTTTCAGGGTGTTGGCAGTCTTCTTATAGCCTAGGCCATCTTTAGGTAGAGCAACAATTCTTTTTTTCAGATCCACAGAGAGTTCTTTGCCATGAGGTGCCACGTTGAACTTCCAGTGACCAGTATGAGTGTGAGAGCGATGACACCAAATTTAACACACCTGCTCCCCATTCACACCTGAGACCTTGTAACACTAATGAGTCACATGACACCGGGGACGGATAATAGCTAATTGGGCACAATTTGGACATTTTCACTTAGGAGTGTACTCACTTTTGTTGCCAGCGGTTTAGACATTAATGGCTGTGTGTTGAGTTATTTTGAGGGGACAGCAAATTTACACTGTTATACAAGCTGGACACTGACTACTTTATTTACATTGTGTCAAAGTGTCATATCTTCAGTGTTGTCCCATGAAAAGATATAATCAAATATTTACAAAAATATGAGGGGTGTACTCATTTTTGTGAGATACTGTATGTAATGCATATTGAGAACTTCTTAAATAATCTTGCAAATCACTAAGTTTGTCCAAACATTAATTAACTGAAATACAGCAGCAGTTTCTGGTACAAACAGTAAAGATATAATATTCTTATTTAGCTTCACAGCTGCTCTGAACGCTGACCCTCAGGCTCACCACCGTGGACCTCAGAGAGACAAAGAGGAAAGAGAAAACAGCATAAAAATGTGATTATTGTTACAGATGTGATAGAACTATTTCAAAGTCAGCATAATAATAATAAAAAAAAAATTACAGATGTTATGGCTGTGTAGTTGTGCATGTACATGTTGGACATATGAGAGATATGCTGACAGTACATATGTGATTTAACCTCACGATGAAGGAGACGCAGAGTCTAGGACACGAGACGCAGTCTAGGACACCTGCGGAGGACAGCGAGAGAAGACAATAGGTGTGGACAGAAGACTCCCTGACCTCGGAGGCTCGAGAGGAGAGAGGGGGGAGTAATGTAAATAAAGGGATTATGAATGTGAATAAAGGGATTATGATGGAAATGTGTGACCTCCCCTGCGAGGGAGATTTCTTTATGTGAGAATGTTTAAAGGCGAGGACTTTGGTGTGTTTCCTCCTCTTTGTTCGCTGCTCAAGAATGAGAGCAGACTGTGGGAATGGTTGCTTGAAATAAACTTGAATTAAATGCAATTCAGTTTCGTTATTCAAGGCTCCCCACAATTGGTGACCGACGACGTTGAGAATGACCGGAGAAGGTCTCAGGGTCCCGGACTCACAGAGTTCAGTTCTGGCGAGCGCAGTGGCCGTCAAGCTGCCTGATTTCTGGCAGGATAACTCACGGTCGTGGTTCCTGCAAGCGGAGTCACAGTTCGCGCTCGCAGGAGTAACGGTGGATGACATTAAGTTCCACCATGTCATTGCTAAACTGGGTAACCACACAGCTCGGTGCGTGCAGAGCTTGGTGGAGCAGCCACCCGCGACCGGCAGGTACGACAAGCTGAAATCCACCCTCGTTAAGTTTTTCACCCCCTCGGCCGAAGTGAGGGCGAGGAGGATCCTGTCTTTGCTAGACCAAGGAGGACACAGGCCGAGCGCCCTGATGGAGGATATGATACAGCTGAGAGGGTCGGACAACGATGATTTCCTCTTCCAGTTCATCTTCCTCTCCAACCTCCCGACGCATGTGAGAAGCACGCTGGCCGGCAAGAAGTGTCACACCCCGGAGAAGTTCCTGGAGCTGGCCCAGGAAGCAGACGGGATTCTGGACGCCTGCGGCGGGCAGGCAACCACAGCAGCGACCCAAGACAGCGGGGAGCCAGAGGCGGCAGACCCAGGCTGGCCGACGACGGCGGCAGCACGGCCGCGACGAGGTGGAGCCAATGTTCCGGTGGCAGAGGCGCGGCCCCGACACAGCGGAGGAGAGGATCTCTGCTTTTACCATCGGAGGTTCGCTGATAGGGCACGCAGGTGCGTGCCGCCCTGCAACTTCAAGAGTTCGGGAAACGGCAAGACCGGGGGTCGCTAGCAGCTTCGACTCTCAGAGAAGGCAACAAGCTGCTCTACATCACGGATACGAGCTCCGGACGAGAGTTCCTCATAGACACCGGAGCCCAAGTGAGCTTCATCACCCCAATATACGCGGACCGGGTGGCTGGACCCCACGGTAGCGGAGCTACGGCGGCAAATGGCTCGAGCATCAACACCTACGGGAAAAGGACCTTGCCTTTATGCTTACATGGCCGCACATATGAATGGACTTTTGTAATAGCGGCAGTGAGTTTCAACATGTTGGGCACGGATTTTTTGTGCTCACACAATCTGTTAGTTGATCTTGCTAATAGACGGCTGGTAAATGCACTCTCTTTTTACTCTCTCCCCTGTTCAGCTCGAGTGTCCCCGCCACCAGTACAGACCCACGTCGCTACAGCAGGTGATAAGTTTCACACACTCCTCACCCAATTTCCAGCGCTCACTGTGCCCACTTTTTCAGCGACGGTCGCGAAACACGGGGTGGAGCATTTTATCCCTACATCTGGTCCTCCTGTGTTTGCAAAGGCTCGGCGCTTGGATGCAGTTAAGCTCGCTATAGCGCACGAGGAGTTCGCCAGCCTAGAGAGGCTGGGCATCGTTCGTAGGTCAAAAGGCCCGTGGGCTTCGCCGCTGCACATGGTACTGAAAGCCGATGGCTCCTGGAGACCATGTGGTGATTACCGCAGACTAAACAATGCTACGGCGCACAATCGTTATCCCATCCTGCACATTCAGGACTTTTCGGTGCACCTGGCGGGGGCGCGCATTTTTTCAAAGAGTGATCTGGTTCATGGCTATCACCAAGTCCCAGTCCAACCAGAGGACATTCCTAAAACAGCGGTAATAACCCCGTTCGGACTTTTCAAATTTTTACGCATGCCGTTTGGTCTCAAAGGGGCGGCGCAAACGTTTCAGCAGATGATGGATGCCGTGTTACGCGATCTCCCTTTCGTGTTTGTGTACCTCGACGACATTTTGGTCGCGAGTACTTCAGAGGACGAACACGAAAAGCACCTCACAGCAGTTTTTAGGAGGCTGGGAGAGCACGGCTTAATAATTAACCCAACCAAGTGCCAGTTCGGCGTCGAGCAGATCGATTTTTTGGGTCACCGCGTCTCCCCAGAGGGAGCGGTTCCGTTACCAGATAAAGTACGCGCCGTAGCGGATTTTCCCCGGCCACAAACGGTCAAATCACTGCAGGAATTCTTGGGGATGGTGAATTTTTATAACCGATTCCTGCAACGCAGCTCAAATCATGCAACCGTTATATGCCGCGCTCAAAAAGCAAAAACCAACCCAGGCAGTCGAATGGTCCCCGGAGCGGGAGCGCGCGTTCACAGAGGTAAAAAAAGCCTTGGCTGACGCTGCGCTCCTGACCCACCCAGACCCGGCAGCACGTATCGCGCTGACGACAGACGCTTCAGATTTAGCCATAGGGGCCGTTATTGAGCAACAGGTCGCCGGAGTTTGGCAGCCGTTGGCTTTCTATAGCAAATCCTTAAGCGCGGCTGAGCGAAAATACAGCACGTTCGACAGAGAACTGTTGGAGTTGCATTTGGCTATTCGTTATTTCCAGTTCTGGCTGGAAGGACGGTGCTTCACCGCTTATGTGGACCACAAGCCGCTCACATACGCCATGGCCAAAATTTCAGACCCGTGGTCAGGCAGGCAGCAGAGGCAGCTGGCCGCGATCTTGGAATTTACCACTGACATTAGGCACGTTGCGGGCAAATTCAATGTAGTAGCAGATTGTCTCTCGCGCGCGGTCACGACTCCACCGCGCGCAGAGGCAGAACGGGCCACCATGACCGCGCTGTGGCGCGCGCAGCCCCGGTGCACGTGGGCATAGATTATGCAGCCATGGCAGTGGACCAGGGGGCAGACGCAGACGTGCGCGCGCTCCAGTCTGGACCAACAGGGTTAAGGCTGGAGATCAAGTGTTTACAAACCGGTATGCCCCCCCTGATCTGCGATGTGTCGACGGGGCGCCCGCGTCCGGTGGTTCCGGCCGCGTGGCGCCGCCGTGTTTTGGACTCGGTCCACTCACTGGCGCACCCAGGGGTGCGCCCGTCGGTGAAAATGGTAGCGGAAAAGTTTGTTTGGCCGTGCCTGCGCAAGCACGTGAAAGAATGGGCAAAAACCTGCATGTCCTGTCAACGGGCCAAAATTCACAAGCACACAAGAGCCCCGTTAGAACCGTTTCGCATTCCAGCCAGAAGGTTCGACCACGTGCACGTCGACCTCGTGGGCCCCCTACCGGCATCACAGGGGTTCACACATCAGTGGTGGACCGAACCACACGTTGGCCAGAAGTGGTCCCGCTGGCGACGACCACGGCCGCAGAGGTGGCTCGCGTTTTTTTAACGGCTTGGGTGGCGCGCTTCAGGGTTCCGTCGGACATTACGTCCGATAGAGGACCTCAATTCGTTTCTGAGCTGTGGTCAGCGATGGCCAACGGCTTGGGAGCCAAAATTCACCGCACTACGGATTACCACCCTCAGGCTAATGGTTTATGCGAGCGTTTTCATAGGTCTTTGAAGGCAGCACTCAGAGCGTCGCTCACGGATGCAGATTGGGTAAATAAACTACCATGGGTTTTATTAGGGTTGCGTTCTGCGCCCAAAGAGGACTTAGACGCCTCCCCAGCGGAGCTGGTGTTTGCACAACGTCTTAGGCTGCCAGGCGAGTTTTTACCAGAGCACCCGGAGCCCCCACCTCTCCCGGCTCTGGGACCGTTAGTTGGCACGGGAGCAGACACGCTTCCGGGTCCGGTTCATCACGCTTTTCCACGAGTTTTCGTCCCCAAAGCTTTGAAAAATGCTGAGTTTGTTTTTGTCAGGCGCGAAGCCCTAAAAGCAACACTCAAACCACCTTACAAAGGACCATTTCGAGTGCTGGAGGCAGGTGATAAGCAATTTGTGCTAGATTTGGGAGACAGAAAAGAGACAGTCAGTATTGACAGACTAAAACCTGCTTTTGTCATGAAGGACGGGTCTGTACCGGTCGCAAGGGCGCCTCGACGAGGCAGGCCCCCGCAGGGGGCAAATAATCACTCTCTCCCTCAGTCAACAGAGCCGGAGCAGAAAGGCGCCGCAGGCAAGGCGGGGCCAACTCACAGCAGATTCGGCAGACGGTTGAAGCCCAGGCGGCGCACAGACTGAATGTTGATGTTGATTATACAGTAGTCAGTAACATGTTATTGAATTTTAGGGAATAGTCCGTTCTTCATCGTTTGGGGGGGGGGGGGTTATATGGCTGTGTAGTTGTGCATGTACATGTTGGACATATGAGAGATATGCTGACAGCACATATGTGATTTAACCTCACGATGAAGGAGACGCAGAGTCTAGGACACGAGACGCAGAGTCTAGGACACCTGCGGAGGACAGCGAGAGAAGACAATAGGTGTGGACAGAAGACTCCCTGACCTCGGAGGCTCGAGAGGAGAGAGGGGGGAGTAATGTAAATAAAGGGATTATGAATGTGAATAAAGGGATTATGATGGAGATGTGTGACCTCCCCTGCGAGGGAGATTTCTTTATGTGAGAATGTTTAAAGGCGAGGACTTTGGTGTGTTTCCTCCTCTTTGTTCGCTGCTCAAGAATGAGAGCAGACTGTGGGAATGGTTGCTTGAAATAAACTTGAATTAAATGCAATTCAGTTTCGTTATTCAAGGCTCCCCACAGATGTCATGTTTCTCCTCAGCTTAACAAACTGCTTGGTTTTCTTAAAAAAAAAAAAAAAAAACTCAAGTGGGTTCATTCTGACTGTCATCAGGAGTGACTTCAGTAATCCTGTAACTGAGCTCTCTAGGACTGTAAAAGTCATTTTAAAGTGAGTGAATGAACCACGTCGCACTGTGGTGTTTTTATATTGATGACATTAGTATTGAGACGGAATAAAATCAGCTGAACTGTAACCAAGCACATGAAAAAAAAATGGACGTTGGAAAAAAAATGAATTTAAGCACATAACCTATTTGTAAACGTTTTTTCTTCATTCAGCTGTCCGCTGTGGTCCGCCATGTTTTTGAGGCGAGGAATGTGGGACTTGTAGTTTTTACTGATGAGCTGAAAACTACAGGACGAAAATTGGTGCGGTCGGGGTACGTCACTTCCGGATAGTAACACATCGCCGCCATCTTAACTCGGTGAAAACAAACTTGTTACCAAGCCTTATCTAGTGCAGTGTTTTGACTTTTTGTCATGGCCTGTGACTACACAGAAAAGCTTGATGAGTCAGCCAGGCTACGTTATCAGGAGAAACTGACAGCAAGTGGACTGACAGATTGCCCATACAAGCTACCAGCCGGAAAATGGGTTAATGACCCGACCAGGTGGCCAGATGTGCAGTGGCCGGACGTGTACAGCTACTTGATCGACACCCCTGGTAAGCATATTTGCTTCGACCCATATTAACATGATTAACCCTCTTACATGTTTTGAATGTTTTTAAGAAAAGGCCCCTATGGGTAACATGACCAATCCATTAAATATCAGGGCAGCACAGGAGTAATTCTTAAAGGCCAATTGTCACGTAATTTTTTTTTCTAAATGACAACGAATTTAGATAAAATACACATAGCTTAAACCAAATATTCATACCGGAGACCATATCACCCACCTGTATTTACATAATTGCACAAAATACACCAGGTGAAGGTCCCACCTTGCTTGCTGGCTTGTGACAGCCAGTCCAGACCACGCCCATGTTTTTGACATCACCAGTTGTACCCTGGCTGCCCTGCCTATCCACATTCACACTTATCAACATTGGACAATCATGACGGAAAGCGACAGCGATTGTGAACAAATTGGTTTAGTTTTGTCTTTTTTTTTGTCAGTGGTTCAGACAGTGACAGAGGCATAGAACCTTACCGGTTCGAGCCGTCCGAGACGGAATCAGATGCTTTGTCTGATGACAACAGTTCCAACGATGACCAGAGAGCAGAACCAGTGGAAAATGTCATTGAACTGGACATTAATCGCCTCCAGAATTGCAAAGCCGGAGGGGGTCTGTCGAGGGCGCCCCATAAATATTGATTTTTCGGAAGCCATTATTATTGCAGTGGAGGAGAGCCGCTGCTGTCAAGAAATTGACCAGATCAATATGAAAATGGAGGCGCATACCTGTCAAGGGAGACGTTTTCGCCGTATTTTGGTGCCAAGCGCGGCTGTGGGGGACGGCGCAGTGGTTTGGGACACTTTTCTGGGAAATGTTTTAAATGTAGTTCGTGTTGTTATTGTCAAATATTTTAAGGAAAATACGGGGAAAATGCAATTTTAGCAAAAACGGGCGTATTGCCATTTCTGTATGCCCAAAAGAAAAAATATACTGGAAAAAAAACTGAGTGTCTTGAGGAGCAGTCCTGTGTGTGATCACTCACAGCTGGGGCGGGCTGATCGCTCAGCGGGAGCGCTTCTCACTACTGTTCGAAGTGTGGAGTCACTCATTAGTTTAATTGTCTGGGCGGGCTGATCGCTCAGCGGGAGCAATTCTCACTACCATGAGAAGTAATTAGGACAATGGTTTAACACGTTGAGCTGTGCAGCGGTTGCGGAACAGACAGATCCCAGAGAGGTGTGCCTTGTTGCTCTGCCGTTGCTTATAGCCGCTTTTTACGGTGTTGAAGTACGGCGAAAACGTCTCACTTGACAGGTAAGAAAGCATTTCCCAGAGAAGTGTCCCTTATTACCCAGCTGTCCCTGATAGTCCCGTTTTAAGGTATGGGTGAAATATCCAATTTTTTCTTTCTTGTTGCTCACTTCAACCTTCCAGTCTCCATATAAACAATCAATTGAAATACCCCAAGCATCAAACTAGGGTACAATCGATTTCGTCACTTCCGCCTTCTTCCCCAGGCGATTCCAGGGGCTGTGTCAGGCCAAGCGCGGCAGTTTTAAATTAACGAATATTCCATTGTTACTGAAGCATATGCACCAAGACCCGAACGGATCGGTTCCCTTTTATATCTAGTTTCAAGATATTTAAAGTACCCTGTTACGTGACATTTGGCCTTTAAAAGAAATAATTAAATGATCCAGGGATCTTGAAAATCATGAAAATATGGTATATTCTCAAGACCCTGAGTTTCAAGTATGCAACTATTGTTGTCAAATGCAAAGTTGGCCCAACAGGTCTTGTTAAGTAATTGAACAATTAAGGCCACGTGGTTGCCTTTGTCACCTCTTTCATTAATGGCCAGCCCCTTTGTTGCACTATTTACTACAGTCTACAGTTAAATTAGTCAGGCTGACTGCACATAGAGAGGTCTGTATTGTTGGGTGAAAACGGAATCAGTCATGCATTTCCATAGACGAAATGTCCGTCTCTGTTTACAATACAGAGAGGCTTGTGTCAGCGGCTAGCATTTTCAAAACGTGACCCATCAAGTGGCAACTAATTAAACTAACACAATATCACTCAATTACCTGATATAGGACGTGATGAGCTGAATATAATGCACTACGACGGGCTGGACAAGCTTGACTGGGTCACGGCAGCTGCCTGGGACTAGGTCACCACTGAATTGTTTTCACCGAGTACGGCATTGCCATGTGGGCTACTAACCGGAAGTAGGCCAAATGCCCGGATGCCCGACCACGCCTATACCTCGTCCTTCCTCTGCAAAACTAAGCAGCGAAATGAGTCCGAAAAAAATTGATGTGATGCGTAAATGTTGTAGCTGCTGAATATGTGTTTGGTTTTCAGTAACAACTGCTGTTTTAAAAGTTCAGCAAGCAATTGACTTTGGCAAGAAGTTGACAGTGGGCTGTGAAAAAGTTGCACTGCCACCTCTTCTGGCCTGGCATAGTTATTGCAATACCTTTTTTCATGGCTGCATTGTTGATAATGGTGAGTTAAATGTGTTTATTTTGAAAACAAAGCTATCCATCCATCCATCCATCCATCTTCTACCGTTTTTTCGGTGGTCCGGGTCGCGGAGGCAGCAGTTCAAGCAGAGAAGCCCAGACTTCTCTCTCCCCAGCCACCTGCTCCAGCTCTTCAGAGAGGATACCAAGGCGTTCCCAGACCAGCAGGGAGACATAGTCTCTCCAACGAGTCCTGGGTCTGCTCCGGGATTTCCTCTCAGTGGGATGTGCCTGAAACACCTCAAATGGGAGGCGTCCAGGAGGCATCCTAATCAGATGCCCATACCACCTCAACTGACTCCTTTCAATGTGGAGGAGCAGCAGTTCTATTCTGAGCCTCCCCCGGATGACTGAGCTCCTCACCCTATCTCTGAGGGTGAGTTCAGCAATCCTACGGAGAAAGCTCATTTCAGCCGCTTGTATCCGCGATCTTTTTCTTTCGGTCATTACCCAAAGCTCGTGACCATAGGTGAGAGTAGGAACGTAGATTGACTGGTAAATCGACAGCTTTGCCTTAGAACTAAGCTCCCTCTTCACCACAACAGATCGGTACAACGTCCGCATCACTGCAGATGCTGCTCCGATCTGTCTGTCAATCTCTTGCTCCATTTTCCCCTCACTCTTGAACAAGACCCCAAGATACTTAAACTCCTCCACTTGGGGCAGGAGCCTGTCCCCAACCCAGAGAGGACAATCCACCTTTTTCCAGCTGAGGACCATGGACTCGGTCTTGGAGGTGCTGATTCTCATCCCAGCCGCTTCACACTCAGCGGCAAACCATCCCAGCAAGAGCTGTAGGTCATTGCTGGACGAAGCCAACAGGACAACATCATCTGCAAACAACAGAGATGAGATCCTGTGGTCACCAAGCATGATACATTCCCTGGCTGCGCCTAGAAATCCTGTCCATTAATATTATGAACAGGATCGGTGACAAAGGGCAGCCCTGGCGGAGTCCAACTCTCACTGGGAATGAGTCCGACCGAGTGTTGGCAATACGAACCAAACTCTCGCTATCTCGCATACTCGCCTATCACAGGGGCTGAGGTCACCAAGGTGGTTAAAAATCTCCTTGGTGGCCGGGCCCCGGGGGTGGACGAGATTCGCCCTGAGTACCTCAAGGCCCTGGATGTTGTTGGGCTTTCATGGTTGACACGCCTCTGCAACATTGCATGGAGGTTAGGGGCAGTGCCTTTGGCATGGCAAACTGGGGTGGTGGTTCCTGTCTTCAGAAAAGGGGACCGGAGGGTGTGCTCCAACTTTAGAGGGATCACACTCCTCAGCCTCCCTGGGAAGGTCTATGCCAAGGTATTGGAGAGGAGAGTCCGACCGTTGGTTGAACCTCGGATTCAGGAGGAGCAATGTGGTTTTTGTCCTGGCTGTGGCACAATGTGAAAACAAAGCCAAATGTCCAAATTCTGGCAAATTAAAACTCAAGGAAATATGGCAATACAATGATACAAGCCTTTCGTTCAACTTAATTTTGACCAGGTGAGCTGAAAAGCTGGTAACAGACAGACACACACACACAACCACACAGACACATTTACAGACTACCGTTTGCTTCCTCTTTGCACCGAGGCATAAACCCCCCCCAAAAAGAACAGAGTTGTGTCTCTGTAGCTTCTGTCTGATTGGCTGATTTGATCTTTAATCTCTGTTTGCGTCCTCTCTACTTTAGTCCAGATGGAAGTCAAACCTGGAGATGAGGCCTCTCTGCCATGTAGAGCTCCCACCAACAAACCAGTCCCAGTTGTTGACTGGGTCCGACGTGATTTGAACCCACAACGTGTTAAAGACAATCCCCGCTTTATGGATCGGGTGGAAATGAAGGATGGACAGGACGGAGATGTGTCCATGACTCTGAAGGATGTGACGACTGATGACAGTGGGATTTATGAGTGTTCCGAAACAAACCTGCGTGAGGAACCCTTCAGTGTGATCCGGCTGAACGTCACTGAACCAGGTGAGTGTTTCTGTGGTCATGATGTGTTCTTCTTCATCATCATCATCACTAACACCCCACACCTGTTTCTGACCTGCA
The DNA here is from genome assembly GCA_020510985.1 of Pholidichthys leucotaenia. Lineage (NCBI taxonomy): Eukaryota > Metazoa > Chordata > Actinopteri > Cichliformes > Pholidichthyidae > Pholidichthys > Pholidichthys leucotaenia. The sequence goes on along the minus strand of CM035836.1, from coordinate 37,360,863 downwards.
GGAAAACCACATGAATGTAAAGATGGGAAATGTGCAGTACTGGCACCTGCTGTGACCGTTGGGGCTGTGCTTGGAGCTATAGTAATCATCATTCTAACACACTTGTTAATTAAGCGCATAACACGTGGTGTCAGTTATTAGTAGGGACACACACACACCAACAACAGTAAATTGGTTTCCAGCTGTACTGGCCCATGCACTGGAAATTTGCAACATACTTACTTTATTGCATATTTTACAAACTGTAAAATATACATCAAATTAAATGGATTACCTGAAGAAGCCAAGGTCATTAACATCCGAAATATTATGGAACTGGACAAATATCAATGAACATTATGAACTGGACTCGACAGCAACAAATGAAAACTGCAAGACACTGAAGGATTATACTCATCTGCAACAGGACACGTAACTACATGAAACAAAAGATTTATAAACAGGATCAGCAGAAACTGAAAGTTTTCGAATTACACGGATCACAACCCCCAGGACATGGAATATATCATAGACCCTGATAATAATTTATTTACCTCCATCAATAATAACTGCAGTTACTACACGGAGGAACAGTTTAACACAATGGTCACATCTGATTTCAATTTTTCTGTGATCCACTTCAACAGCAGAAGCCTGTATGCCAACATTAATAACACTAAAGATTATTTACATCAGTTTAAGAGCCATTCAATATAGTGGCAATATCAGAGATGTGGCTCAGTGAAGAGAAAGGAGTGAACTTTACATTTGTTGAGTCTAAAATACCTTAAACCCCAGTTCTTTGATACGACGGCCAAATAACCAGGCTGAGAGATGAAATATATTTTCCTTTTTTTGCTGAAAGTGAGATATGGATACAAGCAGCACTGGGACACAGCTCTTTAGGCAATTCCTCAAGAGTGTGCCACCCCAAAATTGAGCCCTATAGTTTTTATAAGCTTAACCACTCCCTCATGCAAGAGGGAGGGGTTTTACCTCATTATATCAATAATACATTTCCGCATATGTGGCAGCTCTGCTGTGTGCAGAACTGATTCTGATTTCAGCAAACGTATTATAGGGTGTAAACTAAACTCTGCAGTGTAGCATGTGAAGCAAGCAAATAAAGAAGTGTGAGAAAGAGAGCAATCATGTCATTTTACCAACAATACCCCCTGTTGAGGTGTCCTATTAGGGCACCTCACTATCTATCTATCTATCTATCTTTCTCCTAAACCTACATTTTTGCTATCTATAACCTAAACCTACATTTTTGCATCTCCCCCTGTTGAGATGGGTCTAAACCCATTTCATAACCATCTCATAACCCTATTCTATCCCCTATGTGTAGTGTTTATAAAGTTCTATATGTGTGTGATGTCCTCCTTCCGGCATTCACATAGACCTGCCCCCGTCACGTTGCCATTTCTCCAGATGACATTGGGTATGGTGCAGACTAGGGATGGGCATAATTTACCGATTAACCGATAATTGATCATTAAGAATTTCACCGAGGAAGTTCATTTTCATCGACAAACCGTTTTTTTTTTTTAAACAATCCGAGGTTATTAGGCCTAGTGCACGGCCGTCCTCAAACAATGCAATGGCAAAATTTGGGCACCAGGGGGCAACATTACACCATCGCCGTACCCTGGCGTGCCTCAGTTGATACATGCGAGCTTCCGTAGGGCAATCGCCAAATCATGAAGCGGTTACGGCGAAGTGTTGCGTGGGACCATTTCAGTTTAAAAAATGACCAGGTGTACTGCAATCACTGCAATGCAGCATACAAATATACCTCATCGACAGGGTCCATGGAACACCCTTATTACGCGAAGAAACCGCCAACAGTGGTTGCGCGCTGAGTAATGGCGGTCGTGAAGATTCTTTTTTTTTTTTTCAGAAACTTTATTGAGAAGGTCATGAAGATTCGGTAGAAGACACACACACACGTGTGTGTGTGTGTACATACATACGTAGATGTAAATAAAGTGTACATAAATATGTTTTTAGAACTTTTTTATTCTTATAACAAGATACGTAACTCAAGATGAAAATGATTTACTGCACAGGTTAATGAGAGCTTTACTGCTCCTCAGGTGCTAGAGGCGCAGAATCGTTGAGAGAAGCTGCAGGAGGCGGCGTAGTGGCTCGACGGGAAGACTATTTCGCACAAAATGGCACAAGAGAACAGCAAAAAGTTCCGCGCGGCTAGACTAAGTAACACGAGCGATAGAGCAATGAATGCGGTCTTCGTTTGTTGGGTGGCGAGCGGCACAGAAGCTGGGTAAAACGTCTCGGCCAATCAGCTTGCGGGGTGAAACGTCTCGGCCAATCAGCTTGCGAGATTCCCGAGCGAGCCAACACGAGAACAGCGAACAGAGAGAGAGAGATTTGAGAGAGAGAGGTGGATTTGAGTTGTACGACTCTCCGTGCACCTGATGTTCTAATGTAGTCTACCTGCCTTGTTACGTACCTAAAAATGTTAATGATTAACCGATTATTAATCATTAATTCTCCTGACGATCGGTGAAGAAAATTTCACCGAATGCCCATCCCTAGTGCAGACATCGTGGGTTAATATAGCTAACAATCCTATATGTGTAAAATATATTCAAAACTAAACTATCCTCATCTATGCATATATATGAATATATGTGAAGATGCATATATGCACACACACACCCACACACACACCCATATATATATATATATATATATATATATATATATATATATATATATATATATATATATACGTGTGTATATATATATATATGTGTGTGTATACAGTGATCCCTCACTTATCGCGGTTAATGGGTTCCAGAACCGACCGCGAAAAGTGAAAAACCGCGAAGTAGCGTCACCCCTAATTACGTCACCCATAAATAACACGTACATTCATTCTCTCACTCTCTCTCTCATATGATACGTGTGTGTGTGTGTAAGCGTACATACATACGTAGATGTAAATAAAGTGTACATAAATATGTTTTTAGAACTCTTTTATTTTTATAACAAGATACGTAACTCAAGATGAAGATGATTTACTGCACAGGTTAATGAGAGCTTTACTGCTCCTCAGGTGACGCCTCATCGTCAGGTGCTAGAAGCGCAGGATCGTCGAGGGCAGCTGCAGGAGGCGGCGTAGTGGCTCGACGGGAAGACTATTTCGCACAAAAAGGCACAAGAGAACAGCGAAAAGTTCCACGCGGCGAGACTAGCGATAAAGAACAATGAATGCGGTCTTCCTTCGCTGGGTATGGGCGCTCGGCAGGGAGAGAAGCTGGGTAAAACGTCTCGGCCAATCGGCTTGCGAGGTAAAACGTCTTGGCCAATCAGCTTGCGAGATTCCCGAGCAGTGAAGAGGTGGGCGGAGAGGAGTGGAGCGGTGGTCAGAGAGGTGGATTTTGAGTTGTGCGACTCTCCGTGGTGATACCTGATGTTCTAATGTAGTCTCCCTGCCTTCTGCTAGCGCCCGCCTATTTTTTCTCAATTTTGAATTTTTGATGAATATTTCTGAAAAATCCGCGATGCACTGAGGGCGCGAAAGGTGAAGCGCGAAGTAGCGAGGGATCACTGTATATATATATATATATACACATACATACATACATACATACATACACACACACACACACACACACACACACACACACACACACACACACACACACATATATATATATATATATATACACTACCCTTCAAAAGTTTGGGGTCACTTAGAAATTTCCTTATTTTTGAAAGAAAAGCACTTTTTTTCAATGGAGATAACTTTAAACTAATCAGAAATACACTCTATACGTTGCTAATGTGGTAAATGACTATTATAGCTGCAAATGTCTGGTTTTTGGTGCAATATCTACATAGGTGTATAGAGGCCCATTTCCAGCAACTATCACTCCAGTGTTCTAATGGTACAATGTGTTTGCTCATTGTGTCAGAAGGCTAATGGATGATTAGAAAACCCTTGTGCAATCATGTTAGGTCTGCAATGCTGTAATTGCTGCAAATGGAGGATTCTTTGACGAAAGTAAAGTTTGAAGAAAAAAATTATTATTTCAAATACAAATCATTATTTCTAACCTTGTCAATGTCTTGACTATATTTTCTATTCATTTTACAACTCATGGTGGTAAATAAGTGTGACTTTTCATGGAAAACACAAAATAATTGTCTGGGTGACCCCAAACTTTTGAACGGTAGTGTGTATATATATATATATATATATATATATATATATATATATATATATATATATACAGTGATCCCTCGCTACTTCGCGCTTCACCTTTCGCGCCCTCAGTGCATCGCGGATTTTTCAAAAATATTCATCAAAAATTCAAAATTGAGAAAAAATGGGCGGGCGCTAGCAGAAGGCAGGGAGACTACATTACAACATCAGGTATCAACATGGAGAGCCGCACAACTCAAAATCCACCTCTGACCACCGCTCCACTCCTCTCCGCCCACCTCTTCACTGCTCGGGAATCTCGCAAGCTGATTGGCCGAGACGTTTTACCTCGCAAGCTGATTGGCTGAGACGTTTTACCCAGCTTCTCTCCCATACCCAGCGAAGGAAGACCGCATTCATTGTTCTTTATCGCTAGTCTCGCCGCGTGGAACTTTTTGCTGTTCTCTTGTGCCTTTTTGTGCGAAATAGTCTTCCCGTCGAGCCACTACGCCGCCTCCTGCAGCTTCTCCAGCTCTATCGGAAGCTGCCCTCGACGATCCTGCGCTTCTAGCACCTGACGATGAGGCGTCACCTGAGGAGCAGTAAAGCTCTCATTAACCTGTGCAGTAAATCAACTTCATCTTGAGTTACGTATCTTGTTATAAGAATAAAAGAGTTCTAAAAACATATTTATGTACACTTTATTTACATCTACGTATGTATGTACACTTACACACACACACACACACACACACACACATATCATATGAGAGAGAGAGAATGAATGTACGTATTATTTATGGGTGACGTCATTAGGGGTGACGCTACTTCGCGGTTTTTCACTTTTCGCGGTCGGTTCTGGAACCCATTAACCACGATAAGTGAGGGATCACTGTATATATATATATATATATATATATATATATATATATATATATATATATATATATACATTCATACACATACATATACTGTGTTTCGTTACCTTGTATTCTTACATGTGTAATGACAATAAAGTTGAATCTAATCTAATATACGCATGTATATGAATACATTCATATACATGCATCTGTTCTTTCATTAATCATTTATCACAAAGGAAACCTGTAGGGCAGAAGCACAGCAAAGCAAAATCTAACACCATGTGAATGTGCATTGTAGACCCTATTGCAGACCCTAAACTATCTCATCGGCGTTTTCTAGCTTCCCATCCAAGTTCAGTCGTGGCACAACCTCATCATCGTCCTGGCAATAGGTGGGCAGGTGGGCCCCCTTGATATGGAGGTGGGTCCTTGGAAGAGAAGGTCACTAAAATAGTGATTCTTTTATTTTTTATTTTTATTCTTTTAATTTTTATTCTTTAATCATGGGAATACAACAACATCCGCAAAAACAAAGATCAATAAACTAATAATTATACTTTCAAGGGCTCCTTGAATTATTTTTCCCCATTTGCCAAATATATTATCAAACCAACTACCTACAACATTATCAATGCAAGATTAAGCTTTATTGAGCCTTTAGCTCTTATAAAGATTTTCATTTTTCTAAAATTTAAGCTATACTTCATAATAATTTTATTAAAAATATGCAACTTATGGATTTTGTAACTATTTTAGTAAGTTAATTGATTAATTATGCAAAAGGTCTTTTCTTTCTTTTTTCTAAACATTAATTGTGCTATATAATAATCAACGAGATTCCGCAATTTCAATAACTTTAAATGTGTAAACAATAAATTAGTGTGTTCAGGATACCCGACTTTGTGTATAACATGGACAGCCCTTTTTTATAATATTAGCAATGAATTAAGTGTACTTTTATAATTGTTACCCCAGGCCTCTATACAATAGGTCAAGTATGGAAATATCAATGAACAATACAAGATATAAAGTGATTTGTAATCTAGGACTTGCTTAATTTTATTTATGATTGCAGTATTCTTGCAACTTTGTTTTGTATTTATCTGACCTGTGATTTCCAACTACTTTTATCATCTAATATTACCTTGTAATAGAAATTCACTAATTATGCATTTATCTGTGTTTGTGTGTTACAACATATGACTGTAACTTTTATCCATATATGAACTGTTTTAATATGCTATATTAACAAGCTGTTTGATATGTCTTTTGTATTTTGTGTTCCAAGATAAAGTTTTATGTCACACTGACTGGCTAAAGGGTTTCATGCTCTGACTGCCTCCCCCCTTTTCTTCTCTCCTGAGTAGACTGCTTGATGGCCTTGAAGCCCTGTAGTTATGCAGCTGTTGCCTTATCATATATACCTCTTTTATTTTTTATACTTCATGTTTCACTTATTGCAATAATCCTAAATGGGATGGTAAATTGATTTAAAACTCCTTAATGCTATCAAAGTTTGCATAGAGACTCCTACTGTTAATATGTATTATTGTCAATGTCTGATCTGAATTCATAATTCCATTTAATTGTTCATCATAATAAGCACATTTATTGTTAATATGATTAAAATAGTTATTGTCTGGGTCAATATCTCCTAAAATGTCTTGTGGTTGCTGTTCAGTATTGACAAAGGTTTCAGCTTCAATATACCCTAATACACTTCCATTATTAAATGAGGAAAAGGGAAAAAAAAGAAGAAAAAAAACACTAAGGAAAAAGAACACAAAAATCTCCACTCATAATCTTACTACACTATTATTCGTACTGTAGCAGATGTAGCACTTTGTGTGAGCCAGATTATTTAGCATCTCAGACAGGAGACAGTGATAAGCTGGGGAGAACAAAGAGCAGGGGATTCCTGGTGAGATAGCAGGAACGAGTCAAGGATGAGGGGGTTGAATGCAGTGTGATGCAAATGTCATGTTGTACGTGAGAAAAATGCCATGAAACTTAAGAGAGGAGTTTCTGCTTGAGAGACCATTTTGTTCTGTGCTTGAAAGATGGAGTGTGTAATAAATCGTCTGAAATGATTCCGTCTCTGATTTCACACACTCCACACTGGTGACCCCGCTAAATAATCTGGCTCACACAAAGTGCTACATCTGCTACACCCCCCCCCCCCACCAGCATCTTAGATAGGACAATAGAATAACAGTCTCAGCAGAGCTCGTTTTTTAAATTTAAAAAATTTTATGAAGTGTATGTTTATGTTATCATATGTCTTTTTGCATTGTTTTGCATCTGATTAGAATTTTAGCATTACAAAGATAATAAATCACGGACTTCTGCCAATGTCCGAGTTCCTGGAGGCACACTGCATTTGATACGGTGGGACTTGTGCCAGTACCCACTTAATTTTTTGTAAAGCAATTTTAATAAATGTAAAAATCTATATTGTCTTTATAGTAGATTCTAAATCAAGTCCCACAGTAAACATACGTAAATTCAGCACAAGTTGGACTTTCCTTAAACATTTGGAACTTTTCTCATACATTTACATGGTTTTCTTCCTTATCAGTTTACCTTGTTCCTTATAGACATATTTCCTTTACAATAATCTACAGATATTTCCTTAAATATCTGGAAATTTATTGATGTAACTTTTAACTTCTTCTATTGAATGTTGTTATTTCATTACCAAGCGGTTTCATTTGTATTGTTCTCTTCATTATTGATCATCTAGTCATAATTTTTATGTATTGTCTATTTTTCTGAGGATTGCTAATTATTTTTGCAAATTAATTTTTTGATAGCCCCTTTTTTGATGCATGGAGACGCACATGCAGCAAAGTTATAGGGTATTTGCTTGATTCTTTTACTGAAAGGAAGTGTGTTACCACCTTTAATTTAGATGAAAGTTTGTGGGTAGTACAGCTCCTTCAAAATGAGATTTCAATAATCATGGCTTCTTTTGTGACTTCTCTTGAACTAATTTACAAATTCCGTTTAAGAAAAACAAAATGGCTATCTGCAAATTTGATATGATTTAGCATTGATAAGTAAGGTCAGTTTGTCCAGTTGAACACAGATAGGTTGAATTTATATAAATGAATAAAGATTGCGTCACACTCCTTCAGTCAATGGAAAGGTGGGCATATTGCTTAATGAGAATTTGGCTTAATTTTGTACAAGGAATGCCTCATTTTATACATTCCTTGGTAAATTGAGTGGAATGTAGTCCCGAGGCCCAGCTTGGCCACGGCTGAGCATCAGGAAAACACATTTCTTATTACTGTCACATTTCTGAAATATGATGTTGTCACACCATTATGTGGTGAGTAACATCAAATGTATCCTGCAGTGCAAAATCATATAAACATTACATTTGTAAAGTCAGAGTCATTTAAATCATTTTACTTTGTCATTTACAATGTCATGCAAAGTCATACTTAACTTCAAAAAATGCTTGTCAATTTAGGGGTCCTTTCTCCTGTGGTCAGTCAATGTCAATGTCAATTATTGGTTTTTTTATTATTTTATTACATATTGCATATGTCACCAAAAATTTATTAAATTGAAAGGTAATGATGATGTTATGATTCCTTGTTATTTTGTCAAATCTAATTCCTGTTGAAAGCTTTTTTATTTTTATTTTTTTGTAAATGCTTTTCCCTTTCCTTTTGAAAAACAAAGAATAAAGAATAGCAGAAAAGAAAAAAAAAACCTTTAAATCACACCTAAAGCTTCCACAATTTGAATGTGAGTTCGCTACTCACTAAATATTCTATGAATCAATTAAGGTTTTACCATTTGACATGGGTAATCACTTAAAGATTATATTCAAACAAAACAATATCCTATATTAAAAGCCTTAGACCAGTGTTGCATTTTAGAATGAATAGCTGTAGATATAAACCTAATCTCTGTTTTCAAGAATTTATGACACAGAGCCACAGTCTGTGGCCTGTGTTTTTTGAAGGCTGATTTTGTCTGTTCTTATCTAGGTCAGAATGACACAACCCACTAATCAGTCTCAGTATCTATCAGAATTCTTGTGGTATTTCTGTCTTTTCTGTTCATAAATCTACCATCTCCCAATAATAAAAACTTCATCATCTTGCTGTTTTCTCCAGGAGGGAAAAGTCAGGACTAAGGTTGAAATGTAAATAAGATTGCATATGTCATTTATTAAAAGGTGAGTTTAGTATTATTTAAACAAAGCAACAATATAACATACAATTACCAAGACCTCTGTTTGACAATCCGTAGTTTCTGGCAAATCATATGCACAAACACATTAATTATCAATCTCTTTTGAACCTCTATGCTTTAAATCAAATCAAAATCAAATCAAATCAAATCAAACTTTATTGTCATATTGCTGTACATACAACTGTAGTGCAGGCAAGATGAAATTGCGTTTCTCTCGGCATCCATATAAGAAGCAGCATGATTAAAACACACTCCCACATAGCTCCACCCCCCACCCCCACCCCTCCATCCATTCACACATCCCTGAGACATACTTGGGGAAAAAGAATAACTAACTATAAAATACAAAATGTCTGTAGGTGCAGTAGTGTGTATGAGAGATTCCGGGTCAGCTGTTCAGCGTCCTGACAGCTTGTGGGAGGAAGCTGTTGATCAGTCTGGTGGTTCTGCCTCTGATGCTCCGGAATTGTTTACCAGATGGAAGAAGTTCAAAGTGTTTATGCAGAGGGTGAGAACGGTCCTTGACAATGTTCAGTGCCCTGCTCCTACAACGGTTCTGAAAAAGTTCTTGGACAGAGGGGAGGGAGACTCCAATTACCCTCTCCGCCCCCTTGACTATCCTCTGCAGGGCTTTTTTGTCTGACATACTGCAGCTGGAGTACCATGTAGCAATGCAGTACGTCAGAACACTCTCCACCACACCTCTGTAGAAGGTCCTGAGGATGCAGATGGGGAGAGAGGCCTGTTTGAGTTTCCTCAAGAAGTGTAGTCTCTGCTGAGCCCGCTTCCTAATCTCCAAGGAATTCTTGCTCCAGGTCAGGTCCTGCGAGATCTGCACTCCGAGGAACTTGATGTTCTCTACTCTCTCCACTAAACAGCCGCCAATGCTGAGGGGGACGTGCTCAGGCTGTGACCGCCGGAAGTTGATAATCATCTCCTACGTTTTGTCCACGTTGAGCACCAGATTGTTCTCCCTGCACCAGTCCTCCAGGTCTCTCACTTCTTCTCTGTACATTGATTCCTCATCCCTCTGAATAAGTCCCACCACCGTGGTGTCATCTGCAAACTTAATAATCTGGTTCCCCTCGTGTTTGGATACACAGTCATGTGTTAGAAGTGTAAACAACAGTGGACTGAGTACACAGCCTTGAGGGGTTCCGGTACTCAACGTGACAGAGTTGGAGATGTTGTTTCCAACCCAGACAGACTGAGGTCTCTCAGTCAGGAAATCCAGGATCCAGAGACATGTGGTGGTGTTCAGACCGAGAAGGAGTAATTTCTCCATCAGTCTCTGGGGAATAATGGTGTTGAATGATGAACTGAAATCAATGTACAGGAGTCTGGCGTAGGTGTCTTTCTGGTCCAGGTGGGTGATGACAGAGTGTAGGGTGGTGACTATAGCATCCTCCGTGGAGCGGTTTGAATGATATGCAAACTGGAGCGGGTCGTGTGATGCAGGGAGGCAGGCTGTAATGTGTGGTTTGACAAGCCGTTCAAAACACTTCATCACAATTGGTGTCAGTGCAACAGGACGATAGTCATTCAAACAGGACACCACTGGTTTCTTTGCCACCGGTACAATGATAGAGGTCTTGAAGCATCTGGGAACGATGGCCTGACTCAGGGAGATGTTATAAATGTCAGTCAGGACATCCGCCAACTCGCTCGCGCAGTCTCGGAGCACACGTCCCGGAATGTTGTCTGGACCTTCAGCTTTGCGTGGGTTGACTCTGGATAGGGTCCTCAGTGTGTCCGCTGTGTTGATGGTAAAAGCTGGTCTGACCGATGGTGGGGGTGGGCCGACCCTCCCTCTGATTGTCGAGTTTGATGCTTCAAAACGTGCAAAGAAGTCGTTAAGCCTGTCTGGAAGCGAAGCATCATCATCATCGACCCCCTGCCAAGACTTAAAGCCCGTCAGTGTCTGAACTCCCTGCCACATCTGCTTGGTGTTCCTAGTGTCACAGAGGTGTCCCTGGATTTTCTCCGCATAGGCGCGCTTTGCCGCCTTAATTCCCTTTGAAAGCGCAGACCTGGCTGAGCGGAGGGCAATCCTGTCCTTCACTCTGAAGGCTGCATCTCTGGCTGTAAGCAGCGAGCGCACCTCTGCAGTCATCCAGGGCTTATGATTACCCCGCATAGTGATGGTCTTCACTGTAGTGAAATCCTCTGTGCACTTTGCGATGTAGCTGGTGACCGTATCAGCATACTCCTCCACATATGTCTTGTCTTCCTGGGAGGCTGCTATTTTGAAGATCTTCCAGTCTGTGTGCTGAAAACAGTCTTGCAGTGCAGAGGTTGCACTCTCTGGCAAAATCCTGATTTGTTTCACTGCTGGCCTGCTGCGCTTCAATAAAGGTTTGTAGGCAGGCACCAGCATCACGGACATGTGATCAGAACGGCCGAGATGGGGGCGGGATATCGCTTTATATGCATATGTGTTTGTGTACACTAAGTCCAACATATTCTCTCCTCTGGTCTTAAAGTCTACACATTGTTTAAACTTGGGGAGCACAGTCTTTAAGCTGGTGTGGTTAAAATCCCCCGCAACCACCATAAAACTGTCTGGATGTGAAGTTTGGATTTCACTGATCGCATTGTGCAGTACCCCGAGTGCCTTCTTAGCATTAGCTTTAGGATTAGGGCTCGGCGCTATGTAAACACCAGCTACAAACACGTTGCTGAATTCCCTCGGCAGATAAAATGGCCGACAATTAACAATAAGGAACTCCGCCAACGGAGAGCAGTGTTTAGACACTAACGTGGCATTAACGCACCAGTTCTTGTTAACATAGATGCATAGCCCACCCCCACGGCTCTTACCGGAGCTCGCCGTTTCTCTGTCGGCACGGAACATCGCCATATCTTCCAGTTGAATGGCCTTGTCAAGAATGTTGCCGTGGAGCCATGTCTCGGTGAAAACGAACACACAGCAGTCCCTCCACTCTCTCCGGGTTTCTCTCAGCAGACGCAGTTCGTCCACCTTGTTTTCGAGGGCGTGGACGTTTGAGAGAAGAAGCGACGGTACCGCTGGTCTGGAGGGGTTAGCCTTTAGCCTAGCATGGATCCCGGCCCTTTTTACCTCGCTTTTGTTTGCGTTCACACCGTCTGCGCTTCCTCCGCTCCCGGGTAGCTTCCACTTTCAAAAGTTCCCGGGGACTCCGCCAAAATTCCATGCTGGCATAGAATGTCCAAATCACAACCAATCGCCGCGATTCTTGCAGCGTGCAGTACCTTGATGTTTAATAAGGTCTCACGGTTGTAAGTTTTACAGAATGTACGTCTGGGATGATTAAAACTCTCACACTTGCTTATGCCAATCATGTAATATAGGGTAAACATAAAGCCTTCAGTGATTAGGCATTATTAAGTGACATCATGAAATTGTAATATTCAATTAATTTCATCATTGTCATGCTGGTAACATTGATTAAGATGTAAACATTTATACTTAACTTGGTGTTCTTATGTGCCTGTGGTCACGCTGTCACGTCCTGTGTCCTTTTTTTTCCCTGTAAAGTGCACTGTTATGCTTCAGTCAAAGAAAAAAGGTCAGTAATACGTCAAAAATTGCTTTAAAAATATGCAAATAATTTATCATGTGCACATTAGTTAAAAACCTGCAAAGTTAGATTGAAAAAGTAAAACCCCCAAACTTTGCAAAAATACCCATATCTAGATTACTTCTCTTTTCATTCCCCTGTCACAGATGAGCACTCACACGGCCTGTTTTTTTTTTTTATTCTCCCTTTTTTTCTAAAACAACCACACACACACACAAACACAGAATTGCTCCTCTCACCTGTCTCCACACGGTCGAAGCAGCAACCTTCCAGAAAAGACAAAACAACCCAAACTGCAATAATCCACATAAACAGCTTTGTCTCATCTATCTGTTAGGGGGCCCCCACATTGCCAAACAAGCCATCTATCTGTAACCTTTTTACCCATGTTTTAAGCTGTTTTCACTCTTCATTGTCAAAGTGGTTTTCAGTACTTCCTCCATTTTATTTATAGCATAACCTAGACTACCCAATGGATATTCAGAGCTACGTTTATCATTATTCATTTTACCATTGTCTTTGACTGAGGATCGTCACTTCCTTGTGGTAACGTATCGTCACTTCCTGTTTTGCTGTCAGTCTGTGTGGTTTGCTCTCCTCACTCTCCTGAGCTTTCGGGTTAGCCACTAGTGATGGCTACTAGCTCTCCTTCCTCTCCTCCTCTGGTGTGCTCTCTCTGTCAGATGTTTAGCTACACCTCTGCTTCTTTTAGTGATAACGGTAAATGTAATAAATGTTGTCTTTTTGAGGCACTCGAGGCAAGGTTGTCTGATTTGGAATCCCGGCTCCGCTGCATTGAAACACCGTCTGCGCCAGTTACTCTTGATGGACGCCCCTTAGCTGCAGCGGAGCTAGCTAGCATAGCTAACCCTGTTAGCGGTCCTCCGGCTCTCCTCAGCAGCGAGGAGACTGGGTGGGTGACGGTGAGAAGGAAGCCTAGTTGCAAAGCCCCGGTGCACCACCAACCTGTTCACGTTTCTAATCGTTTTTCCCCGCTCAGTGACACACCCGCTGAGGAAAAAACTCTGATCATTGGCGACTCTGTAGTCAGAAACGTGAACCTAGAGACTCCAGTGGCCATAGTCAAATGCATTCCTGGGTCTGAGCAGGCGACATCGAGTCAAATTTTAAAATGCTGGCTAAAAGTAACTGTAAATACTCCACAATTGTTATTCACGCTGGCATTAATGACATCCGTCTCCGGCAGTCGGAAGTCACGAAACTTAATGTAGAATTGGTGTGTGACTTTGCAAAAACGATGTCTGCCACTGTAGTATTCTCTGGGCCCCTCCCCAATCTGACCAGTGATGACATGTTTAGCCGCTTGTCATCCTTCAATGGCTGGCTGTCTTTGTGGTGTCCTGCAAATAATGTGGGCTACATTGACAATTGGAGCTCTTTTTGGGGAAAACCTGGTCTTATGAGATGAGACAGCATTCATCCCACTTTGGATGGTGCTTCTCATTTATCTAACAATCTGGCATCTTTTTTATCCAAATTTCCAAAACCTTGACTACTCAGAGTTGGGACCAGGAAGCAGAGTCGCAGTCTTACACGCCTCTCTGCAGCTCCTCTTCATCCGCCACCCCTCAACTTAGCCCCTGTCTTCCCCATCAGAGAATCATTGTCTGCTCCCTCCAAAGTAAATAAAAATATAATATATAAGCATCCCGAAGTGATTAAGCAAAATATTGGTAAAACTCAAATTAATCATAAAGCCTCTAAAGTGAATGATTTGGCCTCTGTTCCTCCTCATAATTTAAAAATTAAATGTGGTTTATAAAATATTAGGTCTCTAACTCCCAAGTCTCTGTTAGTCCATGATCTGTTAATTGATCATCAGATTGATTTAATTTCCCTTACAGAGACTTTGTTAGGGCAAGAGGATTATGTTGGTTTAAAAGAATCAACTCCCTCTGGTTATTTAAACTGTCAAAATCCCAGAAGTTCTGGTCATGGAGGAGGAGTAGCAACAATTTACCATTCCAAATTACTAGTTAATGTAAAGCAAAAAAACATGTTTTAATTCCTTTGAGGGCCTGGTCCTCAGTATTGGGCACTTTAGCAATTTTCAACCTACTCAGAATTTTTATCCTAATTTGCTGATTTCTTAGCTGATTTAGTGCTGAAATCTGATAGAATAATTATAGTAGGGGACTTTAATATACATGTGGATGTAGATAGTGACTGCCTTAATGTGGCATTTAATTCAATATTAGACTCGATTGGGTTTTCTCAGAAAGTAGGAAATTCTACTCTTTACCTCCACCATACATTGGACCTTGTTCTGACATATGGCATAGCAATAGAAAATCTTGTAGTGTCTCCTCATAACCCTGTACTGTCAGACCATTGTCTGTTAACCTTTGATTTTACTATTTCTGACTATTTGGCTCCTAAAGAAAAATATTATTACAGTAGATGATGCTGTTACCAAATTTATGCAGATTGTTTCCTCTATGCCAGGGGTCACCAACGCGGTGCCCGCGGGCACCATGTCGCCCGCAGGGACCACATGAGTCGCTCGCAGGCCTGTTCTAAAAATAGCACAACTCGCAAGTGAGCTGCGTCTAAGATGTAATTTTTTCTGCCGCTATTTTTTAAAATCACACTTGCATTTATATAGATTTTAAAATGACAATGTCTTAAAAATAAAAAAAATGAAAATATGTTTATTATACGTAAAGTTAAGGTGAACTCTGACCTAGTTCAAAGGTCAGTATTGTGCTCATGACAAAACCTTTGCGCTGGAGCGTAAGCTAGCGGGCAGTGAAGATGGTGAACGCAGTGCTGTTTCCTAGCCCTCCAAAAAAAGATAGAAAATTCATCATTTTCAAAGTGAGCAGGAGGAAGAGTTCTTTTTTACTACCGTGAAAGGAAGCTGCGTGTGTTTCATTTGCGGGGCGACGGCGAAGCGGCACTTCAACGCGTCATGAAACTGCTGCCCACTCTTTTTTTTTTTTGTACCCGTAGGTAGATTTGTTCTGCAGTCCGGTGACAAGCCACCAGCTGCCGGTCGCAAGCGCCCCTTAACTCCCTAACCTGCATGTTTTTGGCATGTGGGAGGAAACCCACGCAAACACGGGGAGAACATGCAAACTCCACGCAGATCACTGTTGACCGGGGGCAGGGATCGAACCCACGATCCCCGCGATCCCCCGGCCGAGGGTAAACTGTGCAGCCGCGGTGCTAACCACTGTGCCACCGTGCATATAAGCACTCTCAGTGCTTGTAAGCACTCTCGGTGCTTGTTTAGCTTCTTCTCATGAAAGGACAGCGCTGGTTATTACTCCAGCATGATTCTTGGCAAGAACTGTATGGATATAATTCCAGTGAAGAAGAATACACAAAAGTGTGTTTATTAAATGTAACAGATTTTGAGCAGAATTGCAGCAGATTTGTTCAGTTAAAAATGTGATAAGATTTATTTAATATGAAAGTTGATTTTTCCTAAATGTTGCATAACTTTTTCAAACATGGTTCAACATAGTTCATGAATTAAAAGGGTTTAGTTTTTTATGGTTAAAAGGGACTGGTGAAAACTGGACATTTTTTTAATGAAATGTAGAAGTGATCATCTGAACAATTGCTGAGATTAATAAAAATAAAGTGTTGAATATTGATCTTGTCTGTTACCCATTCTAAGTTATTGATAATTATTTATTTATGTGTGTGTGTGAGTGTGTGTGTATATATATATATATATATATATATATATATATATATATATATACACAATTTGTTATTTTAGAGGAGTGTGTCAAGCTGGTGCCCTTCACATGACTCGATACCCATGAAGTAGCTCTTGGTTTCAAAAAGGTTGGTGACCCCTGCTCTATGCCATGTGTCAACGGAAATAAGCTATAGACAGCTTGCTCCTTCTTTAATTGATAACATGGTGGATAGTGTTACAGCTTCTCTGCATCAGACTCTAGACTTGGTGGCCTCCTTAAAAAAGAAAAAGTCTAATCAGAGATTTCTAACTCCTTGGTTCAACACAGAAACTCGTAGCTTAAAACAGAAGACTTGTCAATTAAAAAGAAAATGGCGCTCCACTAATTTAGATGAAATCTATTTAGCTTGGAGAAATCATCTTTTAATTTATAAAAAATCTCTTAGAAAAGCTAGAACGAGTTATTACTTTGCATTAATAGAAGAGAACAAGAATAATCCCAGGTTTCTTTTCAGCACTGTAGCCAGGTTGACAAAGAGTCATTACTCTGTCAATCCTAGCATTCCCTTAGAGCTTACTAGTCAGGACTTTATGAACTTTTTCAATAATAAAATTTCATCCATCAGAGATAAAAATCAATCAGATTCTTCCCACAGTTAACTTAAATACTGTAACTTCTACAACTCCTTCTACTGATGTCTGTCTTGATGAGTTTACTCCAATCGACCTTTGTGAATTAGACAAAATAGTTTCCTCATCCAAACCTTCAACTTGTCTTTTAGACCCTATTCCTACCAGGTTATTTAAAGAAGTCTTCCCACTTATTGGTAGCTTTATTCTTCATATAATCAATTCTTCATTAACTTTAGGCCATGTACTGCAGGCTTTTAAAACGGCTGTAATTAAACCCTTACTAAAAAAGCCAACGCTAGATCCAGAAGCTTTAGCTAACTATAGACCAATCTCTAATCTCCCTTTCATTTCAAAAATCTTAGAAAGAGTTGTTGCTACGCAATTATTTGACCACCTGCAGGGAAATGGTTTACTTGAAGAGTTTCAATCTGGGTTTAGAATCCATCATAGTACTGAAACAGCCTTAGCGAAGGTCACTAACGACCTCCTCATTGCATCTGATAATGGACTTTTTTCTGTACTTGTCCTTTTAGACCTTAGTGCAGCTTTTGATACTATCGATCATAATATTCTACTTGATAGATTAGAACACTATGTTGGACTTAATGGAACTTCGTTGCAGTGGTTTAGATCTTATTTATCTGATAGGTTCCAGTTTGTTCATGTAAATAATGAGTTTTCTTTCAACTCAAAGCTTAGTCATGGAGTTCCACAGGGATCTGTGCTAGGCCCTACTCTTTTTAGTTTATATATGCTTCCGTTAGGCAACATTATTAGAAAGCACTGTATACATTTTCATTGTTATGCAGATGACACACAATTATACCTGTCAGTGAAGCCAGATGATAGTAATCAATTAGCCAAGTTAGAAGCTTGTCTTAAGGAAATCAAAGCTTGGATGACTTGTAATTTTCTGCTATTAAATTCAGATAAGACTGAAGTCATTCTTGTTGGTCAAAAAAAACCTGAGAAATACCTTTCCAAATCAAACTTTCAGTTTGGATGCAGTTACTCTTTCTCTTAATAGCTCTGTGAGGAACCTTGGAATTATTTTTGACCAAGATCTGTCCTTCAATTCACATATTAAATTTGTTTCTAAGACGGCCTTCTATCATTTGCATAATATTGCCAAGATTAGGAGCATCTTGTCTCAGAGTGATGCTGAGAAACTGATCCACACTTTTGTTAGCTCGAGATTAAATTATTGTAATTCTTTATTATCAGGCTGTCCTAAAACATCTTTAAAAAGTCTTTAAAAAGTCTTCAGCTGATCCAAAATGCTGCAGCAAGAGTTTTAACAGGTACTAGAAAGACAGATCATATCTCTCCAGTTCTGGCCTCCCTTCATTGGCTTCCCATAGAGTTTAGAATTAAGTTTAAAATCCTTCTTCTTACTTACAAAGCTCTAAACAATCAGGCTCCTTTTTATTTAAAAGATCTGATACTACCGTATTATCCTAACAGAGCACTACGCTCCCAAAATGCAGGATTACTTGTAATACCTAGAATCTCCAAAAGTACAATGGGAGGCAGAGCATTCAGTTATCAAGCTCCTCTCCTGTGGAACCAGCTGCCAATCTGGATTCGGGAGTCAGACTCGATCTCTGTTTTTAAGAATATATCATGGTGGCCTCTAGGCCGTCATTGGCGTCATTAGCTCCAGCTGCGCACAGACCAACAGGTGTGAATCAACGGCTGTTAAAAGCTAGTGTCGCTGACAGCCCGGCACGGAGTCGTCTGTCTTCCTCAACGGAGAATGAACCTGAACTCCGCTCTCTGGTCTCGTCAAGAATATCTCTTGTCACGTCTGGAACTTCGTCTGTCTCGTCAAGAACTTTGTCTGTCTCGTCAGGAACTTTGTCTGTCTCGTCTGGAACCTTGTTTGTCTCGTCAAGAGCTTCACTTGCTTCATCCAGGAACTCCTCCCAGCGTCAAGCAAGTAAGCGCTCTGTTTGTTACTCAACCCCAAACCTATACCCCTGTGCACAGGTGGACCTCCTTGGTGGCGGACCTGCGTCCCCAGCTGACGGGGTAACGCCATCACGTCTTCGTAGCGGCTCGCTACCACCACGTCTACCGGTACGTCTTGCTCCTCAATTGCCAGAACTATTATTGTATCAATTACAGGAGTATTGGCCAACGTTATCGGTGGAATCACTGTCATCAGCATCAGCTGTGTCGTCATTGCCACTTTCTGTGGAATCACTAACCTCGTCTTTGTCTGCATCATCGTCATCCCGGTCTGTGGAGTCACAGTCGGCGTCATCGTCAGGATCATCGTCATCCCGGCCTGTGGAATCACAGCCGGCGTCATCGTCTGGATTGTCACTGTCACAGCCACGGGTGAAAACCCCAGCACGGTCACGGACACCTTCACCTCCACGCTGCACGGTCGCTGGAACTCAGCTGAGCAAAGCCAGTGCTGCTATCAAGTAAGCCCTGTTATCTGCAGCTCTTTGCTAGTGTGGAGCATTAGTAATTTGTCTCTGCTTATCTGTTCCAGGGTTGCTGGGTCTCCGTCCAGGTCGCTCAGCTCCAGTGACCAGAACGATATCCTCGCACTCACTTGCATTACACTCACTCTCAATTAAATAAAGATTATTGTCACTATCTGCTCGTGTCAGTGTCTGTCTCCTGGGTCCCAAAACATGTCAGTACGACTCCGTCACGATGACCCAGCGGACAGCTCACTGTCACGCCAAATTAACACTCTTAGTGCCCGGGTAGATTTACTTGCACACCAACAGACAGTAGTCTTGAATCAATTAACTGTTATAAATGGTCGGCTGGATCGTCTGGAGGGACACCAGACGTTTCCCCCCACCGCAGACAGTTCTGCCCCTGTGGGCTTAGCATCTGGGCAAACTAACATCTCCTCGTCTTCTCGCCTCACCCCTATTCCCACCCCTGCCCGGTTCAGCGGAAAACTCGGGGAAGCTCGTGGATTCATATTACACTGTGAGTCAGTTTTTCTTCGTGTTCCGGGGGACTTTACTCTTGATTCAAGCCGGATTGGCTACGTTATAAATTTGTTAGCAGGAAGAGCTTTGGACTGGGCGTATTCCATTATGGCGAAACCAAGCTATTCGTTGCTCACTTACCAGGAGTTTGTGAATGAATTTTTGTCTGTATTTGATCATACGGATAGAGGTGAGGTGTTGACAGAACGATTACTGAGCTTACAGCAGGGAAAGAGATCAGCTGCTGATTACACTATTGCTCTGCACTGTGCTCTGCACTGTGTGTCTATATATATATACATTTATAGTAATATGGACATATGTTTACTAGATGTTGTTTTTTCTTGCCTTCTGATTGTTGCTCTGAGTGTTGCTATCCCTATGCTGTTGCAATCCTGGAATTTCCCCATTGTGGGACTAATAAAGGCTTATCTTATCTTATCTTATCTTATTGACTTCCGGGTCCTGGCTGCAGAGATTGGGTGGGGAGAGCCATCATTATGGTATCTTTCTACGTAGTCTTAATGATGAGTTGAAGGATGAGTTAGCGACACGGGACAAACCGGATAATTTACGGGATTTGATTGCCCTAGCGGTTAGTCTTGATAGCAGATTAAGGGAGCGGGCGGCTGAACGGCGTTCTACTTCCAGTTCGGTTAAACCCCACCCTTGCCTCCCCAACTCTCCTCCTCTCACTCTATCTGCGTCAGAGGAACTTCCGGTTCAGCAAGCTATAATCAGTGGTCGGTCTAAAGTGTCAGCAGCAGAGAAACAACGCCGCAGGGATCAGGGCCTTTGTTTCTATTGTGGGAAAGAGTCACATGGGGTTTTTGAATGTCCCAATAAGTTAAAAGGGAAGGCCCGTGGATCAGAGTAGGGGGATTCACGGGCAATAACTCTGAAGAGCCCCTCACTTGTTGTCGATTACCTCTTAGACTCATCCATTTACATACAGAACACTCCACATTGGCGTTAGTAGATTCTGGAGCTGAGCAAAATTTTATTTCTAGAGACCTGGCAACCCGGATGGGTCTTAGCTGTCAGACTTTAGATCCCCCTGTCAAACTGATCACCTTGTCTAAAGTGTCTTTGACTACTATTGCTCATCAGACAGTTCCCGTGTCAGTTATTGTATCAGGAAATCACAGGGAGGAAATTCAGTTTTTTGTTCTGCCCGTTTCTTCTTCGCCCGTTATTTTGGGGTACCCCTGGCTGCACCTACATAACCCCACCATTGATTGGCAAGCTGGGAGAATAACGGCATGGAGTACATTCTGCCTTAGTGCCTGCCTTCAATCGGCGGCATGCGCCCCATCCGTCAAGGTGCCTCTGCCTGATTCATCGCCACCGGACTTGTCCAAGGTGCCAGAGGTCTATCACGATTTGGGGCTAGTATTTAGCAAGTCTCGGGTGTTGTCCTTACCCCCTCATCGCCCTTATGACTGCGCGATCAACCTGAAGGCTGGGGCCCCTCTACCTGCTAGCCGCCTGTACAGCCTGTCAGCCCCGGAGCGCGAGGCTATGGACACATATATTAAGGGGTCCTTGGCTTCTGGTATCATCCGCCCGTCGTCTTCGGCAGTAGGTGCTGGATTTTTTTTTGTTGGAAAGAAAGACGGTTCTCTACGCCCCTGTATCGATTTCCGGGGATTGAATGAAATAACTGTGAAAGACAAATATACCCTGCCTTTGATGAATACTGCTTTTGACTCCCTCCAGGGGGCGTCCTGGTTTACTAAACTGGACCTTAGGAATGCCTACCATCTAGTGCGCATAAGGGAAGGAGATGAGTGGAAGACGGCTTTTCGAACCCCCAGCGGACATTTTGAGTACCTGGTAATGCCGTTTGGGTTAACTAACGCTCCAGCCGTTTTCCAACGTCTGATAAATGATGTCCTACGGGATTTCCTGAACTCGTTTGTTTTTGTTTATCTCGACGATATTCTCATTTTCTCCCGCACACTAGAGGAACATCGAGTGCATGTTCGCAGGGTACTGCAGCGCCTCCTGGAGAATCAACTGTTCGTTAAAGCTGAAAAATGTGAGTTCCACACTGTTCAAACCTCCTTCCTTGGGTTTTTTAAAGCTTGGAACCAGGTGCTCCCTGACCC
Organism: Pholidichthys leucotaenia; assembly: GCA_020510985.1. Lineage (NCBI taxonomy): Eukaryota > Metazoa > Chordata > Actinopteri > Cichliformes > Pholidichthyidae > Pholidichthys > Pholidichthys leucotaenia. Next base: position 37,338,695 of record CM035836.1, on the reverse strand, counting down.
GGCCAAGGTCAAGGCAGTTGTGGATTGGCCTGCACCCACCTCCAGAAAGCAGCTTCAGGGGTTTTTGGGGTTTGCTAATTTTTATAGGAGGTTCGTGCCTAATTTTGGCAATATTGCCCGTCCCCTGACTGCTCTTACCTCCCCTAAGATCCCGTTTTGTTGGAGTAAGGAGGCAGCTGAAGCGTTTGAAAGACTCAAGAGGGAGTTCGCCTCGGCCCGAGTCCTTACTCAGGTGGATCCGAAGTTGCAGTGCTTGGTGGAGGTGGACGCTTCTGATTCAGGAGTTGGAGCGGTACTCTCCCAACGGTCTCCCGAGGACAGTAAGATTCGCCCTTGTGCTTATTTCTCTCACCGTCTCACTCCTGCAGAGAGGAATTACTGCATCGGAGACAGGGAGTTACTGGCAGTAAAACTCGCCTTGGAGGAATGGAGGCATTGGCTGGAGGGGGCTGCTCAGCCGTTCGTGGTTTGGACGGATCATCGTAACCTGGAGTACCTCAGGATGGCGAAGCGCCTGAATGCACGCCAGGCTCGCTGGTCCCTCTTCTTCGGCCGTTTTGACTTCTCCATCACGTATCGGCCGGGAAGTAAGAACGGTAAGCCGGATGCTCTCTCTCGGCAGTTTGACACACCATCCTCTGAGGACCAGGAGACCCCTATCCTGCCGCCTTCCTGCGTCATGGGCGCCCTGTCCTGGGGAATCTGCAAGACGGTTCGCCAGGCTCAGAAGACCGAGCCGGACCCCGGGTGGGGGGGCGCTTGTTTGTTCCACGCGCTATCCAGGGCAAGGTGATTGAGTGGGGTCACGCTTCCAAGTGGGCTTGTCATCCTGGAGTGGGTCAGACCGTGGATCTCCTTCAAAGGACCTTCTGGTGGCCAGGGTTACGGAAGGACGTTGTTAACCACATCCGGGCCTGCGCTCAGTGCACCACTGGGAAGACTACCCAATGTAATATCCAGGTGGCCAACTGGCATAGGAGACCCGCCCCGGACTATAAGGTGGGTCAGAAGGTCTGGTTGTCAACCCGGAATATTGGTGTACCGGCTGAAGAACGGAAGCTCACTAAGCGCTTCATTGGCCCTTACACTATTAATCGTGTTATTAACCCTGTGTCTGTGCACTTGTCTCTCCCCTCTTTGATGCGTATCTGCCCCATTTTTCATGTCTCCCAGGTCAAACCATACGTCTTGGACCCCCTGTGTCCTGCTCCAGCGGTTCCCGCGCCCTCGAGGATGATCGATGGCAATCCGACCTGGGGGGTGACTGCTGTCCTGGATGTCCGCAGGCGGGGTTGTGGTCTTCAGTATTTGGTGGACTGGGAGGGCTTTGGACCGGAGGATCGCTCTTGGATTCGCCCAGCGTTGATCTTGGATAAACGGCTGATTCGCGATTTTCATCGGGCGAATCCAGGTAGGATTGGGCAGGTGCCTGGAGGCACTGCTATAGGGGGGAGTACTGTCATGGCGGCCTCTGGGCCGTCATTGGCGTCATTAGCTCCAGCTGCGCACAGACCAACAGGTGTGAATCAACGGCTGTTAAAAGCCAGTGTCGCTGACAGCCCGGCACGGAGTCGTCTGTCTTCCTCAACGGAGAATGAACCTGAACTCCGCTCTCTGGTCTCGTCAAGAATATCTCTTGTCACGTCTGGAACTTTGTCTGTCTCGTCAAGAACTTTGTCTGTCTCGTCAGGAACTTTGTCTGTCTCGTCTGGAACCTTGTTTGTCTCGTCAAGAGCTTCACTTGCTTCATCCAGGAACTCCTCCCAGCGTCAAGCAAGTAAGCGCTCTGTTTGTTACTCAACCCCAAACCTATACCCCTGTGCACAGGTGGACCTCCTTGGTGGCGGACCTGCGTCCCCAGCTGACGGGGTAACGCCATCACGTCTTCGTAGCGGCTCGCTACCACCACGTCTACCGGTACGTCTTGCTCCTCAATTGCCAGAACTATTATTGTATCAATTACAGGAGTATTGGCCAACGTTATCGGTGGAATCACTGTCATCAGCATCAGCTGTGTCGTCATTGCCACTTTCTGTGGAATCACTAACCTCGTCTTTGTCTGCATCATTGTCATCCCGGTCTGTGGAGTCACAGTCGGCGTCATCGTCAGGATCATCGTCATCCCGGCCTGTGGAATCACAGCCGGCGTCATCGTCTGGATTGTCACTGTCACAGCCACGGGTGAAAACCCCAGCACGGTCACGGACACCTTCACCTCCACGCTGCACGGCCTCTGGAACTCAGCTGAGCAAAGCCAGTGCTGCTATCAAGTAAGCCCTGTTATCTGCAGCTCTTTGCTAGTGTGGAGCATTAGTAATTTGTCTCTGCTTATCTGTTCCAGGGTTGCTGGGTCTCCGTCCAGGTCGCTCAGCTCCAGTGACCAGAACGATATCCTCGCACTCACACTTGCATTACACTCACTCTCAATTAAATAAAGATTATTGTCACTATCTGCTCGTGTCAGTGTCTGTCTCCTGGGTCCCGAAACATGTCAGAATAGGGCTTAAACCTACCTTTTTGATATAGCCTACAATTAGGGAGGAATCATGTGTTTCTGAACCCTCCCTTAGTTATGCTGCTAATAGGTTTAGTCAGCCAGGGGACCTCCAGTAATGCACTGGGCCTCACTCCTTTCCTCACTCTCAATGAAATATTTTTTTTTTGCTGGTCATTAACATTTGTTTGTTCTCTCCCATAGATTGAGTCCCCATCGTGCTGTTTGCTCTCTACTTGTCTGTTCTTTTCATCTTCTGTATCCCCTCACCCCCCAGCCAGTCGCAGCAGATGACTGCCCTTCCCTGAGCCTGGTTCTGCTGGAGGTTTCTTCCTGTTAAAAGGGAGTTTTTCCTCTCCACCGTCGCCAAGTGCTTGCTCACAGGGGATCGCCTGATTGCTGGGGTCTTTCTGCAACTGTGGGGGTTCCCCCTACAGTTGATAGTGCTATGAGATGACTGTTGTTGTGAAATGGCTCTATATAAATAAAGTTGAATTGAATTTATCGTTATCCAGTTTTGTTGCCATTTTAATCCAACCATCTTTAAATGTTATAGTCTAATATCAATATCTTATAGCATAGAATAAAATTATTATTATGATTTTATTTATTTCCACTTCCTCACGACCTTATTGCCTCACACATCACCTTGTTTTTTTTACTATAATCAGTTTAGTTTTATTATTATATATCACCTATGAACCGATCGTCCCGATCGGGTAACTTAAAGCTTATGTGTTTATTTCACACACAGTTGACCCCTATCTAATTCAGTAAGAAAAACTATTTTTTTTTAGAAACGTGCTTGTTCCAATTTCTCTTGGAGTTTCAACCTTTTTTGGTCTGAGCTAAATAAGCTAGGGGTGCCAACTCTACTTTTTGAAATCAAGCAATTATTCCAAGGGGTTAAAACCTTTTGGCAAAGCTATGCATCAGCCGAGTAACACTCCTTTTTCGGCAATCCTATATCAGTTGCCTTGGGGTTAAAACCTTTTACCCGGACTATGCAATGCATAACGGGGCAACACTTCTTTTTCCGGTGGCCCTGTTTCAGCCACCCCACGGTTTAAACCTCTTGCCCAAGCTTTCTCCAACTCTACTTTCTGGAACAGTATTAATGCGTATAACTGATTCCATGTTTGGAGATTTCCTCATCAAACTCAGTAAATACATTTCTTAAAACAACATATCATAAATTCAAGACCACATCTCAGTTTCATTCCACAAATATAATCACACGTGCATGAATATTTAATCTCTACAGAAAGGGCTGTCCCCAAAGGGACAGCCAGAAGTTTATTGAAAAAGGTTTTCTGCTCACCTTTTATCATGTTGCAGCCACCAGTCTGTAGAGAAAAAATCCTCACACCGTTTACAAAACCAAAACTAAAATTTAGCCTCGTAACCGGGCGGAAACACCAAATTGTTGTGTCTGAAATACCTTAAACCCCAGTTCTTTGATATGACAGCCAAATAACCAGGCTGAGAGATGAAGTACTGTATATTTTCCTTTTTTTTTTAACTGAAAGTGAGATATGGATACAAGCAGCGCTGGGACACAGCTCTTTAGGCAATTCCTCAAGAGTGTGCTACCCCCAAAATTGAGCCCTATAGTTTTTATAAGCTTAACCACTCCCTCATACAAGAGGGAGGGGTTTTACCTCATTATATCAATAATACATTTCTGCATATGTGGCAGCTCTGCTGTGTGCAGAACTGATTCTAACTGATTTCACCAAATGTATTATCGGGTGTAAACCAAACTCTGCAGTGTAGCGTGTGAAGCAAGAAGATGAAGTGTGAGAAAGACAGAGCAATCATGTCATTTTACCAACACATTGGATGGCTATGAATTAAATTATGTAAATAGAAAAGTGAAAAAGGAGGAGAAGTTGCAGTTTATGTTGACAAGAGCTTGCAATACAAAGTTGTTGAAAATTTGTCAGTGACTGTGGATGATTTATTTGAATGTATTACAATAGAAATCTGTTTGGTCAATATGAAGTATATAGTAGTGAGCTGTATATATAAAACACCTGGATCAAATATTGACTTATTTAAGGACTGGATGGAAAAAATGTTTGGAAAACTTACTCATAAAGTTATGTTCATCCGTGGGGATTTCAAGTATAGATCTTATGAATTCAAAACAACATAGTTCGACAGAAGAATTTATCAACACAATGTACAGTATGGGCTTACACCCAACAACCACCAGACCCAGCAGAATCACGTCACACAGTGCCACATTAATAGATAACATATTCACAAACGTTATGGAAGTAATATCATGAGTGGGCTTTTATTGAATGATATCAGTGACCACCTGCGGATTTTTGTTGTCTATCAATGTGATTATAGGAAGAAAAAGTATACCAAAAATATTAAATATAAAAGAATAAGAACTGAAGAATCTACAGTATATATTTACTGGCAACGGAATTATTAATGCAAGACTGGAACATAGTTTGTGACAAAAATGATATAAAATAAAGCATATGATGAATTTTTACAAATATTTCAATCATTGTACAACAAAAACTGTCCTATAAAACAATACAGTGGCAGACAACAAAACTATTCCATGGGTCACCAAGGGGCTATTAAATGCATGTAAAAAGAAGAATACATTATATAAACAATTCATTAAGTGTGGAAAGGTAGAGGCCAAGATCAAATACAAAAGTTATTATGTAGTAATTATCAGAGTGGTGGCTCAATTGGTAGAGCACCCGCCCCACACCCGGGAGGCAGGGGTTCAAATCCTGTCCGGGTCATGCCGAAGACCATATAAAAGCGGAACTTCCTGCTGTTCAGCTTGGTGCTCAGCAATAATGGAATGGAGGAGGGAAATCTGTGGTGGCGCCTTGCATGGCAGTGACCCCTCTGATTCTGTATATGGGTGTGTGTGTGATTAACTCTGTAGATAAGAGAAACACAATTTCATTCTACTGTACATGATTGGCTGTATGGATTGAATGACAATAAAGGTTTTAAAAGATATCAAAAGAAGCTAACTCATATAATGAGGACTTGTAAGAAAGAATACTACAACAGAATATTAGGATAATAAGAATAACTTAAGAGGAACATGGCAAGTGCTAAATGGGCTTATTAGTAACCGATCAATGAATCCAAATTATTCAGAATATTTTATTGAAAATGACAAGTTGATAAATAATATGGGGGATGTGGTTTGTGGTTTCAATAAATTTTTTGTAAATGTTGGACCAGAATCAGCAAAATCAATAGTGACCCCAGAAACAAACGATGGTGGTTCTGTAAATGAAATAGAAGTTAGAAATCCAAACACAATCTTTTTGAGTGCAGTACCTGAAAATGAAATTATGGAGATTGTGAATAAATTTAAGAACAATTCAACCTGCAAGCAGGTGTAAGCGGGACTTCACCCCCCCCACGCACCCGCGCAACCCAGCGCCCGTGTACCTTGCTGTCTCGGAAAATTTCCCGTTGTCGCTGCAAGGGCTGCAGGAATAATAAAGTAAACCATTTGGCAAGAACTTCCTTTGAGCAGTAAGTGGTGCTATAACTTTTATCAAATATTCTTGTGTAGGTGCATACAAAGTTGGACTAAAGTCCATCATGGCAATTACAGTGAAAATCTGACACATGTTGTTCAATTTACAACTTATGGTGATAAGGTCAACTTGGACATGTGTCCATTGTAACACTTAACATTTTAAGTACATGTTGCAGACGATACAGAACTAAAGAAGAGAGTCACCTTGACTTACGTTCCACATTTGGTGACCCTTGGACTTCCCCAAGCCTCCAAAGTAAAAAAGAACATCTTGAATGGCAAGGAGTGGGTTTCGATGGCAACTGTGCTTATTGCAGGACGAAAGTGACTTTCACTAAGGGTAGTCCAATGCACTCTGAGAAACCACTGAAATGTCATGTCATTGTGACTACTGGTCTTTGCGCAAAATTTGATCCAAAAGTTTGGTCCAAATCTACTCTGCTGGAACAGCACCGCCTGTGGCTGAACAGGCCGATACGCACCAGTGTTCTACCTTCCAGCGTTGGGCGTTGGTAGGATTCAAGCCTGGGCAGGAAGATATGGAGGACAAGATGTTACCCATGCAGCATGTTCCCCCTCTCCACGTCACTGATGAATCCAAGGGAACAGCAGGGCTGCTACAGTTTGGCACCAGTGCCGTCGCAGGAGCTGCCAGAACGATGTTGAGCACAACAGAGAACTGCCTTAGGGGCTCCGACTCCGGATTTTTCCTCAGGGTTGACTCCCGAAGCCTTTCCCGTGACCGGGTGTGCCGCAAGGCAGCGGAGGTTTGAAATCAGGGTTTACCTTCCCAGGTTGACGAGCCACCATCTACCCGAAGCATCTGGTTTTAAGGCGCCAGAGATCCGCCCTCGCCCCTTCTCCTATTAGTAAAAGCAGTTCCGCCGGGCTTAGAGACTAAACCACACGGGCAGGCTAGGAGTTGGACTTAGCTGTCAGAGGCTTTTCGAGACGCATGCCGTAAGGAGCATTTTATGAGCACTGGGAGCTTAACCCCAGCGCCGCTCCTGGCTATGACAACCTTGGAACCCCCCCTTTGTGGGGGGGGGGGGGTCATGTGGGACCACATGTGTATCACTTTAAGCTTCACATCTCAGAGAGAACAAAGACTGGGTCTCCTTGGAGATAACAGGAGGATGTGAAAATTTAGTCTTTGGTTTGCAAGAGACGGCCTTGGGGGATTTCCTGCTCTGCCAGAGACTATCAGGAGGATGTTATAAGATTTAAGAGAAGATGCATTGTTACTTGTGATTAAATGCAATGTGACTGTGAGCTTTGAAGGTCCTAGATATATAAAGGATGAATGGTCTGTGTTTTTCCTCTTTTTTTCTGCTTTGCTGTCGTTGGAAGATGTAAATATACCTGACTCGTGAGATAAACTCTGCCTCGTCATTTTCACATTTCCACACTGGTGGCGCTAACACTTTTGTTTATTATGTTTATATAGACACATTCAGTGCAGAACTATTATCGATTGTAGAAAATTTGGTGAAAATTGTACCAAGTTTGTCCATTGTACAAGTGTCTGTTATTGAAAGGCAAGGAGTGGGTTTCTATGGTAACTGTGCTTATTGCGGGACAAAAGTGACTTCCACTGAGGGTAGTCCAATGCACTCTGAGAAACCACTGAAAATGTCATGTAATTGTGACTGCTCATCTTTGTGCAAAATTTGAAACAATTTTGTACAGAACCTAATGTCAGCATTAGGTGCGGGTGTGACAGTTTTGTGAATATTGATATGCAGACGTGTTCAGAGTGGGATTAGTATGATTTGTGCAAAGTTTGGTCCAAATCAGACGAGGATTGTCTAAGCTGTAACTGTCATGTTTTGCATGGCGAGAAAGCCATTGAAGCACGCCGGCCTCCATGGAAACAGTTCTGTACTAAGCACATGTACTGTGATTGAGCCCTAGTCATTCCTTCATGTAATTTTTTTCAGCTGGTGAGAGAAAAAAAAAAAAAGAAAACAGATGTCAGCAATTCTTCCTTTAATCATTAGAGGGCACTACAACTTTTGTTTATTATTTGTATATAGACGCGTTCGGGGCAGGGCGAATATTGATCGTATAAAATTTGGTGTAAATCATACAAAGTTTGTCCAATTTACAAGGGTCTGATATTGTAACCACTAGGCAGCACTCTACCTTTTGTTATATTTATATAGGAGTGTTCAGGGTGGGACTATTATCAATTGTTGAAAATTTATTGAAAATCAGACAAAGTTTGTCCAAGATACAAGTTTCCAATATTTCATGGCAAGGAGTCAACCTTCGCCATGCCGCCATGGCAACACTTCCCTGTCAGTTATGTGTTGTCCACCCATATAGGACTATATATGACAGTGACCTCAACCTATGCTCCAAATTTCATGACTCCAGGACCTTCCCACCCCTCTCCATAAGCTCATGGATTGAATGGCGAGGAGGGCATGTCCATGGTAACACGTATGATGTCATGCTAACATTTATGTGCAGTTATGATCATCGCTGTGGTGTCATGAATCTCAGAAAATTTCATGTCATTCTGGCCAGCGGTGCGTGAGAAATAAATGAAACAGTTTTCAGCAATTTTTTCGTTAACCAGTAGGTGGCACTATATGTTTTGTCAGGTATTTTGGTGTAGACGTGTTCTGGGCCGAACTATTTTCCATCATGGAAACGTTGGTGCACATCGGACAAGTTTTGCCTGAGTTACAGCTGCTTGATTTTGTAAGGGGAAGAGTCAAACTTCGCCATGGCGCAAGGGCAACACTTCCCTGTCAGATATGTGTTGCCCACCCATATAGGACTATATAAGACAGTCACCTCAACCTATGTTCCAAATGTCATGACTCCAGGACCTTCCCACCCCTCCCCATAAGCTCATGGATTGAATGGCGAGGAGGGCGTGTCCATGGTAACACGTGTGACATCATGCTAAAGTTTATCTGCAGTTATGATCACCGCTGTGGTCTGATGAATCTCAGAAAATTTCACGTCATTCTGGCCAGTGGCGTGTGAGTAATTAATAAAATAGTTTTCAGCAATTCTTTCAATAACCACTATGTGGCACTATATTAGTTGTCAGGTATTTTGATGTAGACACATTCCGGGCCGGAGTATTTTCCATCATGAAAATTTTGGTGCACATCGGACAAGTTTTGCCCGAGTTACAGCTGCTTGATTTTCTAAGGGGAGGAGTCAAACTTCGCCATGGCACCAGGGCAACACTTCCCTGTCAGTTATGTGTTGTCCACCCATATAGGACTATATATGACAGTCACCTCAACCTATATTCCAAATTACATGGCTCCAGGACCTTCCCACCCCTCCCCATAAGCTCACAGATTGAATGGTGAGGAGGGCGTGTCCATGGTAACATGTGTGACATCATGTGAAAGTTGATGTGCTGTTATGATCATTCCCTGTGGTGTGATTAATCTCAGAAAATTTCACGTCAGTCTGGCAAGTGATGCGTGAATAATAACTAAAACAGTTTTCAGCAATTCTTTCGTTAACCACTATGTGGTGATATATCTTTTGTCAGGTATTTTAATGTTGACACATTTGGGGCAGGACTATTTTCCATTATGGAAAGTTTGGGGGACATTGGGCAATTTTTGCCCGAGTGACAGCTGTTTGAAGTTGTAAGGGAAGGTGTCAAACTTTGCCATGGTGCCCTGGCCACACCTTTTGAGATTTTGACTTAATTTATACAGTTTTTAATGGCCAATGCCTATAGATACCGCCATATAAAAATGAGCTCAATCGGAGCAGGTCCCTAGGACTAGTATGTTCAAGTGCGAGGTGTGACTTTTTTCCGAATTGGAGGTTGGGCGACTTTGAGGCAAGATGGCAGCCTTCCTGTTGGTGGTGGGTATGGGCCACAATTATGTTTTTTGCATTTCTTGAGGTGATGCACACCTCACCCAAATTTTATGTATGTATGGCAAAGTTTATGGTCTCCAGTCTCCATAGACCTTGTACGTTTGGCCCCACCCACAAAAATTAGGGGTGGGGGCCACATGTGTTTTCCAGTTTATTGAATTTTTTGCCAGGTCTGAGGGGTCTGGCAAAAAAAAAAATCATGTTTTGGTTCACGTTCAGAGGGTGAAAAATTAATTTGTTTAGGCGGAAGAATTTCTTCGAGCTGAGCAATTACAATAGGGCTTTCACCGACTGACGTTGTGAGTGGCTCAGGCCCTAAAAAAATCAACTGACTGGAATGAAATTGACATGACAACAGTGAAAAAAGTAACTGAAGGAATTGTTAAGCCACTCACCTACATCTGTAACCTGTCATTTCAAACTGGTAAATTTCCAAACAAAATGAAAATAGCAAAAGTAATACCACTATACAAAACAGGAGACAGTCATCATTTCACAAATTACAGGCCGGTCTCTTTTCTGTCACAATTCTCCAAAATACTTGCAAAAATCTTGACTAAGAGACTGGATGATTTCAGTGAAAAACACAACCTCCTTACAGACAGTCAGTATGGTTTTAGAGCAGACAAATCTACATCTTTGGCACTGATCAAACTCATAGAAAAAATTACTAGTTTGATAGATAAAAAAAAAAGTTTGCTGTAAGAGTATTTAAAGATTTAAAGAAAGCTTTTGACACCATTGACCACAGAATTTTACTGAGGAAACTGGAATGGTATGGGGTAAGAGGGGTCGGACTATCTATCAGGAAACTACTGGAATTCTTTCTTTCTGAAGCCAACTGATTGTGAGGAAGTCTGGAAAATCATCAAGGACATGAAGAACTCAAACTCTGCTGGAGCTGATGAAATTTCCAGCAAAATCTTGAAAAGTATCGTTAATTTAATACTGGAACCCCTTACCTACTGCATTAATCTGTGTCTAATCTCCGGAGTAGTGCCACAAATAGCAAAAATTGCACAAATTATACCAATTTATAAATCAGGTGATAAGAATGATTTGACTAATTATCGTCCAATATCCATTCTGCCTACTCGTTCAAAGGTCTTGGAAAGAGTAGTTTATACATATAGTCAGTGTCCTCTCACCAAATGTCTTAATGTCCAATCCGTTGGCAGCTGCCAGCTTGGGACCGCTACTTCCTTCCACCCTGTGCGAGTTGAACATCAGGATAAGGCTCTTCTGGGAGCCGGAGTCCACCAGGAACAGTCTCCCTGAACATGAGTCCGTGATGTAGAGCAGCTTATCTCGGTCACTAGCAGTAGCAGCTGCTACTGACTGCCGGCCTTGGCATTTCCCGACCGTTTGAACTGGCACGGTGGCACGCATTGCCGTGCGTCCACTCCGAAACGGTGGTGATAGAAGTAGATTGTGTCCTTCCTGTGCCTCCTGGCATCTGCCCCAGCCACCACCAGCGGCTCCTTGCCCTCGCTGGCCATCCCTCTGGGATCCGGCGCCGCTGCGTTCACGACAAAGGTTCTGGATGCCAGGATGATACAGTCCACTTCCTGCGCTACCGCACGATAGTTCTTCATTGCCAACAGTGGCGAGTTTGCCAGGATTGCTCTCGCTGCTGCTGGGAGGTTTCTGAGGAACAGGTGGGCGAACAGGAACGGCTGACCATCTCTGCCCATCAATGCCAACATATTCTCCATTAATTCAACGGCTGATCTGTCCCCTAACTCCAAACATGTCAGGAGCCTTTCCGCTCTTTCACAGTCCGAAAGTGTGTAGTGCTGGGTCAGCATCTTCGTGAGCGCCTCGTATTTTCCATGGACTGGTGGCTCTTGTAGCTGGCTTGCCACCTGCTGTGTTGTGCGCGCATCCAGCTCAGCAACCACGTAGTAATATTTGGTCTCATCTGCTGTTACCCCGTGGAGAGCGAACTGGGCATCTGTGTGTAAAAACCACGCTGTCGGGTCGTGCTGCCAAAAGTCCAGGAGCTTGACTGAAACAGCTCACGTGGTGCTGGCCCTTCCTCTCCCGCTTGTCTCGGGGTGCTCATCTCACCTTCCGTTGCACATCAAGGGTCACCAGTGTAGAGAGAATGAACAAGATGAGGCAACGAGCTGAATCAGCACAGATTTTATTCTCTCTCTAACAAGTCGAGATCACAAAGAGCTCCCAGACCACAGTGCATCTCACTTTTATACCTTTAATCATTTGCATAGTGGCCTGGGGCTCAGACATCATATTTATTACATGGCAAAGCCCGTTCGGTGCATTAACATAACATTACACTGGTGCCGCACTACTTTCGTCTCCCGGCGGCCCAGCATCTCCTCTTCTCCCTGGGGGGTGCCCAACCTTTGTTGCTCTGTCTGGACTCCCCGTCAGCCTCTCTTCTCCTGGCCAATAACTCTCTGGGTGGAGAAGTCTAACACCTAGCTCCCCCACAGTATAAACATTATTTGCTGAAAGGATATATGTTAGAGGTGTAGTATTAATATGTACGATGCATTAAGCTCACTCTGGGACACTATGGTAGGGTAGGTGGGATAATACTGTTCATATCTGTGTTGTTTGGGGCTGGGTATAGATGTATGGACTGAATGTATGTAGGGATGGATGGGTGTCAGTGCTGACATGTATAAAATTTAGTTAATTGTCTACTTGGGGTCTCAATTGAGGTAATAGGTATATATTTGACATGGTTGTATTTAGGGAAAAGAGGAGTTTGAGTAAATGTGTTAACTTCTTCCTTCTTCCTTTCGAGCACTGTATACTGTCACTTTTATTGCACTTGTCATTTGTTTTTTTGTTTTTTGTTTTTTGTTTTGCTTTTTTGTTTGAAATAAAGTATCTATTGCTAATTTACAAGTAAAAAGTTGTATGTTTACAAGAAAAAAATGCATATTTGCACACAGAAGTTCTGAATTTACAAGAAAGTGCAATATTTCTGAGACAAAAAGTTGCTAAAAAAATCTCCATTTACTGGTTTTGACAGTTTGTTCTTATAAGTATTGGTACAGAAGCTGTGTCTCTATATCAAATGTCTATTGGTACAGAAACTGTGTCTCTATATGAAATGCTTCTGACATGTTTCAGGACCCAGGAGACAGACACAGACACGGGCAGATATGAACAATTTTTCTTTATTAAAGAGTGAGAGAGTGTAGTGCGTGTGTGAGTGCAGATATGGCAGTCTGGTCACCGGAGCTGAGCAATCAGATGACGACCTGGCAACCCTGGAACACACAAGCAGAAACAGTTAAGGCTGTTCAGCGATAATGGACAATTACAGGTGTGAAGCTTACTTGAGGGAACCACAGGTTGTATTCTGCTGACTCCAAGTGTCCGTGTGATGTGGAGGTGTTTGTGCTCGTGGCTGTGGTGGTGGTTGCTCCTGTAGCCGTGGTGATGGTTTTGGCGAGGGTGGTAATTGTACCTGCAGCTGTGACGATGACTGCTCCCGTAGCCGTGGAGGTGATAGTGTTTGTAGCTGTGATGATGATGGCTCCTGTAGCCGTGGAGGTAATTGTACCTGCAGCTGTGGTGGTGATAGTACCTGTAGCTGAGGTGATGGTTGTACCCGTAGCTGTGGTGGTAAGGAGGAGCTCCGAGAAGGAGGGGGAGATGCCCCGTTGGTCAGGGAAGCTGGTCCGCCGCCTGGGAGGTCCACCTGTGCACAGGGGTTAAGATTTGGGGAAGAATAACAAAGGGTATTCTTACGTGGCTGGTCTTGACATGACGTTCTTGGCTTAGCTGTAGAACGAAGCTCTGGCTCATACTCAGACGAGGAAGACAGACGACTCCGTGCCGGGCTGTCAGCGACACTGGCTTTTAACAGCCGCTGATTGGCACCTACTGGTCTGTGTGCAGCTGGAGCTGATGAGACAGATGATGGCCCAGCGGCCGTCATGACAGTACTCCCCCCTCTAGCAGTGCCTCCAGGTCCAATTGTACCTGGATTCGCCCAATGGAAGTCGCGGATCAACTGCTTATCCAAGATCAACGCTGGGCGAATCCAAGAACGATCCTCCGGTCCAAAGCCCTCCCAGTCCACCAAATACTGAAGACCACGACCCCGCCTGCGAACGTCCAGGATGGCAGTCACCCCCCAGGCTGGATGGCCATTGATCATCCTCGGGGGGGCAGGCGCCGCAGGGGGCGGGCACAGAGGGTCCAAGATGTACGGTTTAACCTGGGAGACATGAAAGGTGGGGCAGATGTGCATGGAAGGGGGGAGAGACAAGCGCACAGACACAGGATTGACAATTCGAGAAATGGTGTAAGGACCAATGAAGCGCTTAGTGAGCTTGCGCTTCTCGGCCGGTACACCAATATTCCGGGTGGACAACCAAACCTTCTGACCCACCTTGTAGTCCGGGGCGGGTCTCCTGTGACGGTTGGCCACCTGGATGTTGAGTTCAGTGGTCTTCAAAAGGGCCCTGCGGGCGATGGACCATACTCGCCGACAGCGCCTAATGTGGGTCTGGACAGACGGGACCGCTACCTCCTTCTCCTCCTCCGGGAACAGTGGTGGATCGAACCCAAATGAAGCCTTGAAGGGAGAAAAGCCCGTGGCGGTAGAGATCGTGGTGTTATGGGCGTACTCTATCCAAGGAAGGTGCTTGCTCCAAGAGGACGAACAGGAGGAGATGACACAGCGCAGCGCGGCCTCAAGCTCCTGGTTAGCCCGTTCACACTGGCCATTACTCTGTGGATGATAACCTGAAGAGAGGCTAGCTGTAGCTCCCAGCGCCGAGCAGAACGCCTTCCAGACCTGAGAGACGAACTGTGGTCCCTGGTCTGACACTATGTCAGCGGGGATACCGTGGAGACGGACCACATGCTGAACAAGGAGGTCCGCCGTTTCCTGGGCCGAAGGCAAACCCCGAAGGGGCACAAAATGGGCCGCCTTCGAAAAACGGTCCACAATAGTCAAAACAGTGGTGAAGTTATCTGAGGGGGGCAAACCAGTCACAAAATCCATGAGACCAAGGGCGGGAAGGGACAGGCAGGGGATGCAACAGACCCGCCGGGGGAGATGATGTTGTCTTCCCTGTGGTGCATTGAGTGCAAGCCCGGATGTAACTCACCACGTCCTTCCGCAGCCCCGGCCACCAGAAGGTCCTCTGGAGCAGGTCCACAGTCCGACCTACTCCTGGATGACAGGCCAGCTTGGAGGCGTGACCCCACTCAATCACCTGACCCCGAATAGAGCGTGGAACAAACAAGCGGACCCCCCCCCCCCCCCAGATCTGGCTCCGTCTTCAACGCTCTCCGGACTTTGGTACAAATACCCCAGGACAGAGCGCCCACAACACAGGAGGGTGGTAGGATGGGTGCTTCCTGATCTTCGGTAGATGGTGCATCAAACTACCGGGAGAGGGCGTCCGGTTTACCGTTCTTGCTTCCCGGCCGATAGGTGATGGAGAAGTTGAAACGGCCGAAGAAGAGGGACCAACGAGCCTGACGTGCGTTCAGCCGCTTCGCCGTCCTGAGGTACTCCAGGTTGCGGTGGTCAGTCCATACAACGAACGGCTGAGCGGCCCCCTCCAGCCAGTGTCTCCATTCCTCCAGGGCGAGTTTCACCGCCAACAGTTCCCTGTCTCCAATGCTGTAGTTCCTTTCCGCCGGTGACAGGCGATGGGAGAAGTAGGCACATGGGTGGATCTTGCTGTCCTCCGGAGAACGCTGGGAGAGTACCGCTCCCACCCCCGAATCCGAGGTGTCCACTTCCACCAAGCACTGAAGATTCGGGTCCACCTGGGTTAGGACACGGGCCGAAGCAAACTCCTCCTTTAATTTCTCAAATGCTCTGGCTGCCTCTTCACTCCAGCAAAACGGGGTCTTAGGGGAGGTGAGCACAGTCAGAGGGCGAGCAATATTCCCAAAATTGGGCACAAACAGACGATAAAAGTTGGCAAAGCCCAGGAACCCCTGGAGCTGCTTCCTGGAAGTCGGAGCGGGCCAGTTCACTACCGCCTTAACCTTGGCCGGGTCGGGGAGCACCTGGTTCCGGGCAATGATGAACCCAAGGAAAGAGGTCTGGTTTGTGTGAAACTCGCATTTCTCTGCCTTGACAAATAATTGATTCTCCAGGAGGCGCTGTAACACCCTGCGAACGTGTACCTGGTGCTCCTCCAATGTGCAGGAGAAGATCAGTATGTCATCAAGATACACGAACACAAAGGAGTTAAGGAAGTCCCGCAGCACATCATTTATTAGTCGCTGGAAGACGGCCGGAGCGTTGGTCAACCCAAACGGCATTACCAGATACTCAAAATGACCGCTTGGGGTCCGGAAAGCCGTCTTCCACTCGTCACCTTCTCTGATGCGCACCAGGTGATAGGCATTCCGGAGATCCAGCTTGGTAAACCAGGTCGCCCCCTGGAGGGAGTCAAAGGCGGTGTTCATCAGTGGCAGAGTGTATTTGTCCTTAATCGTGATTTCGTTAAGCCCCCGGAAGTCAATGCAGGGGCGTAGCGAGCCATCCTTCTTCCCAACAAAGAAGAAACCGACACCCACGGCCGAGGACGACGGGCGGATGATACCTGAGGCCAGGGATTCTTTAATGTAGGTATCCATGGCCTCGCACTTCGGGGCTGACAGGCTGTACAGGCGGCTTGCAGGAAGGGGGGCCCCAGCCTTCAGATTAATAGCACAGTCGTACGGCCGATGGGGGGGTAGAGACAATGCCCGTGACTTGCTAAAAACTAACCCCAGGTCATGGTAAACCTCTGGTACCTTGGACAGCTCCTGGGGTGACGTCGAGGGAGGAGGCACCTTGACAGATGGGGCACATGCTGCAGATTGGAGACAGGCACTCAAACAGAAAGTACTCCACGCTGTAATACTCCCTCCCTGCCAGTCGATGGTGGGGTTGTGAAGCCGAAGCCAGGGGTAACCCAGGATGACGGGCGAAGAAGAGACAGGCAGGATCAAAAACCTAATCTCCTCCCTATGATTACCTGAGACGATCACGGACACTGGGGCCGTCTGATAAGCAACGGTGGTCAGTGACGCCTTGGACAAAGTGATGAGCTTGACAGGAGGATCCAGAGGCTGACAGCTGAGGCCAATCTGGGTTGCCAGGTCTTTGGAAACAAAGTTTTGCTCAGCTCCTGAGTCTACTAGGGCTAGCGTGGAATGTTCTGTGTGTTTGTGGATTAGTCTAATGGGTATACAGCAGCTCGTGAGGGGTTTTTCTAAGTCCGTGTCCGTGAATCCCCCTACTGCGATCCACGGACCTTCCTTTTTAACCGACTGGGGCATTCGAAAACCCCATGTGACTCCTTTCCACAGTAAAAACAAAGGCCTAGATCCCTGCGGCGCTGTCTCTCAGCCGCTGACACTATAGATTGGCCTATTATCATTGCCTCTTGACCTGGAAGCTCCTCTGATGCCGGAAGAGCGAGCAGGGGAGAGCTAGTGGAATGAGGGCGGGGCTTAACTGGACGGGAAGTAGACCGTCGTTCAGCCGTTCGTTCCCTTAACCTACTGTCTAGGCTTATAGCAAGGGCAATTAGCTCTCCTAAATTGTCTGGTTTGTCCCGTGCCACTAACTCGTCCTTTAACTCCGCGTTGAGACTGCGGAGGAAAATACCGCAAAGTGACGGTTCCCCCCACCCAATCTCAGCGGCAAGGACCCGGAAATCAATAGCATAGTCAGCAGCAGATCTAGTGCCCTGCTGCAGACTCAACAGCCGTTCAGTCAACACCGCACCCCTATCTGAGTGGTCAAACACGGACATGAACTCCACCACGAACTGCTGGTAAGTCAACATAGGATAACCTGGTTTCGCCATCACTGTATATGCCCAGTCTAAGGCTCTACCCCCCAACAGGTTGATGATATATCCTATTTTACTTGAATCAATGGCGAAGTCTCCCGGAACCCGGAGAAAAAACTGACTCGCATTGTAAAATGAATCCACGAGCCTCTCCGAGTTTCCCACTAAAACGGGCAGGAGTTGGCACAGGGGTGAGGCGAGATGTGGATATGATGTTAGCTTGACCTGGCGCTAAGCCTGCAGGGGTTGAAACGCTTGCGACCAGGGGAAACGCCTGGTGTCCCTCCAGGCAATCCAGCCGGCCGTTAATTTGAGTAAGTTGATTAAGAATAACTGTCTGCTGATGTGAAAGCATATCTACCCGGGCGCTAAGGGTATTTAATCTGCGCGACAGTGTGCTGTCCGCTGGGTCAACGTGACGGAGTCGTACTGACATGTTTCGGGACCCAGGAGACAGACACAGACACGGGCAGATATGAACAATTATTCTTTATTAAAGAGTGAGAGAGTGTAGTGCGTGTGTGAGTGCAGATATGGCAGTCTGGTCACCGGAGCTGAGGAATTCAGATGATGACCTGGCAACCCTGGAACACACAAGCAGAAACAGTTAAGGCTGTTCAGCGATAATGGACAATTACAGGTGTGAAGCTTACTTGAGGGAACCACAGGTTGTATTCTGCTGACTCCAAGTGTCCGTGTGATGTGGAGGTGTTTGTGCTCGTGGCTGTGGTGGTGGTTGCTCCTGTAGCCGTGGTGATGGTTTTGGCGAGGGTGGTAATTGTACCTGCAGCTGTGACGATGATTGCTCCCGTAGCCGTGGAGGTGATAGTGTTTGTAGCTGTGATGATGATGGCTCCTGTAGCCGTGGAGGTAATTGTGCTTGTAGCTGTGGTGATGATGGCTCCTGTAGCCGTGGAGTTAATCGTACCTGCAGCTGTGGTGGTGATAGTACCTGTAGCTGAGGTGATGGTTGTAGCCGTAGCTGTGGTGGTAAGGAGGAGCTCCGAGACGGAGGGGAGATGCCCCGTTGGTCAGGGAAGCTGGTCCGCCGCCTGGGAGGTCCACCTGTGCACAGGGGTTAAGATTTGGGAAAGAATAACAAAGGGTATTCTTACGTGGCTGGTCTTGACGTGACGTTCTTGGCTTAGCTGTAGAACGAAGCTCTGGCTCATACTCAGACGAGGAAGACAGACGACTCCGTGCCGGGCTGTCAGCGACACTGGCTTTTAACAGCCGCTGATTGGCACCTGCTGGTCTGTGCGCAGCTGGAGCTGATGAGGCAGATGACGGCCCAGCGGCCGTCATGACAGCTTCTTCTTCTTTTAGATCTGCTTGGCGGTTGGCAACCAGCTTAAAGGTGCATTACCATCACTGACTTGATTATCATCACTCTATAGCTTTGTATAAGGAGTTCTAAACAACTCCTTATGTGTGAATGTCTATTGGTACAGAAGCTGTGTCTCTATATGAAATGTCTATTGGTACAGAAGAGTTGTGGGTTAGGGATTCATGTCTTGCTCTGACCACCATGCCCACATCATTTTATTCTACATGAGTTGGAATTTAGAATTAAAATTAACAGGTCAGCTTTAGGATTTGGGAGTGGGTGATTTTAAAAATTTAGTAAATGGATTTAAATTAAAAAAGAAACAAATAAATTGCTCAGATTACCTGTAGCTTGCTGCCTTTAAGATACAACATCAATAGAAGAAACTAGCCAATCAGATTTGAGTCATATCCATAGCAGTCATCTATGGGTATGGTTCCATTTCCACAGCCAATGCCTAACTTTTATCATTGACTTTTTTGGAAATCCTGCATCAGATATTTGTCTACCATTTCTTATTAAAAGTTAACACTTTTTTCCTTTTTGGGGATGGTGGTGTTGCTAGTGAGCACCAGATGGAGTAGACATACTCTTCCGGAGCTCCTCTCCATAGTATAAATTAATTGGTCATTTGCTTAATATTCACTGGGTTAATCGCTCTCATTTCAAGCTCTCATATTTTACAAAGATTCAAGATGATGAAACCAAAAACAGACCGCGGCAAAAAGCTGGACGAAGGACCTAATGAGACCGAAGCCCAAGCACCATGTGAGCTAGCAGACCATGCTACATCAGTACTAGCATCAAGCGTCAAGTCTGACACAGAGGCCACAAACATTCTTCTGGCGATAAGGAGCATGAATAAAATGATGACTGAGAGATTCAATACGTTAGAGGCAACTCTAGCATCCACCCAAGCATCTCTGGTGAGTTTGGGGAACCGTCTGACAGAAATTGAAGAAACCAACTCGGACTACGATCACCGCCTCTCACAAGTTGAGCCGACATGCATTAAAATGTATGCTGAGAATGAAGCACTCTGCCTGAAAGTAACTGACCTTGAAGCGCGTTCCAGATGACAGAACATTAAAATTGTTGGCCCACCTGAAAAGACAGAGAATGGACGCCTCGTCGAGTTCCTGTCAAAGTTCATCCTTGAGCTACTCGGTGCGAGCAACTTTCCTAAGCCACTGGCGGTGGACTGGGCGCATCATCTTGGTAAGCAACCGGCTGGTGAGAGCGTATGGCCGTGCATGATAATAGCCTGGATTCATCACTTCCAAGTTAGATAGTTTATTTGACAGGGACAGTGCAATAAACATAGACAATTAATCAATGACAATCAATCTGATGTGTTGCACATAGAGTGTATAGCTATTAGCTAATTTGCAAGTCTTGTCCCTGGAGAAGAGTTCAGGAGAAGAGGTTCAGGTTCAGGTTCAGGTTACTTTATTTGTACCCGTAGGTAGATTTGTTTTGCAGTTGGTGACATCCATATTTACAAGCCACTAATTACATTTAACATAGACACAAACACAGGCACACATCTTACAAAATAGGTAAAGATAAAATATGTACAATATAATTTTTATAGCTTGTTCAACTCTTTGACAGCAGCAGGGACAAAGCTGTTTTTGTAGCGCTGGGTTCTACTTTTTGGGACAGCAAACCTCCGTCTGGAGGGAAGAAGCTGAAAGTTGCAGTGCAAAGGGTGGGAGTCATCATTTAAAATCAAGTCGGCCATCCTCTGTACTTGTCTGGTGTACAGGGATGTCAGGCTCAGCTGTGACTCACCAAGCAAACGACTGGACCATCTGACTACCTGATCCAAGGATTTCCTCTGTTTCAGTTTTATCTGACCAAACCATGACATTAAAGAAAAGGATAAAACAGATTCAATAAAAGCCCGATAAAACATAGTCATTATGGTTCGGTCAATTTGGAAGCGTGCAAGTTTCCTCAAACAATGCAAATTTTGCTGACCCTTTTTGCACACCCTTTCACGGTTCACCTCAAAGTTCAATCCACTATCAATAATCGTCCCAAGATATTTGTACGATTGTACACATTCGGTGGTCTGGCCTTTTAGTATGGTGACTTTGTGCCTGGGAGTTTTCCTCCTAAAGTCAATAATCATATCTTTCATTTTTGTTGTATTCAGCTGCAGGTAGGAATCCTCACACCAGTGAACAAAGTCATCAACTACTGGGCCGTGGCCACTCTCACCATCCTGGAGGAGACTGACAATGACTGAGTCATCAGCAACTTTATAATGTGTCTGTTGTCATGTCTGCTCCGACACATGTTTGTGTACAGGATGAAGAGTAGTGGTGACAACACACACCCCTGAGGAGAGCCAGTAGAAGAGCACTTTAGGTCAGACAATGTGCCATTGACCCTTACTCTCTGCGTCCTGTTGGTTAAGAAATCCAGAATCCAACCCACCAGATTATTGCTTAAATCAAATTGTTGCAGGAGCCTTTCAACTAAAATATGAGGTTGGATTGTATTAAAGGCAGAAGAAAAGTCCACAAATAAAAGCCTGGCATGTGTCCCATTAAAATCCAGATGTTTGAAAAGCATGTCAAACAGAGTGACAGTGGCATCCTCCACTCCTCTGTGAGGCCTATAGTCAAACTGCAGAGGATCCAATGCATGTTCAGTCTGCCTTAGGACCTCACATCTGACCAGTTTTTCAAAAATTTTCATTAAAATTGAAGTCAAAGCAACTGGTCTAAAGTCATTTACCGTTTTAGGACAGATGGATTTTGGAACGGGAACAACCACGGCATCTTTCCAGATCTTAGGCACATGTTGTGTCTGTAAGGACTTATTGAAAATGTAATGAAATATAGGACTCAGTTCATGTGCACTGTGAAGATACTACGGTTGTCTTGCTAGCAGTGTCCTCTGAACTACAAGGGCAAATCCGTCCACTTTTTCCTTGATTATATGGCGGGGATAATGAAGCAGCGACAGGCCTGAGATGATGTTCGCAAGAAACTAAGGCATGCTGGCACGAGGATCAGTTTCGTCTACCCGGCGTGGCTCCGGGTCACTCTGGGTGAATCTGAGAAGATATTCTCATCCCCGTGTGAAGCTGAGGCTTTTGTAGCGACATTATCCTGAATACTAAAGGCCCAGTAGATGATGGTATGTGACACTGAACTATATTTCCACGCTGACAGAGACAATGATATGACAGCTGCTGTTTAATATTTTTTCTATTTTTTTTTTTTTCTAATATGGAGAGGGAGCGCCAGGACCTGATGATAGTGTAACGTTAGTTATGGCTTAGTTTTTCCTATGGTCCAGTGGCCTCTATGTGAAGGTTTGGGGAGCATGCCCTCACTTTGTTTAGGAAAGCGGGGTGGGGGGAGGGGGGGCAAAGTTATCAACATTTCAGTTTAAACACTGTTTTTTTGTTACGTATTTATGTGTTTAGTGTTATAAGGGCGCCTTGGGTGTACACTGACATTACTTCACTTAGACATGCATCCTAATCTCTCTTCAAGAAGTGGTGGCATCACTTTTACTGTCATGGTCCGTGTGCTGACTCTGTCTGCACTCGGGTCGTGGGGTAGTTCCCCGTTCTCTCCTCCGGCGCATTTCTTTGGCCTCCGGGCTTTTATTATGACAGCGTCTCGGCGGTGCTTCTGGCTGTCAGGAGCGGAGCTCCGCTGGACAGCTGGATTCCAATCGATTAATCTGTCATGCCCAATTTAAGGGAGGAGCTCTGTTTGCTCGGGGCTGTGACCTCGTCTGCCTTCCAGTCTGGTATCCCTAACCCCGAAGCCAGTTCTTCCCAGCGTTTGGTTCTGTCCCCACTGATTATATGTAAGTGTTGTGTCTTGCTTTTATTGGTGTTTTGCCCCACGAGGCTTATTATTTTGTCATTCTGTCTTTAATTAATAAATGTACAAACTGAATGGCTGCCTGCAGCGTCTCATTAGCAGTCCGTGAGGGCCGCACCATAACATTTACTAGTTGGAATGTTCGTGGATTGGGGCACGCATTGAAACGAGCAAAACCTTTTTGTCATTTAAAGTCCCTATCTGCTGATATTTTATTTCTCCAGGAAACACACGTCAAGCCCACTAGAGCTAAGTCGTTTAGATTTAGCTGGGCTAGTCAGATCTTCCAATCCACATTTTCCAGTAAAGCCCGTGGTGTGGCAATTTTGATTTGTAAAACAATCCCATTTAGGCATATTTCCACTGTAAGTGACACAAAAGGCAGATATCTCCTGGAAACAGGCAACATTTACTCCTTTCATGTTATGCTTTTGAAGGTTTATGGGCCAAACTTTGATGACCCAAATTTCTTTAGCAAGATATTTAATTTACCGGCCAATTCCTCTGATACACACACACATGATCATCAGGGGTGATTTTAATTGTGCACTTGACAATTTCTTGGATTGGTCAGCTCACACTCGCCAGTCATCTTCAGCCGCCCCCACGGTCCTAAACAACTTGATATCCTCCATGAATTTAGTTGACATCTGGAGACTTCAATATCCCACAAATAGAGATTACTCATTTTTCTCACACAAACATAAATCCTACTCAAGGATTGATTACTTCCTATTAGATTCTAACGTGATCCCTAATGTAATTTCTGCCACTTATCATAACATCCTAATTTCAGATCATTGTCCAACATCTTTGGCCCTTGACTTTAATCATAAGAAGCAGCAGTGTAACTGGCATTTTCATCCCTCTTTGCTCTCACCAGGACTCTTCCTAGAGCTGGCCAGCCGTCTAGACTGAGCGATTGGGGGAGAAGGACTTTAGTCAGGGAGGTGACCATGAACTCCACGGTCAATCTGTCAGAGCTTCAGCGTTCCTCGGTGGAGATAGGAGAACCTTCCAGAAGGACAACTATCTCTGCAGCAATCCACCAATCAGGCCTGTATGGTAGAGTGGCCAGACAGAAGCCACTCCTTAGTAAAAGGCTCATGGCAGCCCTCCTGGAATTTGCCAAAAGGCTCCTGAAGTACTCTCAGACCATGAAAAACAAAATTCTCTGGTCTGTTGAGACAAAGTTTCAACTCTTTGGTGTGAATGTCAAGCATCATGTTTGGAGGAAACCATACACCACTCATCACCAGGCCAATACCATCCCTACAGTGAAGCATGGTGGTGGCAGCATCATGCTGTGGGGATGTTTTTTTTCAGCAGCAGGAACTGGAAGACTAGTCAGGATAGAGAGAATGATGAATGCAGCAATGTACAGCGACATCCTGGATGAAAACCTGCTCCAGAGAGCTCTTGACCTCAGACTGGGGCCACGGTTCATCTTTCAGCAGGACAATGACCCTAAGCACACAGCCAAGATATCAAAGGAGTGGCTTCAGGACAACTCTGTGAATGTCCTTCAGCGGCCCAGCCAGAGCCCAGACTTGAATCAAATTGAACATCTCTGAAGAGATCTGAAAATGGCTGTGTACCGATGCTTCCCATCCAACCTGATGGAGCTTGAGAGGTGCTGCAAAGAGGAATGGGCCAAACTGCCCAAAGATATGTGTGCCAAGTGTCATGCTGAGTATCATGCTGTGTTTTGGGCATATTGTTTAATCTTATCTGTATGATGATTGTTATACTTTTGCATGTTTATACTTTTGTTGTTGATAATTATGATTATTTGGAGTGTAGTGTTTTCTTGTTTCTTTTTATGTGCATGCTTTTGAATGATTGAGCACAGCTGGACACAGTTAGAGGGAAACTCAGGCATTGACTTGACAGCCTGAACCAGCCAATTGACTGCTACAGGCTGCCCACATGGCCCAATGGGAATACAGGGGCAGGTTTTCCCATTTCCTATATAAGCAGGGAGAGACCTGCTTTATAGGAGACAAACACACCAGCCACGACATGAAGAGGCAGCAACTCTTTGCTGAAGAAGAAGAAGGCGATTCGACCAGGACACAAATTCAGCTAGGAGGAGTGGAAGTGGGAAGCGAGGAAGAGGAAGTTTGGAGGACAGTGGAGTCTAAAAGAAAGAAACATAGACGCCAAGAAATTCAGTCAAGACCGTTATCAAGTCCTGAGGAATCAGAGGATGAACGATCCCGGAATGAACAGAAGGACTGGAAAGTAATCATTAAACTTACTCAGGAAGGGGCATCGTTTCGTGAGTGGAACCCAATTAAGCTCACAAATTAAGCTCACAAATGCACTTAATGGGTTACATGAAGAATTTTTAAATGCAAGGGTTCGTCGTAGTGGTTCGTTGCTGGTTGCATGTAAAGTTGTCTGTTTTTTCAACTGATTTAAGACAATTTTGCACCGATGAATCCGAAAATGACATCCATTTCTCTTGATCAGGTGCTAATTGAAAGCCTGTACTTTGTACTTACTTAGTACCGTGCATGTGCTTACCTTTATATAAAGGTAAGTACGTGTAAATTGAATGTTATGTCATCATTGTTCAAAATTCAGAGAATTTCAAGACATAAAAAAGAATTTTGCATCATATAAAGCGAAAATACCCGTACTTGTAAACAAAAACGTATAAAACAACATGTGGCCATAATTCAAAAAGTTGGCCTGATTGACCAAAACCAGTGTGATTTTTGGATTCAGCACATCAAAATTGTCAGCTAAAAAAACAAAAAAAAAAACTTAAGACAAATTTGGTGTTGACCAGTGAAATCAATCAGAGTCATTCAGGTGGAAGGAAAAATGTGCAGTGTTGAGTATTAGTATCTTAGTAGTAAGATAAGATAAGATGGCGGCAGCGCGAACGGACGCAGCGGCCCCTCTTGGCATCAGCGAGTGTGAGAGTTTTGAGTGTTTTGATCTTCCCAGACGTACATTCTGTAAAACTTACAACCATGAGACCTTATTAAACATCAAGGTACTGCACGCTGCAAGAATCGCGGCGATCGGTTGTGATTTGGACATCCTACGCCAGCACGGAATTCTGGCGGAGTCCCCACTGGAAGCTACCCGTGAGAGGAGGAAGCGGAAGCGGAGGGAACGCAGGAAAAAGCGAGGAAAAAGGGCCGGGATCCATGCTAGGCTAAAGGCTAACCCCTCCCGACCAGCGGTACCGTCGCTTCTTCTCTCAAACGTCCGCGCCCTCGAAAACAAGGTGGACGAAATGCGTCTGCTGAGGGAAACCCGGAGAGAGTGGAGGGACTGCTGTGTGTTTGTTTTCACCGAGACATGGCTCCACGACAACATTCCTGACGAGGCCATTCAACTGGAAGATATGGCGATGTTCCGTGCCGACAGGGAAACGGCGAGCTCCAGTAAGAGCCGGGGGGGGGGGGGCTATGCATCTATGTTAACAAGAACTGGTGCGTTAATGCCACGTTAGTGTCTAAACACTGCTCTCCGTTGGCGGAGTTCCTTATTGTAAATTGTCGGCCTTATTATCTGCCTAGAGAATTCAGCAACGTGTTTGTAGTTGGTGTTTACATAGCGCCGAGCGCTAACGCTAAAGCTAATGCTAAGAAGGCACTCGGGGAACTGCACAATGCAATCAGTGAAATCCAAACTTCACACCCGGACAGTTTTGTGGTGGTTGCGGGGGATTTTAACCACACCAGCCTAAAGACTGTGCTCCCCAAGTTTAAACAATGTGTAGACTTTAAGACCAGAGGAGAGAATATGTTGGACTTAGTGTACACAAACACAGATGCATATAAAGCGATACCCCGCCCCCATCTCGGCCGTTCTGATCACATATCCGTGATGCTGGTGCCTGCCTACAAACCTTTATTGAAGCGCAGCAGGCCAGCAGTGAAACAAATCAGGATTTGGCCAGAGAGTGCAACCCCTGCACTGAAAGGGGTTGCTATCTTTCAGCAGATAGACTGGAAGGTCTTCAAAATAGCAGCCTCCCAGGAAGATAGGACAGATATGGAGGAATATGCTGATTCAGTCACCAGCTACATCGCGAAGTGCACAGAGGATTTCACTACAGTGAAGACCATCACTATGCGGGGTAATCATAAGCCCTGGATGACTGCAGAGGTGCGCTCGCTGCTCACAGCCAGAGATGCAGCCTTCAGAGCGAAGGACAGGATCGCCCTCCGCTCAGCCAGGTCTGCGCTTTCTAAGGGAATTAAGGCAGCAAAGCGCGCCTATGCGGAGAAAATCCAGGGACACCTCTGTGACACTAGGAACACCAAGCAGATGTGGCAGGGAGTTCGGACACTGACGGGCTTTAAGCCTAGGCAGGGGGTCAATGATGACGACGCTTCGCTTCCAGACAGGCTTAACGACTTCTTTGCACGTTTTGAAGCATCAAACTCGACAATCAGAGGGAGGGCTGACCCTCCCCCACCATCGGTCGGACCAGCTTTTACCATCAACACAGCGGACACACGGAGGACCCTAACCAGAGTCAACCCACGCAAAGCTGCAGGTCCAGACAACATTCCGGGACGTGTGCTCTGAGACTGCGCGAGCGAGTTGGCGGATGTCCTGACTGACATTTATAACATCTCCCTGAGTCAGGCCATCGTTCCCAGATGCTTCAAGACCTCTATCATTGTACCGGTGGCAAAGAAACCAGTGGTGTCCTGTATGAATGACTATCGTCCTGTTGCACTGACACCAATTGTGATGAAGTGTTTTGAGCGGCTTGTCAAACCACACATTACAGCCTGCCTCCCTGCATCACACGACCCGCTCCAGTTTGCATATCGTTCAAACCGCTCCACGGAGGATGCTATAGTCACCACCCTACACTCTGTCATCACCCACCTGGACCAGAAAGACACCTACGCCAGACTGCTGTACATTGATTTCAGTTCAGCATTCAACACCATTATTCCCCAGAGACTGATGGAGAAATTACTCCTTCTCGGTCTGAACACCGCCACATGTCTCTGGATCCTGGATTTTCTGACTGAGAGACCTCAGTCTGTCCGGGTTGGAAACAACATCTCCAAGTCTGTCACGCTGAGTACCGGATCCCCTCAAGGCTGTGTACTCAGTCCACTGTTGTTTACACTTCTAACACATGACTGTGTATCCAGACACAAGGGGAACCAGATTATTAAGTTTGCAGATGACACCACGGTGGTGGGACTTATCCAGAGGGATGAGGAATCAATGTACAGAGAAGAAGTGAGAGACCTGGAGGGCTGGTGCAGGGAGAACAATCTGGTGCTCAACGTGGACAAAACGAAGGAGATGATTATCGACTTCCGGCGGTTGCAGCCTGAGCACGCCCCCCTCAGCATCAGCGGACGTTTAGTAGAGAGAGTAGAGAACATCAATTTCCTCGGAGTGCAGATCTCGCAGGACCTGACCTGGAGCAAGAATTCCTTGGAGATCAGGAAGCGGGCTCAGCAGAGACTGCACTTCTTGAGGAAACTCAAACAGGCCTCTCTCCCCATCTGCATCCTCAGGACCTTCTACAGAGGTGTGGTGGAGAGTGTTCTGACGTACTGCATTGCTACATGGTACTCCAGCTGCAGTATGTCAGACAAAAAAGCCCTGCAGAGGATAGTCAAGGGGGCGGAGAGGGCAATTGGAGTCTCCCTCCCCTCTGTCCAAGAACTTTTTCAGAACCGTTGTAGGAGCAGGGCACTAAACATTGTCAAGGACCGTTCTCACCCTCTGCATAAACACTTTGAACTTCTTCCATCTGGTAAACGATTCCGGAGCATCAGAGGCAGAACCACCAGACTGATCAACAGCTTCCTTCCACAAGCTGTCAGGATGCTGAACAGTTGACCCGGAATCTCTCATACACACTACTGCACCTACGGACATTTTGTATATTATAGTTAGTTATTCTTCTTTTTCCCCAAGTATGTCTCAGGGATGTGTGAATGGATGGGGGGAGTGGGGGTTGGGGGGGAGCTATGTGGGAATGTGTCTTAAATCATGCTGCTTCTTATATGGATGCCAAGAGAAACGCAATTTCATCTTGCCTGCACTACAGTTGTATGTACAGCAATATGACAATAAAGTTTGATTTGATTTGATTTATTGGAAGGAAATAAGTCAATGAGAGGAGTGATATCGGGCATTTCAATGGCTGTCTCAACTAATGAACTAATGAGGAACTTAACTGGCGCAAAAGTGACAGAGGTACAGAGATTGAAAGCTAACAGAAATGGTGAAAAATGTGATAGTCTTGTCAGTAATGTTAAAATTTGATGAAACAAGACTGCCAAATAAGGTGTATATTGGCTTCACGAGCTATGAAGTCAGATCTTATGTTCCTCTTCCACTCAGATGTTTCAAATGTCAAAAGTTTGGTCATGTAGCAGCGATATGCAAAGGTAGACAAAGGTGTACCAGATGCTCCGGTGAACATGAATATGGAAAGTGTGAGAGAGGAGCCAAATTAAAGTGCTAACATATGCAGAAGCTGCGGAAAAGGTGTTGGCTTAAAAGGTGGGAGTGGACTCAAACAGGGAAAGTGCAGACTTGCAGTGTATGCAGTAGAATTAAGTAAGATACTCTGGTTTTAAAGGAAAATAATTTTGTCTTATTTGTGGTAGATGTGATTAACTGCACTGCCAGATTTCCAAGAAAACATTAAAAAAATCAAAATCATTGAGAAAGCAACAGAAAAATATCTTGGCATTAAGGGGCTACAGTGTGAAGCAGTTGAAGACTTGTTAAGTGGGGGACCTTTAAGTTCAAAGACATCATGGGCTGGTGGATCAAGTCTAAAAGAAGAAGAATAATGAGATGAGACTACAGCTAGAAGAAGAATAATGAAATGAGACGCAGATATGAGATTTAAAAAGAGGAAGAATGTCACAAAGCTATGAGGAAAAACAGACACAGAAAGACTGACATATATGGGGTGTGTGGCAGTAGTGCACCCGTGGGCTGGTTGCCAACCGCCAATCGGGTCTAGAAGAAGAAGAAGAAGTTGTTCAGAACTCCTTATACAAGGATATAGAGTGATGATAATCAAGTCAGTGGCGGTAATGCACCTGTAAGCTGGTTGCCAACTGCCAATCAAATCTAAAAGAAGAAGAAGAAGAGAAGTGAAGTAGTGTGAGTGTTATAGACATCATGTACTGTATACATGGAGATCTCACTGTTGAAGAAGAAGAAGAAGAAGAAGAAGAAGAAGAAGAAGAAGAAGAAGAAGAAGAAGAAGAAGAAGAAGAAGAAGTCCTTATGACAGCTCTTTATGCAGGAGTCTGGGCAACAGCCCAAACTGGAAGCATCAGAGCTTCAGTTTCCCTCAAAGTGCGGCGTTATTAATTTGCCTGAGCCCGTTAGTAGTGTCCTGTCGGAGTTGTTCAAGTTGTTGGGTGTCTCTGAGGTCTGTGTTATACCATCGTCTGACGCTGTTGATGGGCTTCTCTAAGACTGTGGGGATTGGTTCATTGCTGATGTGGAACCGCACTCCCGTTAGTTGGCCGTTAACAATGGAGATGCTGTGAGATCTGCTTGGCTTAAACTCCATTCTTGCCCAATGGATGTTCTCCTGGAGTTCCTGCAGCAATCGTCTAGTGCATGGTTTTGTTGCTGTGATGATGGTCATATCATCCATGTACGCTCTAATTGGCGGAAGACACAGGCCACTCTTGGTCCTTTCGCCACCCACTACACAACGGGATGCCCGTATGATCACTTCCATTGAAATGATGCATCCTGCCATGATGCCCCTTTCCAGGTGCTGCCAGGCTGTGGTGTTGTTCCCAGCTGTCACACAAAACTGGAGATCCTGAAAATAGCTCTTGACCAGCTGTGTGATGTGGTTTGGTACACGGAAGTACTCAAAGACCATCCACAAGATCTCGTGTGGGACTGAGCTCCACAAGATCTTGTGTGGGACTGAGCTGAAGGCATTGGCGATGTCTAAAAAGACTACATGCAGGTCTCTCCATTCCTTCTTGGCAGTTTGGATTTGGTGCCAGATGATATTGGCATGCTCCAGACATCCTGAGACACCCTGGACCCATGCTTTCTGCACTGACATATCAATGAAGTTGTTTCTTTGCAGGAATGTCGAGAGTCTTTGGTCCAGAATAATGAAGAAGATCTTTCCCTCTACGTTCAGCAGGCTGATCTGGTGAAACTGGCTGATGGATGAAGCGTTCTTCTCTTTGGGGATCAGGATGCCTCCCACTCTTCGCCATGCCTTTGGTACCACTCCCTTCTGCCATGTTACCTTCATCAACTTCCAGAGGTATTTAAGGGCTCCAGGGGTGTTCTTATAGAGCTTATACAGAATACCTCTGGGCCCACAGGATGATGATCTTGCCTGCTTCACAGTCTTCTCCACCTCACTCCACGTGGGTGGCCTTATGTCCATTTGCTGCTCAAGTGCTGGCCTTGGTGGCATGTTATTTGGGATGGTGACTGGCTCATGACTCTGATCGTCAGAGCAAGTCATCCTCAGGTACTCTTCCAAATCTTTTATGGGCACTTTAAGGCTCACACTCTCCTCTCGGCCAAACGAGCTTTTGACAAAGCTGTAGGGATTGCTGTAGAATAGGGTCCTTGACCATTCTTTCCTCTTGTGTTGCCATCTGAGATGTTCTGCTCACCACAGCTTTGTCAGACGTTGCTTTATTTCAGTCTGCAAGTCATCAAGTTCCACTCTTTCTGTCTCTGTGGCTTTCTTCCAATGCTTTCTCAGTTGTCTCCTTTCTTTCACCAATCTGTCAGTTTCCCGCTGTCTCCTGGACTTCCAGCTGGTCCACAGGGGCTTTCTGCTGCCTCAGTGTCCTGCCCCTTACACCAAACCTCTCTGTACTATAGCTGTAGATGATGGATCCCATGTTCTCCAGCTTTCTTTCAACAGGACACTTCTGTTCTTCCAGTAGGAGGACCAGATCTGAGTCAATGGTCTCCCATTCTCTCCTCTGGCTGGATTTAGGCCACTGGATCTGAAGCTTCCCTCCTTCCATCTTCCTTTCCCTTGCTGGCAATGTTTGATTGAGCCTGGTTTTGGAGACTGTTGCTGAGTGTTGTGAGCTGGGATCTGGGCTAGGGACTGGTGTTGGCTGTTGCTGGCTATGCTCCGGGCTGAAGACTACTGCTGGCTGTAACTGCCTTGGCTCTGGGCCAGAGACAAGTGTTGACTTTGTCTGGCTTCGCTCTGGGCCAGAGACAAGTGTTAGCTGTGTCTGGCTTGGCTCTGGGCTGGAGACTGTTGCTGGCTGTGACTGGTTGGGCTCTGGGCAAGAGACTGCAGGAGGGTCCATGTGAAGCTGAGCCTCATCTGAGGTGCTGATACCCTGAGCATTGTGGGGGTTCTCCTGCCTCTTGGCTTCACTCAACTAATTTGGCCAACTTCTTAAGAAGTATTGGTCAATGCGAGGCCCCTTGCTGAGCTTGCCAAGGAACTTTTTCCTGCTTTGATGGAGTTTAAGGCCCATCTCTGTTGTTACCTTTGACCAGCCACATATGCAGCTCTGCAGCTTTTGTCCTGCTAGTGTTAACTGTTCATCAGTTGCGGTGCTTGTTATATTCATTGTCAGTTCTGTTCCATGGTCTGTTACCGTAAGATCAGTCCATGATGGGTCATCTTGCGCCCCCGTTCTTGCAGACCCTGGGGATATTTTCTTCCTTGAAGTTTTTGTAGCAATGATGGGTGGATCCAAGAATGCTAATCAGTGATGGGTCCTGCTGGTATGACCCGCTAACCCACACCAGCCCCGTTAGGATCTATTCCCTCCTGTGTAGTGATATTTAATAAAATATGGTGTAATAAGGTACGGGAATTATTTATTTTTATTTAATACTGGGTGTGCGAGGGGTCAGAGTCAAACCGTCACCTCTACACTCGCTAAATAAAATAGGAAAGCACTCGTGAAAAGGTGGCACCAGTTCTAAAAGAACAACTTGTATTATTAACTTAATTTCAATTAGTTTCCATACCTCCAATTACTTAATGGATCAGTCTCAAAATTTAAGGGAGTTCTTTTCCTGCCATGATCTAGGAAACATGTATGCGAAAGGAAAACGCTTCAACTTCTGTCATTCATCCTTTTATTAAACTCATTCAGGTTACATGACATTGCATTCAAATGATGGAGAAACAGATTCAAATGATAATAGGTGTCTAATATCACATCAACTGTTAGTGAATTCCTGAACATAAACTCTAGCGTTAAGCCTTTGTGGAACCAAGGAGAAACCATACTTTATGTTTCAAAGGTAATGGAAGGCTGAAATGTCTAACAAAAACAGAACGCTATTTTATGGGGAAAATTCATAAGCTGATTATCTAAAAATTAACTTCTGAATTAATCTACAAAAATGAAAAGAGGTTACTTAAAAATGAATAAGAATCTTCCTTCAGTTTATAGCTTTATCCTGCGGTTGACAGACTAATTGTACAACTAAATACTCGTTATGTTCAATTGTAATTTAAATTTTTAAGACATCACATTTAACCCAGCAGATAGGAACAATGGGAGTCTCACTTACGAACAGCTGTGGGTCCACGTGTTCAGTGGGTCGGTGCCGGCTGGGGTTCGACCATTGGGACCCAGGAATGAAGCTACTGCTGCTAGGCTTCTTGATGTTCACAACCAACTGTAAGAAGTGCAGACTAGGCTGGGGCTCGTAGACGGACAGCGGCAGCAGCAGTAACGGCTGTCTCAGAGCAGGCGTGGAGAGTCCTTTTGGCAACCAGTCTGAATTTATGATGTCTCTGGCCACGAGATAGACCAAAAACTGAAGGAGGACGTCTCTTTCAGGCGTGGATGAGACCAAAAAAGTCCAAAAACACAATCTCTGTTCAATTTAAAATAGGAAAATTAAAAGCCCACTTTAACGGCATGAAAAGTCAGAAAATCTAAGAAAAACAATTAGGATAAGAATGGCTTCTGAGGTGAAGAGGAAAAAAAAAGGATTTTGAGACTTTGACTCTCTTTAAGGCGAGCTCGTAAGAAAAAGATGGTTTCTCCTCAGTAACCAGAAAAACAAGAAAACTAACGCAGGATTTGACAAACTTCACACACAAAAAGGTTTCTTAAAATTCACAGAACAATTTAGACAAAAGAAAACTGCAAGGAACTTTGAAGAAGTGAAAACAAAAACTTTTCTCTTAGATCTACGTAGATCTCTATTCTGTCTTTTAATCTTCTTTCATCTTCTATTCTTTCCTGCTTCTTTAATCTTAATCTTTCAATCCTCTTCTCCTTCTTCATTCTTCTTAATCTGACATGCAGGGCGGCTCCTGCACTTTTTTAACTGAATCGCGATCCCAATCGGCCTCGATCGGTCTATGATGACCATGGAAGAGAATCCTAGATGTTTACTCTGCTGGAACAGCACCGCCTGTGGCTGAACAGGCCAATGCGCGAATGGCAGTCCCTGTCACACAGGTCGCACTTGTGGATGGTCTCCGTGCTGCTGGGTCTGTGGCGGTTCTTCCTGCAGGTCCTTTTTTCATCTGCTGCAGCAATCAATTTCTCTTCACCCGCCTTGAGCTGTCTGGTCAGGGTGCCTCTCCATTTTGAGCGGTCCGTTGCGAGGTCCTCCCAGCTCTCTGTGTTGATCTCCAGGGCCTTCATATCTCTCTTGCAGACATCTCTAAAGCACAGCTGTGGGCGGCCAGCGTCTCTCCTGCCAGTCGCCAGTTTTCCATAGAGGGTGTCTTTGGGGATTCTGCCATCCTCCATACGGTGAACATGGCCCGAAGCCTGCGCTACCTGAGTAGAGTGAACATGAAGGGAAGGCCGGCGTGGGACAGGACTTCTGTGTTGAGCACTTTGTCCTGCCAGGATATGTCCAGGATGCGGCGAATGCAGCGCAAGTGGAAGGAATTCAGTCTCTTTTCCTGCCAGGCATATGTTGTCCACGTCTCACTCCCATAGAGCAGTGTGCTGATGGCGCAGGTGTTGTACACTGCCATCTTCGTCTTGACAGAGAGTTTGGGATTCTCCTACACTCGTGTGGTGAGGCGAGCGAGTGTGGAGGTTGATTTTCCAATCCTCTTGTCGATCTCTGTATCAAGGGAGAGGTTGCTGCTGATCGTGGACCCCAGGTACGTGAACTGATTCACGACCTCCAGCTCGTTGTCGTCGATGGTGATGGTTGGTGGTGGTTCCGTGCCTTGCGCCAAGACGTTAGTCTTCTTCAGGCTGATGGTAAGCCCCAAGTCCATGCATGCCTGGGAGAAGTGGTCCATCAGGGTCTGAAGCTCCTGCTGTGTGTGGGTTGCGACTGCAGCATCGTCTGCAAACAGCATATCTCCGATTAGAGCCTCATGCACTTTGGTTCTGACTTTCAGGCGGGCGAGGTTGAAAAGCCTGCCGTCAGATCTTGTATACAGATAGATTCCCTCTGTTGCTGTGATGAAGGCATGCCTCAGGAGCATAGAAAAAAAAATCCCGAAGAGGGTTGGCGCAAGTACACAGCCCTGTTTCACTCCGCTGTGTATATCAAATGGCTCTGAGACGTTGCCATCGTACTGCACCATCCCCTGCATGTTGGTGTGAAACGATTCGATGAGGCTTTGCAACTTTGGTGGGCATCCTATCTTTGGCAGGATCTTGAAAAGGCCCTCTCTGCTGACCAGATCGAATGCTTTGGGGAGGTTGATGAAGGCGATGTACAGGGGCACGTTCTGTTCTCTGCACTTCTCCTGGAGTTGGCGGATGGAGAATATCATGTCCACTGTTGATCGCCCAGTGCGGAAGCCACACTGAGACTCGGGGTAGACACGTTCGGCAAGCTTCTGTAGATGAACGAGGACAACTTGTGCGTAGACTTTGCCAACAATGCTGAGGAGGAAGATGCCCCTGTAGTTATTGCAGTCACTTCTCTCCCCTTTGTTTTTGTAGAGGGTGATGATCTTGGCGTCCCTCATGTCCTGTGGTACGGCACCTTCCTTCCAACACTGGCAGAGGACGTCATGCAATGGCAGCAGTAGGGCGGTCTTGCAGTGCTTGATCAGGTCGGGGGGTATGCCGTCGTTGCCAGGTGCCTTGCCAGCGGCCAAGCTATCAATGGCCTTGCTGAGTTTGTCGATGGTTGGCTCGGCGGCAAGTTCATCCATGGATGGCAGGCAATTGATGGCATCAAGGGCTGACAGTGTCACGGTGTTCTGTCTGGAGTAGAGGTCGGAGTAGTGCTCCACCCATCTCTCCATCTGCTTGTTCTTTTCTGTGATCATCTCCCCAGTGGAGGATTTGAGGGGGGCCGTCTTGCTCTGAGCTAGACCAAGTGCTTTCTTGATGCCGTCGTACATACCACAGATGTTCCCTGTTATGGCAGTGGTTTGAATGTCTTGGCTGAGCTGAGTCCAGTACTCGTTGGCACAGCACCGAGCAGTCTGCTGAACTTTGCTCCTCGCAGCCCTGAGAATCTGGAGATTCTTCTCGTTTGGATACTTCTTGTACTCAGCAAGTGCTGAGCGCTTGGCTTCAATGACGGGGGTCATCACGGTCGACTTGGCATCAAACCAGTCCTGTGACTTCGAGGTCTTCCTCCCAAAGGTAGCCAAGGCTGTGTGGTGGATGGTGTTTCGCAGCTCTTCCCACTTCTACTTTGCAGACTCTCCTTCTTGTGGTTCACCAAGTTCCTTCACAAAGGTGGAGGCAAACTGCTCAACAAGATCTGGTTGGGCCATCTTGCTGGTGTCAATCCGTGCCTTTCCAGGCTGTCTGGAGCGGTGGAATTTCTTCAGCTGCAGCTTGACCTTGCAACACACCAATGAATGGTCTGTGTCACAATCTGCACTCTGGAATGAGCGGGTGATTAGCACGTTCTTCAGTGAGGTACGCCTGGTCAGGATCAAGTCCAACTGGTGCCAGTGCTTTGAGCGCGGATGTCGCCAGGAAACCTTGTGTTGGGGCTTGGTCTTGAAGAACGAGTTTGTGATGCACAGATCATGATGTGTGCAGAACTCGAGAAGCCGCTGTCCGTTGTCGTTCATTCTGCCTATGCCAAATGGTCCAAGACAGGAGGGCCAGGAGTCATGGTCAGCACCCACTCTGGCAATTGAAGTCTCTAAGGAGAATGAGTTGTTCAGAGTTGGGGATGATCCTGACAGTTGTTGCGAGACTCTCATAGAACTCGTCTTTTGCCTCTGGTGTGGCTGTCAGTGTTGGGGCATACACACTGACGAGAATGACTGGGCCTTGAGTGGTGTTAAGTCGGACGGTGAGGAGTCGTGCAGAGCCATTGCCGCCCGGTTCCACCATCTTCAGCAAGGTGTTCTTCACTGCGAAGCCCACTCCGTGTTCCCTGTGTTCGTCACTGCCCTTTCCCTGCCAGTAGAACATGTAGTCCTTCTCTCTCAGTGAGCCTGCGTCAGCCAACCATGTTTCCTGGAGAGTGGCAATATCCACTTCCAGTCTCTTCAGCTCATTATTGATGACGGCAGTCTTCCTGGTGTCGCTGATGTCCTTGAGGTTAGCAGCGAGTCCTGTCATCATAGTGCGGACGTTTCAAGTTCCCAGTTTTAGAGTTGGTCTCTTTTGTTTTGTTGTCTTGCCTGGTGCGAAGATTCTCAGCCTGCCGTTCGGACTTCACCTCATCCCCATGCACCCAATGAGGAAAGCAGACTGTGGCGGGACAACACCTTATTGGCTGGGGGCTGCCCAGCTTGAGGTGGGCGGTAGCTGTCCAGTGAGATCAAATGATCCCTCCCACTGTCGGGAACAACCCCTGGTGCCACGCTCTACGCCAGTTTAGCGGTGTCTTATAACCGGTAACTGTCATTCCCTGTGTTTTGTCTACGCCGAAGGTGAAGCTGGAGTGTCCTCTCCAGTGATCCGGTGTTCTACCTTCCAGCACTGGGCGTTGGTAGGATTCAAGCCTGGGCAGGAAGATATGGAAGACAAGATGTTGCCCATACAGCATGTCCCCCCTCTCCACATCACTGATGAATCCAAAGGAACAGCAGGGCTGCTACAGTTTGGCACCAGCATCGTCGCAGGAGCTGCCAGAACGATGTTGAGCACAACAGAGCCTTAGGGACTCCGACTCCGGATTTTTCCTCAGGGTTTACTTCCGAAGCCTTTCCCGTGACCGGGTATGCTGCAAGGCAGCGGAGGTTTGAAATCAGGGTTTACCTTCCCCTAGATGGGCTACCTTCCCAGGTTAACGGGCCACCATCTACCCGAAGCATCTGGTTTTAAGGCACCAGAAATCCACCCTTGCCCCTTCTCCTATTAGTAAAAGCAGTTCCACCGGGCTTAGAAACTAAACCGCACGGGCAGTCTAGGAGTTGGACTTAGTTGTCAGAGGCTTTTTGAGACGCACACCATAAGGAGCATTTTATGAGCACTGGGAGCTTAACCCCAGTGCCGCTCCTGGCTATGACAACCTTGGAACCATCGCGCTGAATTGCGCTGTTGGTCATAAAACTGGGGTGGGTCACCAGACCGGCCAATCATCTTTCATAAAGAGGAGTTTGAACGGGCCTTTGTCCAATGTGAAAACATCTTTGTTTGGGAACAGCCAATCAAATGAAAAGGCCATTATCCCATGTAAGGTAGAGAGAGATGGTTTATGTATGGGGTTTGATATCGTACACGGATTAAAACCCATTCAGTCCTTATGAAATTAGCTGCTCAATATAAGATCTAACTAAATTAAATGACCTGGCTAATATTCAGTGATCATGCATTTATACCATTACTAATAATATTAACATTTATTTGACTAACACTCATGAACATAAACATTCCTAATATATGTTTCTAATATATATGTACTCACATTTAAATCAAGGATTAATGAATTATTGCAAACCCTGGTCGGTGATCAAAAGGATGATTTTCAGTGTCCTCATCCTGGGAGGATTATAGCTGGAAATCAGAAAAAACTTAAATGTTTAGTCAAATTAACACAGGGAAACACATTCCGTAGATGTCCACTAGGAAGTACTGTTGAGCTGTAGGTAACTTCTTTAGGTCTCTGTCACATGAGAGGAAGGAATGAGGCCATATAAAAGTTTATGACTTTTTTAAAGAGCATTAGTTTCCTGTAGGGCGGATGCTTATCAACATGAACTGTCCACGTTGGGATCTGGACTCCAGAATTTATGGTCCACTTAAGCCTTTAAAAGCAAATTCTGATCCTTACCATCTCTGCAAGAGGGCACTTGTTTACATTTGGGGTCCTGTGGGGGGACACAGCATTCTTGGCCAGGCCTTCAGTGAGAGTTGTTTTAATATGAAGAAAAGTGAGATTCCTGTACAATGAAGGAATGTGATCTTTTGTATTGGCCTGAGGAGACATTGATGCTATGCCTGTCAGCTGTCTTTCTAGGCCGTCATCAGGTCTTTCCCTGATTGTCAGCTGCCCTTTCGCAGCAGTCACTGGATCACTCCAGAAATTAAGATTCAATGAAAGGAATAGCTGTTACAATTCCTGATGTTTGCACCACTTCTGAGTCCGTGGGGAGTTCTTGAGAGATGGCTACTGTAAGGCTTCACCACTGGGACACATTGTCAGTTGTGTACCTCATCATCACAGGGTGTTTTGGCCATTTATCACAAGACACCCTCCACTGAGGCAGGCCCAACACAGATTGATCAAGCCTGGGTATGTGTCCCGCGGTTTAGCTGTTTGCCTTAGAAGCCCAGATGGTATCATTCCTTTTCGTCTTCTTTTAGATTTGATTGGTGGTTGGTAACCAGGTTACAGGTGCATTACTGCCACATACGTACTTCACTTTCATTTTTATTCATATCACTCTACACTATGAAATGTATGACAGAATAAATTCACTGATATACAAGAAAAAGATGCAAATCAATTTTCTTCTTCTTTTAGACCTGATTGGCGGATGGCAACCAGCCCACAGGTGCACTACCACCACTGACTTGACCATCATCACTCCATATCTTCTTCTTCTTTTAGACCTGACCGGCAGTTGGCAACCAGCTCACAAGGAGTTCTTATAAGGAGTTCTGAACATCTCCTTATGTGTGAAAAAATTATCTGTCCTTGGACTGTGTCCTATCGACGTCTTCTTCTTCTTCCACTTCTTCTTTTAGATTTGATTGGCAGTTATCAACCAGCTTACAGGTGCATTACCGCCACTGACTAGATTATCATCACTCTATATCTTTGTACAAGGAGTTCTGAACAACTCCCCATGTGTGAAAAAAATTATCCATCAATATCATCATCACTCTATATATATGTGTGAAAAAATTATCCGTTCCCAGCCAGCAACTGGTCCTTTCGGTGGTGTCGACCAGCATTTCTTCTTCTCCTTCTTCTTCTAGATTTGATTGGCAGTTGGCAACCAGCTTACAGGTGCATTACCGCCACGTACTATACTTCTTCTTTTAGATTTGATTGGCAGAGCACACGTACTATACTCTATCATGGGTGTCCAATCATGTGCCATGGAGGGCCAAGACCCTGCAGGTTTTCTCTTCTACCCAGTCTCTTCAGCAGGTGTTTTCACTTATCAGCAATCAGTGGGAAGAAATTCAATGGAATCTGCTGCTGAAGACACTGGTTGGAGGTAAAGCCTGCAGGGTCTTGGCCCTCCATGGCACATGATTGGACACCCCTGCTCTAAATCATCACTCTATATCTCTTCCGATGTTCAGCTTCTCCTTTCGAGCTCTCTTGTTCATATCTTGGGTCACAATGATGAGGCTGGGTTTTCATCAGAACACACACTTTATTAAATGCAGAGCCACACGCCTTCACAGTTCAAGGGTCTACGGCGAAAGAGACCATCCTCCTCCACACTAGCCCTTTATACCCCTGGTGACGTACCACTGGAAAGGCGGTCCGCCACCACCCAGTAAACCCCAGCTACCCTGGCCGCCATCTTACTACTTACTACTATTTATATTTATGTACAACAATCCCCCCCCCCGTGAAAAATGCCAAGCGCACCAATTAGCGCACTCTGCCAAGCAGAGTCGCAGTCTTACACGCGTCTCTGCAGCTCCTCTTCATCCGCCACCCCTCAGCTTAGCCCCTGTCTTCCCCATCAGAGAATCATTGTCTGCTCCCTCCAAAGTAAATAAAAATATAATGTATAAGCATCCCAAAGTGATAAAGCAAAATACTGGTAAAACTCAAATTAAACATAAAGCCTCTAAATTGAATGATTTGGCCTCTGTTCCTCCTCATAATTTAAAAATTAAATGTGGTTTATTAAATATTAAGTCTCTAACTCCCAAGTCTCTGTTAGTCCATGATCTGTTAATTGATCATCAGATTGATTTAATTTCCCTTACAGAGACTTGGTTAGGGCAAGAGGATTATGTTGGTTTAAATGAATCAGCTCCCTCTGGTTATTTAAACTGTCAAAATCCCAGAAGTTCTGGTCATGGAGGAGGAGTAGCAACAATTTACCATTCCAAATTACTAGTTAATGTAAAGCAAAAAACATGTTATAATTCCGTTGAGGGCCTGGTCCTCAGTATGGGGCACTTTAGCAATTTTAGGTTAAACCCAATTTTATTTGCCATAGTTTATCGTCCCCCATCAACCTATTCAGAATTTTTATCCGAATTTGCTGATTTCTTAGCTGATTTAGTGCTGAAATCTGATAGAATAATTATAGTAGGGGACTTTAATATACATGTGGATGTAGATAGTGACTGCCTTAATGTGGCATTTAATTCAATATTAGACTCGATTGGGTTTTCTCAGAAAGTAGGAAATTCTACTCATTACCTCCACCATACATCGGACCTTGTTCTGACATATGGCATAGAAATAGAAAATCTTGTAGTGTCTCCACATTACCCTGTACTGTCAGACCATTGTCTGTTAACCTTTGATTTTACTATTTCTGACTATTTGGCTCCTAAAGAAAAATATTATCACAGTAGATGCCTCTCAGATGATGCTGTTTCCAAATTTATGCAGATTGTTTCCTCTATGCCATGTGTCAACACAACGGAAATAAGCTATAGACAGCTTGCTCCTTCTGTAATTGATAACATGGTGG
Organism: Pholidichthys leucotaenia; assembly: GCA_020510985.1. Classification (NCBI taxonomy): domain Eukaryota; kingdom Metazoa; phylum Chordata; class Actinopteri; order Cichliformes; family Pholidichthyidae; genus Pholidichthys; species Pholidichthys leucotaenia. Next base: position 37,296,834 of record CM035836.1, on the reverse strand, counting down.
ATAGTGTTTCAGCTTCTCTGCATCAGGCTCTAGACTTGGTGGCCCCCTTAAAAAAGAAAAAGTCTAATCAGAGATTTCTAACTCCTTGGTTCAACACAGAAACTCGTAGCTTAAAACAGAAGACTCGTCAATTAGAAAGAAAATGGCGCTCTACTAATTTAGATGAAATCTATTTAGCTTGGAGAAATCATCTTTTAATTTATAAAAAATCTCTTAGAAAAGCTAGAATGAGTTATTACTCTGCATTAATAGAAGAGAACAAGAATAATCCCAGGTTTCTTTTCAGTACTGTAGCCAGGTTGACAAAGAGTCAGGACTCTGTCAATCCTAGCCTTCCCTTAGAGCTTACTAGTCAGGACTTTATGAACTTTTTCAATAATAAAATTTCATCCATCAGAGATAAAATCAGATTCTTCCCACAGTTAACTTAAATACTGTAACTACTACAACTCCTTCTATTGATGTCTGTCTTGATGAGTTTACTCCAATCGACCTTTGTGAGTTAGACAAAATAGTTTCCTCATCCAAACCTTCAACTTGTCTTTTAGACTCTATTCCTACCAGGTTATTTAAAGAAGTCTTCCCACTTATTGGTAGCTTTATTCTTCATATAATCAATTCTTCGTTAACTTGAGGCCATGTACCGCAGGCTTTTAAAACGGCTGTAATTCAACCCTTACTCAAAAAGCCAACGCTAGATCCAGGAGCTTTAGCTAACTATAGACCAATCTCTAATCTCCCTTTCATTTCAAAAATCTTAGAAAGAGTTGTTGCTACGCAATTATTTGACCACCTGCAGGGAAATGGTTTACTTGAAGAGTTTCAATCTGGGTTTAGAATCCATCATAGTACTGAAACAGCCTTAGCGAAGGTCACTAACGACCTCCTCATTGCATCTGATAATGGACTAGTTTCTGTACTTGTCCTTTTAGACCTTAGTGCAGCTTTTGATACTATTGATCATAATATTCTACTTGATAGATTACAACACTATGTTGGACTTAATGGAACTTCGTTGCAGTGGTTTAGATCTTATTTATCTGATAGGTTCCAGTTTGTTCATGTAAATAATGAGTTTTCTTTCAGCTCAAAGCTTAGTCATGGAGTTCCACAGGGATCTGTGCTAGACCCTACTCTTTTTAGTTTATATATGCTTCTGTTAGGCAACATTATTAGAAAGCACTGTATACATTTTCATTGTTATGCAGATGACACACAATTATACCTGTCAGTGAAGCCAGATGATAGTAATCAATTAGCCAAGTTAGAAGCCTGTCTTAAGGAAATCAAAGCTTGGATGACTTGTAATTTCCTGCTATTAAATTCAGATAAGACTGAAGTCATTCTTGTTGGTCCAAAAAACCTTAGAAATTCCTTTCCAAATCAAACTTTCAGTTTGGATGCAGTTACTCTTTCTCTTAATAGCTCTGTGAGGAACCTTGGAGTTATTTTTGATCAGGATTTGTCCTTCAATTCACATATTAAATTTGTTTCTAAGACTGCCTTCTATCATTTGCGTAATATTGCCAAGATTAGGAGCATCTTGTCTCAGAGTGATGCTGAGAAGTTGATCCACGCTTTTGTTAGCTCGAGATTAGATTATTGTAATTCTTTATTATCAGGCTGTCCTAAAACATCTTTAAAAGGTCTTCAGCTGATCCAAAATGCTGCAGCAAGAGTTTTAACAGGTACTAGAAAGAGATATCATATCTCTCCGGTTCTGGCCTCCCTTCATTGGCTTCCCATAGAGTTTAGAATTAAGTTTAAAATCCTTCTTCTTACTTACAAAGCTCTAAACAATCAGGCTCCTTTTTATTTAAAAGATCTGATACTACCGTATTATCCTAACAGAGCACTACGCTCCCAAAGTGCAGGATTACTTGTAATACCTAGAATCTCCAAAAGTACAATGGGAGGCAGAGCCTTCAGTTATCAAGCTCCTCTCCTGTGGAATCAGCTGCCAATCTGGATTCGGGAGTCAGACTCGATCTCTGTTTTTAAGAATAGGGCTAAAACCTACCTTTTTGATATAGCCTACAATTAGGGAGGGATCATGTGTTTCTGAACCCTCCCTTAGTTATGCTGCTAATAGGTTTAGTCAGCCAGGGGACCTCCAGTAATGCACTGGGCGTCATTCCTTTCCTCACTCTCTACTCCTTTCCTCACTCTTTATGAAATATTTTTTTTGCTGGTCATTAACATTTGTTTGTTCTCTCCCATAGATTGAGTCCCCATCGCGCTGTTTGCTCTCTACATGTCTGTTCTTTTCTTCTTCTCTATCCCCTCACCCCCCAGCCAGTCGCAGCAGATGACTGCCCCTCCCTGAGCCTGGTTCTGCTGGAGGTTTCTTCCTGTTAAAAGGGAGTTTTTCCTCTCCACCGTCGCCAAGTGCTTGCTCACAGGGCATCGCCTGATTGCTGGGGTCTTTCTGCAACTGTGGGGGTTCCCCCTACAGTTGATAGTGCTATGAGATGACTGTTGTTGTGAAATGGCGCTATATAAATAAAGTTGAATTGAATTGAATTGAACCAATTAGCCGTCCCAAATTTAAACCCAACTCACACACTAAGTAAAAGGCATATGTACAGAAATAAAAGTCACAAATCTATCCATTCACACAACAAAACAACTAGAGGGGCCAGGTAGACTGCTGGCACCCTCTACATGACCAGACGGGTTATTCTGCTGCCCTGATCCTAAAATGTCCAAAATGAAAATAAAAAATAGCCGTGTGTCGAAAACTGAAAATAATCCCCCAAAAAACAGATTAATATAAATGCACACTCAAATATACAACATATTACAAAATTAACAATTATACACCCCCAGTGGCGGCCCCCCTCCCCAACACACCCACCCAACAAGTCACACACATCAAAAAAAAAAAAAAAAAACCAGTGTTGAAACGCCCTTTTTCTTTTTTTTTTTTTTTTTTAACATAGGGCCAACACACCCAAACAGTTATATATACGATAAAGAAAACATACATCAATTCTTAACATTGCTTCTTAGCCACACTACCAGCCCGATGAAAAGGGCCCCCTCCTGGGTCACCATCCGACGAGACCCACCCGGAACATCTCCGTCTCCTGGTCTCTGAAGATCCGCTGTGCCGGCGTTTCTTCCTCACCACTCTCCGCTACTCATTCAGGTGATGCCAGGATGACTCAGGTAACCCCAGGGAGTCGTCTTCTCTGGTGGCCACCACACGTAGCTGCCCCTGCTCATCCCGCCGTCTCTGGCTCACATGAACACCTCTCGTTCCTGGGCTGGATCTCATCGCCGACCCGCAGAGTAGCCTTTCATGTTGTGACCGGACCTCCTTCCTGGGTTGGGCCATCTCGTTGACCCGGTCCAGACTCTCTCCATGCCGATGCCATTTGGCGCGCCGCAGAACCGTGGCTGTTGGTTCCACTCTGCTCTCCTTCCTCTTAGACCCAGCAGCCGTCCTCACGGGGACCCCACTGTGCCGTCCAGTTCCCACATCAAGGGCAACATGGACAAAGGTATCGGGGCCCGCCCTCGCTGGATCATTGCGGTTATGGTCACAATCACCTCCCAGCTCATCAGGCCAGCTGTGTCCCACACCGTGTTGTCATCCTTGACTTGCGTCACTGGTCAGTCCCATAAGCCACCGCCCAACCATTCTTCTCCGACGCCGTTGGTGATTTTAAAGTCCAGGCCATAGAATAAGTCATGCCCCATTATGTTTTCTCCTCTGGCCATCATCACCAACCAGACATTAATCATCACTGCTGACTTGTACTGAGCCGTCACATCCAGCAATCCCACGATGGCCAGCCTGTCTCCGCCATAGCCACAGTAAGATGCTGACGATGCCTTCACACATAGTTTGGAAGCAGTCTCTTCACAGTAGGCCAATTCAGTGCAGACGTCACCGCTCCTGTGTCGACCAACAATGGAACCTCTACTCCATCCAGCAACACGTTGCAATAAATGTAGCCACTAGTGGCAGGGGAAATGGTATGAATCACCGTGGGGGCTACAGCGGAGGAATCCGCTCCACGTCTTCGGTCCTCCCACTCAAAATTCTTGCACATTCTGGTGAAGTGATTCCGTAGACCACATTTCCTGCACCCCTTGCCTTTCGCAAGACACACTCTGGACTTGTATTTATGACTCACAGACCTGCAGCCATAACATCATGGTGTACCTGGGGTGGATCTAATTCTTACGGCGGCGGCATATTCTTCTTCGCCTGAACCGTCCTTGTTTTCCGAATCCACAGCCAGTGTCCCCCAGTCCTGTTCTCCTCGCCTCGACGTGTTCTCCTCACCAAGGTCTTCTGACAGTCTTTCCACTGCTTCACTTTGAATCGCCATCTCTATAGCTGTGGCCAATGTCAGTTCACCCGGGTACGTTAGGAGCCTAGACTGCGCCGCAGAACAGAGGACACACTCCGCCAATTCATCACGGACCATTTCTTCCTCCAGGGCTCCAAACTGGCACTCCCCCTCGAGCTGACATAAGTCTCCAACAAACCGTTGCGCCAACTCCCCCATCCACTGGTGTCGCTGCCGAAATCTAATTCTCTGGACTATGATGTTCTCAGTGGCGTGAAAATAGCACGCCATTAACTCTACCACATCTCCATAACTGTCGGCTACCCCCAAAATGCCAAGCATTCTTTGCCCTTCAATTCCAAGATTATGGATGAGAATAGCTCTAGCACACGCTTTGTCGAGCTCCCCGAGGTTGAGGGCCACCAAATAATTTTGGAACATCGCGTACCATGTAGCCCATGACACCGGTGGCTCACCCGGGACCTCCAGAAACGACCGAAAAGAAGTCGTAGCTCGTTCCATACCTGAGTTCACCTCGTCGCCAATTGTAATGTCCATATCTTGGGTCACAATGATGAGGCCAGAATTTCAGCAGAACACACACTTTATTAAATGCAGAACCACACGCCTTCCCAGTTTGAGGGTCTACAGTGAAAGAGACCATCCTCTTCCACCCTAGCCCTTTATATCCCCAGTAACGTACCATCGGAAAGGCGGTCCGCCACCACCCAGTAAACCCCTGCTACCATGGCCACCATCTTACTACTTACTACTATTTATATTTATATACAACAGACTCAATCGAGGATATTGAAGGACAAGGCCTGGAGTGTGACAGTGAGCCTCTGGGACTGATAAGAACGTTTTAATGACTTTTGCCTTTTTAAAGGCTGCCTCATTTTTAAGGTCACATTGGCTATATTTGTGATTTTTATCTTATTTTGCCTTGTGTAATAAATGTTTGTGCTTGCAACCTTGGTGTCTGATGGTTACTAAGTACTGCTCACCCTCGTAGCAGGAACTTAGACAGAACCTGTTTTATTGGAGGTTAATAAGAGAATCACGTAATTCTGTTCCACTAATCAGGTAACCACCATACTTCACATGTGGCATCAAGAACAGGATACGAGTTTGTGAGCAGTGCTTGGTACCCACACCTCTTTTAGAGATGATGATGCCGGTTTATCTTGGTGTCCCCTGGTTGCCAAAATTTCATGGTTTAGGGAGCGATTTGAAATGGCAAGAATAGAAAAAGCAAATTAAAGGTATTTTGGAGGCACAAGAAGTGACTGAGTCCCAAAGAGTTGCAATTGTGCTAGGAGTATTAAGTGGGGAGGCTAAATGACAAATTGATGTTTTAGAATTGGGGGATTGTGATAAGGCTGCTAAAGGACTAATGGACTTTGAAATAGAAGGGATAACCATACCTGGTCATGGCGTAGTTATTGTAAGGGATGGAACTACTACTTTACCACTGATAGTGGGAATGAATGTTGGCCACCCTTGCTGGGATGTTGTTTTCCAAGGGTCAAGGAGCCCACTGTCATTCTCCTGCCAGAATCCAAAGTCCCAACGAGCCTGGAGAGAGGTATTTGCTGTGTGCCAGAAGAGTGTCACCACCCCTGCAGATGGGTTTCTGGGTTACGACTGGCTAGTGAGACATGCAGGGATCCAGGTACCGGCCCAAAGTGAAGTGGTGGTGTGGGGCCATGATCGAGTAGGCCCCTGTGGTAAGGACTGCTTTGTACTGATTGAGGGACACCAGGAGCTGAGTACTTGTGGCCCGAGATTGCTATCAGAAGTTGGACAAGCTTTTCATGAGGAGGAGACAGACGTGGTGGGACAGAAGGATGTGTGCTTGACCCCAGAGACTGATGGTGCAGTTGACGTAGGACTGGTTGAAGTTTGTGTGAGTACCATGGGAGGTGAGCCAGATGACCTTTTGATTTTGCAAAACAAACAAACAGACCAGATTTAACTGCTGAGGAGCAAGAGATGCTGAAGGAGCTTCTAGAGAATTGGAGGGAGGTATTTGCTACCCATGAGGAAGATTTTGGGTGAACGGGTATTGCGGAATATAAGATGTCTACTGGGGATGCTAGCCCCACTAGAGAGTGCTTCAGACCATTACCACCTATGATGCATAAGGAAGTGAGGCTACTTCTGTTTGATATGCTTGAAAAAGGGGTAATGCATGAAAGCTCTAGTCCATTGGCAGCACTTACTGCGTTGGTGGAACAAAAAAGATGGACACTGGCGGTTTTGTGTGGATTATAGAAAGTTGAACTCTATAACCCATAAAAATGCTTTCTCCCTCCCTAGGACTGGGGAAATATTGACCTCCCTTACCCAAGCAGAGTGGTTTACAACATTGGATCTGGCTAGTGGGTACTGGCAATTGAAGATGGATCCTGATGACCAAGAGAAAACTGCCTTCACTATGCCACTGGGTTTGTTTGAGTTTGAAAGGATGCTTTTTTGTCTTTATAATGCCCCTGCCACGTCTATCAACCAGAATAAGTTTAGGCCAACGACCAGCTTGCTATAGACAATCGTCATTGGCAGGGATTGCCAATGGTAAACTGTGGGGGATGTCATGCTGAGTATCATGCTGTTTTTGGACATATTGTTTAATCTTACCTGTATGTTGATTGTTATACTTTTGCATGTTTATATTTTTGTTGTTGGTAATTATGATTATTTGGAGTGTAGTCTTTTCTTGTTTCTTTTTATATGCATGCTTTTGAATGATTAAACACAGCTGGACACAATTAGTGGAAAACTCAGTGTCATGATTGCTTGTGTGCCACTACGCGGCGCACAAGGGAATGAGTGAAAGACCCATTTGCTGGAGTAGAACGTGCCCTTTATTAACATAAACTACCACAAAGTAACAAGTCCAGTAACCACACAAATACAGAGGATTGTAATGGTGAGATTAGGCCACCAGACATGCAGGAATGCCACCCAGATACTTTACAGCCCGGCGGAAGAATTGCCTAGTGCCACACGAGGAGAAAGGCAAATGTTAAACTTACGGAACTGGAGCAATCCGGGGCTGCCCGTGCAGTCTGGAGGATGAGGGAGTGAAGCAGGGTCAGCCGCTAACATCAAGGGATAAACCGAACTTGAGATGACAGGTTGAACAAACACGAAGGTTAATGAACGTGGATATGTGGAGAAACACGCTGCCACGTATGGAGGTGAATGCTCCGACAATCTCTTCCCACACATGCAGCGTATTTGTAATCACAATGCTAATGAGGGAAGAGATTACCGGTGAGAGGAAGCGTGGGCTTAACATAATTAAACCCCGGTGTGCATGAGTGAGTGTATGAGCGTGTGAATGGGAATGAATGGAGTGTGTGTGTATGTGTGTGGAAGCACCTGTAATGTGAAACAGCTGATGGCACTGACAAGAGGAGGAGGAGTGCCCAAGCTGTCAGGGAGCAAAGGACCCAGACAGCTCTCTGACGCGCCTGATGGGAAAGAGGGCAAAAAATAACAATAAGGCTGAACTGGGTTTGAAACAACCAAACCTGCATTCCAGAAACCCCAGTACCATCAGCCGTAAACAAAAAGAAAAGAAAAATCACACCTCAAGGGAACCTCCCCCCAGCAACAAACAATTACCCAGGGTGGGAGGTGGGGAAAACCGGTTAGGAGGAAAGCAACTGGTGAAAAACACAACAAGTAATGAGCAAATAATGAGCAGTGAACCTCTTAACAACCCACCACCTAGGATACTAATCCCCCTCCCCAGAAGTCCAAAGTTCAGGGGGTCGGCCAGAGTCCCAGACCCCTAGCACGATGAAGTGTGACTGATCGGGTGGCCTGCCCAAGTCCCATGTCCAGCAGGCGGCCTGCAGAATAGCATCTGGCAGCCTGCCCGGGCTGATAAGCCACCCGACCCAAAGGCCAAGTCTTTTGGGAGGCCGACCAGCGTGGTGGAGCCACAAGAACTGGAGGGGAAGGCGGAGAGGTGGCCTACACACTCAGGAACCTCGGTGGCCAAACCGAGGGACAAGAGCCCCCCTGCTATCCAAAGCTTGGAGCAGGAGGACCGTAGCACCCACGACGGTCCCGATCTGGGATGTGGCTGCACCTGCGATGATCCCGGTCTGGGACGTGGCTATGCCAGCAGTGGACCCCAGCTGGAGCTCTGCTGCGCTGGCAGTGGACCCCGGTTGAGGCTCTGTTGCGCCGGCAGTGGACCCTGACTGGGGCTCTGCTGCACCCGTGGTGGGCTCCGGCTGGAGCACCGTTGCACCTGCGGTGGTCCCCATCAGGGCCCTCATTGCTCCTGCATTGGCCTCCCCAGCAAGGGAGGTAATGCTCTTCACGACCCCTGGCGCTGGACCCCGATCCTCGGTGGCTTCTCGCAAGATCAGCTGCTCTCCGGCGACACTGGCAGGGGGCTCCAAACCCAGAGGGAGAGAGAAACTGGGTCAGGGTCGCCGGCAGTGGCAGATCCCGGTGAGGCAGCCCCAAGCGCTACTACAAGCTGCCCAGGCCCTCCTCACCATGAGTCGGGCAGTGTGACATCGACATTGACATTATTGACATAATTGAGCACACTTGCCTGAACTCAGGCTCCACCGAGGTCCAGGACTCTGGCAATTTAGGGTGCTAGGGTTCCACTGGTCCTTTGGGTGCTACAACCTCGTCGATCTCCTCTGGGACAACTGGACCCGTGTCTTCGTCCATGGGCAACCCAGGTAGGGGCAGCTCCTCTCCGGCAACCCTAGGAAGGAGCTTGGAAGGGATAGGAGAGGAAGAATGGATAGGGTCACCAGCAGCAGCCGAGCCCAGTGAGGGGAGTCCAGATGCAGCTTTGAGCTGCACCCGACTCTCCTCCCCAAGAGCCAGACAAGATACCTCAATCACTGACAAATGAACTACAGGAGAAATTACTTGCCTGTGCTCAAGCTCTACCACCATCCAGGACTCCAACGACACCGACGATGACGTTCCGGGTCCCATCTGCTGGAGGTCTGGTCCGGGGAATGACTCTGCTGCAGCGGCCCCTGCAGCAGGCATGATGGTGGTTGCAGTTGTTGTACTCCTGTGCGCCGTCCTCCAGGTGCACAGGAGGGAGTAGGGGCACACAGAAAGGAGTTGGTGAAGTCAGGTACAGGAGCACTATATGCCGCTGGGGCGGAGCACTCAGGGGACTGCACACCCTGAGTCTCCTGGCCAGGAGGCAGGAAAAATTGTTCATCAAACATGAAAGTTAAATGAGAAATAACTTGCCTGTCGTCCTGGCATGGGACGTCCTCAGCAGCCTCTGAGACGTCTCCTCTCCTCTCTGGGTATTCCTCCTCATGCTGTGCCGGCGAGACCGGTAGCATCTTCCGGTGAGAGTTCCTCCTCTTCTTCCTCCCGGACAGCTCAGGAACCAGATAATCTGGGATACGAAGCGCCACAGTGGACAGCAAGTCAGCCGTGCCGAGAAGCTCCGCCTTCTCCGGAGAGGGAAGCGGAGTGGCCGCGAGGAGCTCGAGCGCTGGGGGATCCTTTTCTGACTCCTCCTCACAGCGCTCCCCCTCCATCCGGCAGTTGAGCCGGGCCAGTCTCTGCTCCTCCATTGCACGGCGCTCCTCCTTAACCTGGCAGTCGAGCTGGGCGAGTAGGGCCAACCACTCCTCCTCCGTCGACGAGCCCATGGCTTGAGTAGGTGCAGGGGGTGGAACCCTCACAGCCGGGGAAGTGTGTCCTTGGGCCCGTCTCTCGTGGCGCTTCTCCTTGATCCGATGGTTTATCGTGGCCAGCAACCCCAGTCTCTCCTCCTCTGTCATAACGTCTGAGGATGGGAGGATGGGTGGGCGCCGGCCCGGGAAAAAAAGAACCGCAAGGAGAGGAGGTCGTCCTCCGCCAGGAACGTCTCTTCTGATGAGTGGCGGGCTCCGATGTTGTACAAGCACCCTCTGACAAGGTTCAGGTGACCCACAGAGCAGACACGACTCGGAGTAAATACAATTAACGTCTTTATTTGTAAATGTGAGTGAGTGGGTATATAGTGTAATGTAGTGTAGTGCGAGCCGTAATCTCCAGCTGGGGCCGGCAGAGCACCGTACAACCTGGCAACCCTGTAATGAGACAAGGGCCGTTAAGTTTACAGTTCAACCTATGCAGCTTTACAGATGTTGCAGCGCTTACTGTCAAGGGATGTTGATGAAGCTCAGGTAGCACCAAAGCTGCAGCCAGGAAGACAGTGCCTGCTGGGGCTGGCTAGCTGGAGGTGAGAGGATGAGTCTGCCTCCTGGAGGGAGATGGAGGACTGCCGCCACGGATCTCTGCCTGTGCACAGGGGAATCAGACAAGATGAGAAGCGTAAAGGCTTACTTGGTAGGTGGTCCAGGTGAAACCGGGCCGGACGGGGTTCAGCAGGGCTAGGAAGCCGATAACTGGAGAGTAGAGTGCTGGGAAGAACGGAGGCAGGCATAACTGGATTCAGCATAGAGAATCAGACGACTCTGCGCCCAGCACTAGTCCTGGTGGAATAAATAGGCCGCAGAAGATGACAGGCAGGTGCGTGCACAGGTGCTGGGATTGGTTGCCCTGACAGTACTCCCCCCCCTCCCGTGGCACGCCTCTCGGCAGGCATTCCAACCTACCTGGGTGCATCCAATGGAAGACCCTGATGAGCTGCTTGTTGAGCACGAAGGAGGGACGCACCCAGGACCTCCACTCCGGCCCGTAGCCCTCCCAGTCCACCAGGTACTCTAGGCCATGACCCCGGCGGCGGACGTCCAAGATAGAAGAGACAGACCACGCCGGGTCGCCGTCAATCACCCTCAGTGGAGGTGGAGACCTGGGAGGGGGACACAACGGGCTGGAGGAGACTGGCTTCACCTGAGAGACATGAAAGGTTGGACATATGCGGAGGGAGGGGGGAGAGTTAGGCGCACAGACACCGGGTTAATGATCCTACATATAGGAAAGGGACCAATGAACCGTTGGGTAGTCTTCTTCTGCTCAGCCTTCAGGTTGATGTACTTAGTAGAAAGCCATACCTGCTGACCCACCTGGTAGACAGGACCCAGAACCCTGAGTCGGTTGGCCACCTTGGTGTTGCGTTCCGCCATCCGTTGTAATGCTGCTCTGGCCGTCCTCCAGATCCACCGACAACGTCTCAGGTGGGCACGAACCGATGGAACGGCAATGTCCCCCTCCTCGTCAGGAAACACCGGGGGGTTGTAACCCAACAAGGCCTCGAAGGGAGACATGCCGGTGGCCGTGGACACCGCCGTGTTGTGGGCGTATTTGATCCAGGGGAGGTGTGTGCTCCACGATGATGGGTTGGCGAGTGCGACACACCACAACGCTGCCTCCACCTCCTGGTTGGCTCATTCATGTTGCCCATTGGACTGGGGATGGTACACAGAGGACAAACTTGCTGTAGCCCCCAAGGTGGCGCAGAATGCCCTCCAGACCCTGGAGACAAACTGGGGCCCTCGGTCCGAAACGATGTCCTGTGGGATGCCGTGCAGTCGGGTGACATGCTGGACCAGCAGATCAGCCGTTTCCTTGACTGATGGTAACCCTCGCAGAGGAATGAAGTGGGTGGCTTTAGAGAACCTGTCCACCTGCGTGAGGATGGTGGTGAAATTGTTGGCTGTGGGATGACTGGTGACAAAATCTAGCACCACGTGGGACCATGGCCTGCCCGGGACGGGGAGGGGATGAAGCAGCCCGGCTGGTGGTGAAGAGGACGTCTTTCCCGTTGCGCACTCAGGGCAGGTGCGGATGTACTCCCCCATGTCCTTCTGGAGGGATGGCCAACAAAACGACCTCTGAAGGAGCGCCACAGTGCGCGCCCTTCCCAAGTGGCAGGCAAACTTGGAGGTATGCCCCCACTGGATGACCTCCCCTCGGACCGCTGCAGGGACAAATAACTTGCCCACTGCCCCCCCCTCCCCGGGTCAGCCTCGTCAGACTGCACCCTTATGACCTTATCCCTAATACCCCAAGAGAGAGTGCCTACGATGCATGCTGAGGAAAGGATGGGCTGCTCAGCCTTTTCTGCCGTCTCCGGGGTGAACTGGCGAGACAGGGCATCGGGCTTGGTATTCTTTGACCCAGGGCAGTAGGTGATGGTGAAGTCGAATTGACCAAAGAAGAGCGACCAGCGGGCTTGTGGGGCGTTGAGCCGTTTAGCGGTCCGAAGGTACTCCAGGTTTTTATGGTCGGTCCAGACGATGAAGGGCTGTGACGCTCCCTCCAACCAGTGCCGCCACTCCTCCAAAGTCAGTTTAACCGCCAACAGCTCCCTGTCACCGATGTCGTAGTTGCGCTCCGCTAGGGACAGGCGACGAGAGAAGTAGGCGCAAGGGCAGATCTTACCGTCAGCCGGGGAGCGCTGGGACAAAACGGCCCCCACCCCAGAATCTGAGGAGTCCACCTCCACCAGGCACTGAAGAGCGGGATCCACTTGTGTCTGAATCGGCAATGACGAGAACCTGACCTTCAGCTTGGAGAACGTAGCGTCCGCCTCTTCCGTCCAGCGAAAAGGCACCTTGGTGGAGGTCAAGTTGGTGAGGGGGAGGGCGATGCGGCTGTAGTCCTTGACAAAGCGGCAATAAAAGTTTGCGAAGCCCAGGAACTGCAGGAATTGTTTCCTCGACGAGAGAGTAGGCCAGTTCACCACCGCCTTCACCTTGACTGGGTCCGGGATAATCTCCTTCGGGGCGATGATAAAGCCGAGAAAGGAAGTCCGGGAGACGTGGAACTCACACTTTTCTGCCTTGACGAAGAGTTTATTCTCCAGCAGCTGCTGCAAGACCCGCCTTACGTGAATGTGATGCTCCTCCATGGACTGAGAAAAAATGAGGATATTGTCAAGGTAAACAAAAACAAAGGTGCTCAAAAAATCCCTCAAAACATCATTAATAAGGCGCTGGAAAACGGCCGAGGCATTGGTCAGCCCGAACGGCATAACCAGGTATTCAAAATGCCCGCTAGGGGTCCTAAAGGCCGTCTTCCACTCATCCCCCTCCAGTATCCGCACCAGGTGATAGGCATTGCGCAGGTCTAATTTGGTAAAGCAGCAAGCCCCCCAGAGAGAATCAAACGCTGAGTTGATAAGAGGGAGGGTGTACTTATCCTTGATGGTGATGTTATTAAGCTCCCGGAAATCAATGCAGGGCCTGAGAGAGCCATCCTTCTTCCCCACGAAAAAAAACCCCGCCCCCGCCGCCGAAGATGAAGGTCTAATAATGCCTGAGCTTAGAGACTTCTTAATATACGAGTCCATGGCCGCGCGCTCCGGAGCAGACAGGTTGTAAAGTCTGCTAGATGGCAGTGGAGCGCCTGCCCGAAGATTGATTGCACAGTCATAAGGCCGGTGAGGGGGAAGGGAAAGGGCCTGGGATTTGCTGAAGACGGCCCCAAGGTCATGATATTCCGGTGGCACTCTTGACACGTCGGGAGGGGGAGAGGCAGGGACACCCAGAGGCGTGGCAGGCGAGCATGCAGCAGACTGCAAACAAGCACTTAGGCAGAAGGGGCTCCACGAAACCACACTCCCCGAACGCCAGTCAATTGACGGGTTATGCAGGCGCAGCCAAGGATAGCCCAAGATGACCAGGGAGGATAGCACCGGCAGGACATACAGGTCTAACTCCTCCCGATGGTTGCCTGAAATGATAACTGGCACCGAGGTGACCCGATGAGTGACAGTGGCTAAAGATGCTTTTGACAGGGCTATGAGGTTGAGCGGATTCTTCAACAGCTGCAAAGGGAGACCCAGACGGGTTGCCAGGTTACTAGAAATAAAGCTCTGCTCGGCCCCTGAGTCAATGAGTGCATGTGTGTTGTGTTCCTTATGCCCAAAATAAAACCAAATAGGAATCAAAAAATGAGTGAGGAGATTATTGCAGGTTACGTCTGTGAAACCCCCTACTGTGACACATGAACTACCCCTTTTTGGCCGCTTGGGACAGGAATCAAGGTCATGCTCCTCGCTCCCACAATAAAAGCACAACCCCAACTCTCGGTGGTGCTGTCTCTCCACGACAGGAAGTTTCGACCCACCCCTGACCATAAGCTCTTGGTCCTTTGGGATGTCAGCTGACGGGAGGGCCAGCAGGGGGGACTGGAGGGAGCGGCGTGACATGTTACCTGAGCGGCCGGAAGTTCTGCGCTCAGCCGCCCGCTCCCTCTGACGGTTGTCAATGCTAATGGCCAGGGTGAAACACTGATGCAGCGTAGGGGGTTTCTCCAGGCGGGCCAGCTCGTCCTGCAGGCTAGGGCTCAAACTCCTAATGAATATACTACTCAGAGAGGCATCCTCCCACCCAACCTCCGTAGCCACAACCCGGAAGTCCACGGCATAGTCAGCGACCGCCCTTGACCCCTGCCGAAGATTTAACAAATGAGAGGTGAGTACGTCCTCCCGGTCCGAGTGACTGAATACCTCCTGAAATTCCCGTGTAAATTGTAAATGCGTCATAGAAGCATAATCAGCCCTAGCCATTACCGCATATGCCCAAGCTAAAGCCCGTCCCTCTGACAAATTGATCAAATAGCCGATACGGCTCTGGTCAGTGGGAAAATCCCCGAGTACCCATTGGAACACTATGTCGGACTGCATGAGGAACCCCCTGGGCTCCCCCAATACACCTCTAAAGCGGGCGGGAGTAGGAACGGGAGTGAGCCGACTAGCGGGGCTCGGAGAGGAAGGGCTAGATGTGGAGCTAGCGGTGGAGCTGCTGGTAGAGCTAACGGGAGCAGAGGAGCTAGTTGGAGCTGCGGGGAAACCCCGTGGGCTAACCAATTGATCTAGCCTGTCGATGATGTGGGCTGATATGCTAATTGATCTACTCGAGACTCCAGATGGTTGACTCTGCGCGCTAGCGCGCTGTCTGCCGGGTCACTTTGGCGGAGTCGTACTGACATGGTTCAGGTGACCCACAGAGCAGACATGACTCAGAGTAAATACAATTAACATCTTTATTTGTAAACGTGAGTGAGTGGGTGCGTGAGTGAGGGGTATATAGTGTAATGTAGTGTAGCGCGAGCCATAATCTCCAGCTGGGGCCGGCAGAGCACCATACAACCTGGCAACCCTGTAATGAGACAAGGGCTATTAGTTTACAGTTCAACCTATGCAGCTTTACAGATATTACAGCGCTTACTGTCAAGGGATGTTGATGAAGCTCAGGTAGCGCCGAAGCTGCAGCCAGGAAGACAGTGCCTGCTGGGGCTGGCTAGCTGGAGGTGAGAGGATGAGTCTGCCAATGAGAAGCGTGAAGGCTTACTTGGTAGGTGGTCTGGGTGGAACTGGGCCAGACGGGGTTCAGCAGGGCTAGGAAGCCGATAACTGGAGAGTAGAGTGCTGGGAAGCAAGGAGGCAGGCGTAACTGGATTCAGCATAGAGAATCAGACGACTCCGCACCCAGCACTGGTCCTGGTGGAATAAATAGGCCGCAGAAGATGACAGGTAGGTGCCGTGATTGGCGGCCATGACACCCTCCAGCTCCTCGTCTGGTGAGGGAAGGATGGCGGAGAGGATGGTGTCCACCCTGGGAATAACTCGGAGGTTAGGCTGGTGCCACTCGACGTTCTCTGCAACGAACCAAGCCCACTGCCAGTCCCCAGGAAACTGTTGCCACTGAAAAGCAAAGATCGCTTCCTCCAGCAGATCCTGAGCTCTCTACTCCTCGTCCGTCCAGATCATAACGTCGTGACTCAAAAAGGAGGGGGAGAGGACGGTGAAATAAAAATAAAAACACACGTCTACTCCGCTGGGCTTTTTCTGTATGGTTGGAGCATTCGCTCATGATTCCTCTTGTGCCATTACGCGGCACACGAGGGAAGGAATGAAAAACCCACTTGCTGGAGTAGAATGTGCCATTTATAAACATAAACTACCACAAAGTAACAAGTCCAGTAACCACAAAAATACAGAGGATTGTAATGGTGAGATTAGGCCACCAGACGTGCAGGAACGCCACCCTGATGCTCTACAGCCCGGCGGAGGAATTGCCTAGTGCTGCAGGGCTGCTGATGGCGGAGGGAGAAAAGCAAACATGAAACTTACAGAACTGGAGCGATCTGGGGCTGTCTGTGCAGTCTGGAGGATGAGGGAATGAAGCAGGGTCAGCTGCTAACATCAAGGGATAAACCGAACTTGAGATGACAGGCTATACAAACACAAAGCCAATGAATGTGCATATGTGGAGAAACACGCTGCCACATATGGAGGTGAATGCTCCGACAATCTCTTCCCACAAACGCAGCTTATTTGTAATCTTAATGCAAACAAGGGAAGAGATTGCTGGTGAGAGGAAGCGTGGGCTGAACATAATTAAATGTTCATGTGCATGAGTGAGTGTATGAGCGTGTGAATGGGAATGATTGGAGTGTGTGTATGTGTGTATGGAAACACCCGTAATGTGAAATAGCTGATGGCACTGACAAGAGGAGGAGGTGTGCCCAAGCTGTCAGGGAGCGAATGACCCAAACATCTTCCTGATGTGCCTGATGGAAAATAGGGCAAAAAATAACATTAAGTCAGAACTGGTTTGGAACAACCAAACCCAGATTCATGACACTCAGGCATTGACTGACAGCCTGAACCAGCCAACTGACTGCTACAGGCTGCCCACATGGCCCAATGGGAATACAAGGGTAGATTTTCCCATTTCCTATATAAGCAGGGAGAGACTTGCTATTGAGAGAGAGAGTCCTTCTCCTGAACTGAAGCCCACAATCTTCCCAGGCAGCTGGAGAGTCTGCAGCAGCTTCCAGGCAGTTCCAGTGTGATGGGGTCAGAAGTGTATTGGAGGCCTTGGGTTGGGGGGGGGGGGGCAACAACAGCAACTGCAGCAACAACAGCAGCCAAGACACACACCGCTAGCACACGCGGTAACCACATAAGGGCCTGGTGAGATGGCAGAAGAGGCTGAAGTAAACATTGCGGATCAGAAGAATGCTACTAGGAACTTTTCATGTGGCAGCTGTGGCTTCCCAACGCACCAAGAGAGAATGCGTTCCTGCCCGGCAATGATGTAAGTGATGCAGCAAATTCAACCACTTCACCAAAGTTTGCTGGTCAGCACCATCACCAAGCCTGCTGGTGAGTTCAAGTCACTCAGTCATGACTACCATCCGCACGATGAGCTCCGGAGCTGCAGCGTACACATTCTGCAAGGTCGGGCTGGACGACGTCAGCTTACCGCTCCTGCTCGACACCATTGCAGTGAGATCGGTGTTGAACTGGGTCACTGTGAAGAAATTCTTCCCCAACCACCAGATCAGGAAAAACACAGTGGAGCTGTACGTGTATGGTAACTACCGCATCAGTAATGTAGGGACCATCACACTAGTGGTCCGCTACTTGTCAAGAGTTGTTCCTGATTTTGTGCCATGTATGGCCAAGTGGCTATACATGGAGACAACATACTAGGATGTGACCTGTTCTGTTCTGTTCTGTTCTGTTATCAGCTGGGCGGGGAGGGGGAGAAGAGGCCAGCCTACTTCCAAATCCACGCCCGGCATCAGCCTCCAGGAGTCACCGCTGAACTGCAGGATGAAGGGTCTGCAACCCAACAAAGCGCAGCAGAATCACCACAACCTGATGGACGCCCTACAGCAGATGTGAGAGCCACACCATCACAACCATGACTCCGAGTGCAGCCTAATAGAGCATCGCTCGCAGTGATGGACTGGGTTCGGGTCCGCAGAACCAAACGACTGGACCCGCAGTCAACCTCAACACCGTCTCCACCACTACCGGCAACCGTTAAGATCACCGCGCAGCTGGGGCCAGCCACCTTGCAGCAGGCAGAATGTTTGGTGTGGCACGCCAATCGTCTCTGCCAAGTTCGAGCAGCTGCCTCGGATGACACGGCTACGTGGGAGCCAACTCGCACGGTGTGGGACCCCGACTGTGGTTTTGAGGAAGACGATCCCGGTCCGCCAGCCTCTGCACCTCCAGGGGCATGTCCACCACAGGCTTTTAACAAGGCCCCTCTGACTGAACTGCCTTCCTCAATAAAAAGGACTGCTTAGCTTGGGGCGCGGCTGGCAGCGAATAGTGGCACAGTAAACCACTCAGCTGCGCCGGGTCATGTGGCAGCCTACCTGCTAACCCTAGCTAGTCTGGGGTTCTTGTGTACCAAATTGGGGAGGGCTAATTTGCTCATATGTGTTGTTCTGTTTTCCTGGGGGATGGGAAGGGGTGGGGAGGAATGTGGTGTATAGAAAACCACAAGTTTGGTCAGCATCGACGTGATGACACAGCCGCTCGGTGACGTCATCACTCCCAACGTATACAGTAACTAACTAACTAACTAACTAACCTGCACTTATATAGCGCTTTTCTAGTCACAAAGACCACTCAAAGCGCTTTCACTAGTACTAACCCTCTATTCTAAGGGCTTATAGGAAACAGATATCTAGGGACAATTTAGAACAACCAATTAACCTAACATGCATGTCTTTGGATTGTGGGAGGAAACCGGAGCCCCCGGAGTAAACCCACGCAGCACAGGGAGAACATGCAAACTCCATAC
Source organism: Pholidichthys leucotaenia (assembly GCA_020510985.1). Lineage (NCBI taxonomy): Eukaryota > Metazoa > Chordata > Actinopteri > Cichliformes > Pholidichthyidae > Pholidichthys > Pholidichthys leucotaenia. Next base: position 37,278,011 of record CM035836.1, on the reverse strand, counting down.
AGAAAGGTTCCAACCCCTACCAGCCTGGGGATTCAAACCAGGAACCTTCTAGCTGTAAGGCAACAGTGCTAACCACTGCACCACCGTGCTGCCCCTTTTGGTGCTCAGCCTCCCATAATAACAGTACTCTGTACCACTATTAAGGTTTGTGTAATAAAGTTTGTGTTCCCAGCAAACACCACTCTCTGTTGGTCATTACATGTTTTCCACACAGAGCAGGTTTGTATGTCTGTCTGACTGTGAGCAACATTACTCAAAAAGTTTTGAACAGATTTTGATGCCATTTTCAGGAAAGATGTGCAGTGGCATGAGGAACAGATGATTATAGATTGTGGTGATGATCTGAGCGTGCATACCTCCACCAAGGACCTTGTTTGTATGTGTGCAGCAGGATTACACAAAAACTAATGGATGTATTTAGATGAAATTTTCACCCAATGTGGTTCTTGGTCTAGAGAGGAACCCATTACATTTTGGTGAGGATTTGAGAATGAATACCTTAGCCAAGGCTCTTTTCTTCTCACAGAGTGTTTGCAACAATACTCCAAAATTACTGGATGGATTTGGATGACATTTTCACCAGATATGGTTCTTGGGCAACAGACAAACCCATTACATTTTAGTGATGACTGGAGAATGCATACCTCAGCCAAGGCTCTTATCTTCTCACGGTGTGTTAGCAATAATAATCCAAAACTAATGGACAGACTTTGATGCAATTTTCACCAGAAGTTGCTCTAGGCCAACACACAAACCCATTACATTTGGAGGTGATCCATGAGGGATGGAACGTTGCGGAGGTGTGTGTGCTCTGAGTGTTTTTCTAGTTTGTAATATAGTTACAATTGCTTTAAGATTTTGAGAAAAGAAACTCACTGTGTAAATGAACTGAAAAAGATAATAAACATTATATTCAGAATGGACTTTGCAGTGGTTAGCACAGTGGCAACACAGCAAGAAGGTCATGGGATCGATTCCACCCTTGACCATCGTGGGTTCGATCCCACCCCAAGACCATCGGTGACCCTTCTGTGTGGAGTTTACTCCGGGTACTCCAGTTTCCTCCCACATGCCAAAGACATACAGGTTAGGTTAATTGGCATCAACTGGGGATTCTAAATTGTCGTTAGGTATGGATGTGAGAGTGAATGGTTGTCTGTCTCTCTGTGTTGGCCCTGCGATGGACTGGCGATCTGTCCAGGGTGTACCCTGCCTCTCGCCCAAAGATGCTGGGATAGGCTCCAGCCCCCCCCCCCCCCCCCAGCGACCCAAAAAGGATTAAGCGGAAGAAGATGAATGAATGATTTAATTTTGAGAGTAAAATTAATTGTAAATAAATCATATTCATACTGTAGTTCAGTCTAAATTACAATACGTTGAAATTATTCTGTGACCTCATAAAGAGATGGTTTAATCAGGGTTCAAAGATTAAGAAATTAGCCCATAGGCATTGATCATTTCATGGATATTGGCTTTCATTGTTTCGTAATTTTGACAGTAAATTTTTTTGACAATGCATGAGAATAGTAGTACAAATCACCCTGAACACTAATCCATTGGAATTATTCTGTGACCTCTAACGGAAATAATTTTATGAGGGTTCAAAGATGAAGAAATTAGCCATTTGGTATTGATCATTTTATTGATTTTGACCTTCATTTTTTCATAATTTTGACAGTAAATTTTTTTGACAATGCATCAGACTCATAGTGTAGATCAGTCTGAACATGAATCCATTGGAATTATTCTGTGACCTCTAAAACAAATGATTTTAGGAGGGTTCAAAGTTTAAGAAATGAGCTAATCAGTATTGATCACTTCATGGACTTTGGCTTTAATTTATTAATAATTTTGACAGTAATTTTTTTTGACAATGCATCAGAATAGTAGTGTAGGTCAGTCTGAACAATAATCCATTGGAATTATTTTGTGACCTCTAAAGAATTTGATTTTATCAGGGTTCAAAATTTAAGAAATGAGCCAATCGGTATTTTTCGCTTCATGGATTTTGGCTTTAACCTCTTGCACTCCGTTGTTCCGCCGGCGGGCAAGTCTCTGCGTCCTAGGGCACATGAGGGCGCACGAGAATGCACTCGTGCGCTCTCGGACGCATGACGCATGATAGAGATACTGATGGTGGTGATGTAGGTGGTGTGGCCTCCAAGCGCCACTGAAAAAAAAAAGCTGCAGACACAGCCGCGAACAGATTAGTTCATCTGATTGACCTCTCATTCGACTACTAAGAGCCTTGAATTGGGTTTCTGAAACCTTGAAAAACCAATGAATGAAAACCTAGGAAGGAGTACCCGCCTACTGTGAATGCAGGAGCCAATTGAAGCACAGAAGTTCGGGCTGGGTGAAGAGAGATTTACTGTTGCAGCAGATGAAGAAAAAGGACGCTGGACGAATCTGCTACAGACCCCGCAGCATGGAGAACACCCACAAGTGGGACCTGCACTCATTCCAGCAGAATAGACGTTTAGGATTCTCTTCCGTCATCATAGACCGACGGAGGCAATATTGGAATTATGTTTTGACCAGGATCCACGAGCGGACCAGTGTCGTGTTCGTCTGACAATGGGGAAGAGAAGTTCACCAGGACTCTGCTGCTGTGAAGAGGTAAGTTGTTATAAGCTAAATTATTATTTCTCCCTGAAAATTGTAATCCAAAAATGACTTTTGACCAATCGGTAAATTACAACTGTACGGCGCATGAAGTACGAAGTGCGTGCGCAGCGATAAATGTTTCATTTGCTGTGTTCGGACCGTGAACACCCCCCCCGCTGCAGAAGAGAAGCGGGGGGGGGGGGCGTTCACGGTCCGAACGCCCCCGGTCCGCAGGGGGAAGCCACGGTGACTGCGCAGCGGTCACCACATAGCCATATGAGTCTATTCCGTCATGTAGCGATGGCCGTCCTCTGTAGCGAGGGGGGGGGACAACCCCCCCCCCACACACACACACAGTAGCGAGGGGGGGGAAGCCGCTGTGACAGCATTGCTGTGGAAATATGCAACGAGTGTAATCCATCATGTAGCGAGGGCCGAACTCCGTCCTTTGTAGCGGGGGGGGGACAACCCCCCCCACACACACACACACAGACACAGCCCTGAATGTGACCTTTCATTAGAGCCCAAAATGAAGATTCTACATTGAATTATTCAAAAGTTACAGACATTTTTCCAAACTGTGCCATTTGGCACAATTTGGCACAGTTCCAAAACGCCTGGGAACAGCCTGAGAACAAAGCTGTGTAAAATATTCATTTTTTGTGGTATTGTTACCAAATTTGGATCTCAGCTTGATAACACTTGGTTCTACATTCTTGTTGCATTTTCCAGCTGGATCGGACAGCTGTGTGTTATTTGCAAGCATTTGTATCCAAAAAAACACCGTGGCCAAATTTATTTTCTTCAAGTTCAGTATGTTTAGATGACTGTAACTCAGTGGCCGGAGCACGTAGATAGATTATGTTGTTTTTTTTTGCCAAAAAATTCAAAGTGTTTTCTTTTAAATGAGATCAACCCCATGAAGATGCTGCAAAGGGTTGAAGAACAGCTTTTGATTTACTTTGGGCACATTATTTTTTGGCGTTTTTAGGAAAATTGCCCGGAGTGCAAGGGGTTAATTTATTAATAATTTTGACAGTAATTTTTTTTGAAAATGCATCAGACTCATAGTGTAGGTCAATCTTAACAATAATCCATTGGAATTATTCTGTGACCTCTAAAGGAAATGATTTTATGAGGGGTCAAAGTTTAAGAAATTGGCCAATTGGTATAGTGTGGGGCACATTAGATTAGATTAGATTAGATTCAACTTTATTGTCATTACACATGTATGAATACAAGGTAACGAAACACAGTTTAGCATCCAATCAGAAGTGCAACGGACAGCAGTGCAGTATATACGGTAATTAACAGCATGTGCAGTTTAAGCAAATATATGCAAATATATGCAGCAGTGCAGAAAGTTAAGAGTACTGTTATGTGCAAATAATGTGCAATAAGTTAGATGTAGTTATGTAGTTATGCAGTTATGTACAGGTGAGGATGGTAAGAGATGATGGTAAGAGAGTCAGCGGGGAACTAAGTTCAATAACGTGACAGCTGTTGGAAAGAAACTGTTCCTAAACCTGCTGGTTCTAGTCCGAAGGCTTCTGAAACGTCTTCTGGAGGGGAGAAGCTGGAACAGTCCATGAGCAGGATGGTTGGAGTCCCTAAGAATGCTGCGTGCCCGGCGCAGACATCTTTTCCTGTAGACGTCCTCTATAACTGGAAGTGGAGTCCCTGTGATGCGTTGGGCGGTTTTCACCACCCACTGCAGCGCCTTGCGGTCAGCGACAGAGCAGCTCCCATACCAGACTGTGATACAGTTGGTCAGGGTGCTCTCTATCCCGCAGCGGTAGAAGTTGCCCAGGATGTCAGTTGACAGATGGTTCTTCTTCAGTGTCCTCAAGAAGAAGAGGCGCTGATGGGCCTTCTTGATCAGGCTGGTGGTGTTAACTGACCAGGACAGGTCCTCCGAGATGTGGGTCCCCAGGAATTTGAAGCTGGGGACACGTTCAACAGCTATGCCATTGATATGGATGGGGTCATGTGTCTCTTCCCTCTCCTTCCTGTAGTCCACTATGAGCTCCTTGGTTTTGCTGGTGTTAAGGAGCAGGTTATTGTCAGCGCACCAAGTAGCCAAGTGCTCAACCTCTGCCATGTAATCTGACTCGTCGTTTTCCCTGATGAGTCCAATCACCATGGTGTCATCTGCGAACTTTATGATGGAATTGGATCCATACATAGGCCTGCAGTCATGGGTGTAGAGGGAGTAGAGGAATGGGCTGAGCACACAGCCCTGTGGTACACCAGTGTTGAGTGTGATGACGGAAGAACGATTGGGGCCTGACCTAACATGCTGGGGTCTGTTGGTCAGAAAATCCATGATCCAGTTGCAGGTGGAGGTACTGATTCCCAGGTCCCCAAGTTTAGTGAGCAACTTGGAGGGGATAACTGTGTTGAATGCTGAGCTGAAGTCAACAAACAGCATTCTTGCATAGGTGTTCTTGTCATCCAGGTGTGAGAGTACATAGTGCAGCGCTGTAGAAACCGCATCCTCTGTACTCCTGTTGCTCCGGTAGGCGAACTGATGAGGGTCCAGTGTAGGGGGCAGGCCTTTTTTGAGCTGTGCCAAGACCAGTCGCTCAAAGCACTTCATGACTATGGGCGTCAGTGCCACAGGGCGATAGTCATTTAGGCACGATGGTGTTGAATGTTTCGGCACTGGTACTATTGAAGTGGTCTTGAAGCACGCTGGTACCACGGCCTGGGCCAGGGACAGATTGAAGATGTCTGTGAATATGTTAGTTATATATGCTCCACAAATATATTGCTGTGTGTTTATTGTGTGCTACACGTCTCATGGAACAAAAGGACTGGGTCTCCAAGAGACAATGGGAGAGTGTGAGATTTGGCCTTTGTTTCAGGAGATGACCTGGAGAGATTCCCGGACCACAGGAGACTAAAGGACAATGGTGTGAAGGGGGTTACATTGTAACTGGGATTAAGTACCATGTGACTGTATGTTTGCTTAAACACCATGTGACTTGAGTTTCGATGTCCGGGGTATAAAAGAGTGGAGTGAGATTATTCTGCCTCTTTTTCTGCTTTGAGATTGATGGAGTATGTGATCTGTGAATAAAGCTGAATCTGAGGAATACACTCAGTCTCATCCTTCCGCACATTCTCCACACTGGTGACCTTACGACGAAGAATGAGCAGAGATAATTCTCCTGAGCGGGGCTCGGCAGAAGCCAGCCTGATAGCTGCTGCCACAGTCCGGCTGCCCGACTTCTGGCAGCATAGCCCGCGCTCCTGGTTTAGCGCGGTCGAAGCGCAGTTCAACCTTCGGAGAATCTCGAAGGACGACACGAAATTCTACCATGTGGTGGCGAAGCTGGACAGCGACACAGTCCAGAGGGCGGAGAGTCTGGTCAATCACCCACCGGACAGCGACAAATACAGTGCATTGAAGGCTGCGCTTATCAGCCACTTCACCTCCTCGGTGCAACAGCGAGCAGAGGGGCTCCTAGCATTGACGGAGTCGCAGAACGACAGACCTTCAGACCTGATGGTGAGAATGCTGAGGCTGAAAGACTCCAAAGATGGCAAATTCATCTTCGCCCACCTTTTCCTCCGGACCCTGCCACCAGCGGTGTGAGTTACCCTGGCAGGCTCACCTCTGTTGGCCCGGCGAGACTGCCATGAGCTGAGCAAGGAGGCGCAACGACTCGTCGACGCCCACAAACAGAGCGCGGTTTCGGCCGCGGCAGCAGAGCTAGGCGCAATGTCCGGAGACGGCGTGGGGCCAGTGGTTGCAGCACCAGACGCACCGACGATGGCAGCAGCGAGGACCAGGCGACACGGAGCGGACGACGTCCTGTGCTTCTATCATCGCCGCTTCGCAGAGAGGGCACATAAGTGCCTCCCACCGTGCCACTTCAAGCGTTCGGGAAACGCCAAGACCGGGGTGTCGGCAGCGGCTGCGGCCCTTGGGGAGGAGAACAAGCTGCTTTACCTGACGGATGCATGCTCGGGGAGGCATTTCCTCGTGGACAAAGGCTCCCAGCTGAGCTTCATCACGCCTTCCTACACGGACCGGCTGACACCGTCTAAAGGCCCCCGGGTGTCAGCAGCGAACGGCTCAGCGATTATGACCTTCGGTGAGAGGACTCCGCTTCTGTCCTTGCAGGGCCATGCATTTGAGTGGACTTTTGTTGTAGCGGCAGTTAATTTCAACATGTTAGGGGCTGATTTTTTGTGCTCACATGGTTTATTGGTTGATCTTGCTAATAGACGTCTGGTTAATGCACTGTCTTTCCACTCTATTCCCTGCACAGCTCAAGTGGCGCCGCCAACTGCACAAGCCAACGTCACAGCTGCGGGTGGTAAGTTCTACGCACTCCTCACTCAGTTCCCAGCACTCACAGTCCCAACGTTTTCGGCGACAATGGCTAAACATGGGGTGGAACATTATATCACTACCACCAGCCCGCCCGTTTTTGCAAAAGCTCGGCGCCTGGACTCAGCTAAACTGTCCATAGCGCGTGAGGAGTGTGCCAACCTGGAAAAACTGGGCATCATCAGGCGTTCGAAAAGCCCCTGGGCTTCACCAGAATCAGAATCAGAATCAGAATCAGGTTTATTGCCATTGTTCATGTAGTACACAAACTAGGAATTTGTCTCGGTACAATGCTGCAACATTAAACATGATAAGATAAGAGAAATAAACTATACATGTAATAAAGTGTAGGATAAGATTAAGTGATACTGGTCAACAGTTAAAATATATATATATATTAGCCAGCAGCAGATACTGTGGAGAACTATATAGTGCAGTCAGTAATGCAGGAAGAAAACAGTGATGATTGACATGAGTCTGGTTGAGCTGCTGTACATGGTGCACGAGAGTCACTTAGTGTTCAGCAGTCTAATGGCAGAGGGGAAGAAGCTGTTCATGTGACGGGAGGTTTTAGTCTGGATGGACCGAAGTCTTCTACCAGAGGGGAGGGGGGCAAACAGTACATGACCAGGGTGTGAGGGATCGGCTATGATCCGGCCAGCACGCCTCCGGGTCCTGGAGATGTACAGATCCTGGAGAGATGGGAGCTTGCAGCCGATCACCTTCTCAGCAGTGCGCACGACGCGCTGCAGCCTTAGTCTGTCCCTGGCAGTGGCTCCTGCGTACCACACGGTTATGGAGGTGGTGAGGATGGACTCGATGATGGCTGTGTAGAACTGCACTAACATCTTGGTGGGTAGCTTGAGCTTCCTCAGCTGCCGCAGGAAGAACATCCTCTGCTGGGCTTTTTTGATGAGTGAGCTGATGGTCAGCTCCCATTTGAGGTCCCTGGTGATGGTAGTGCCTAGGAAGCGGAAGGAATCAGCAGTGGTGATGGGAGAGCCTGAGAGGGTGAGGGGGGGCAGAGGAGTAGTGACTTTCCTGAAGTCTACAATCATCTCCACTGTCTTCAGAGCGTTCAGCTGCAGGTTGTTATTGCTGCACCAGGACGCCAGCTGGGCCACCTCTCTCCTGTAGGCGGACTCGTCGCCGTTGGAGATGAGCCCGATGAGGGTGGTGTCGTCCGCAAACTTGATCAACTTGACAGACTGGTGGCTGGAGGTGCAGGAGTTGGTGTAAAGGGAGAAGAGTAGGGGGGAAAGTACACAGCCCTGGGGTGATCCGGTGCTGATGCTAGTATAGTCTGAGACAGTCTTTCCCAGCCGCACATGCTGCCTCCGGTCCGTCAGGAAGTCGATGATCCACCTGCAGAGGGAGTCAGGCACGTTGAGCAGGGACAGCTTGTCCCGGAGCAGAGCGGGGCGGATGGTGTTGAATGCGGAGCTGAAGTCCACAAACAGGATCCTGGCGTAGGTTCCCGGGGAGTCCAGGTGCTGCAGGATGGAGTGGAGGGCCAGGTTGACTGCATCGTCTACAGACCTGTTGGCTCGGTAGGCAAACTGCAGCGGGTCCAGGAGAGGGGTGGTGATGGACTTGAGGTGGGACAGGACCAGGCGCTCAAAGGACTTCATGACTACAGAGGTGAGCGCTACAGGTCTGTAGTCATTAAGTCCAGTGATCCGTGGCTTCTTGGGGACAGGGATGATGGTGGAGGATTTGAGGCAGGACGGCACGTGGCATAACTTAAGGGAGGTGTTAAAAATGTCTGTGAATACAGGAGCCAGCTGTTTCGCACAGAGTCTCAGGGTGGAGGGAGACACGCCGTCTGGGCCGGGGGCCTTGCGCGGGTTCAGTCTGGAGAACTGTTTGAGCACATCCTGCTCACTGATGATAAGGGGAGGGGGGGAGGTGGGGGGGGGTGCCTTAAATGAAGTAGGGAATGTGGAGGCTGTGGAGCTGGAGGGAGGGGGGGAGTTGGACACAGATGACGAGGTGTCAAAACGGGCATAGTGTTGGGACAGTCTCTGACAAAGGGCTTTGTCATCCTGACCTTTAGGAGCCTGAGGCCGATAGTTGGTGATCTGCCTCAGTCCTCTCCACACGGAAGCCGAATCATTAGCAGTGAACTGCTGCTGGAGTCTCTCTGAGTACACAGATTTAGCCCTCTTCAGCTCTCTGTTAAACCGGTATTTAACCTCCCTGTAGCAGTCCCTATCTCCACTTTTCAGCGCTGCTTCCTTCTCCTTCCTGATCTGTCTGAGCTTAGCTGTGAACCAGGGTTTGTCATTAGAGTAACTCACCCTGGTGCGTGATGGAAGAATGTTCTCTTCACAAAAGTGGATATATGAGTTCACAGTGTCCGTGTACTCATCCAGATCATGCGTGGCTCCTTTAAGCATGCCCCAGTCAGATATTTCCATGCACGTTTCCAGCTTCTCCTCAGCATCACTGGTCCGTATCTTCGTAGTGCTCACAACAGGTTTAGTGAGCTTCAATCTCTGTCTGTATGTGGGAATGAGGTGAACCATCACGTGATCAGATAATCCCAGCGCAGCTCGAGGGACAGCGTGATATGCGTCTTTCACTGTGGTGTAACAGTGATCCAGTGTGTTTAATCCTCTGGTGGGGCATTTAATAAACTGTTTGTAGCGGGGGAGATCGTGGCTCAGATTGCACTGATTAAAGTCGCCAGCCACAATAATCAGCGAGTCTGGAAAACTCCGCTCTGTGTGTTGAATGTGATCCGCGAGCACGCGCTGAGCTTCGCGCGTGTCCGCGTCGGGAGGGGCGTACACAGCGATCAGTATAAAAGAAGCAAACTCCCGTGGGGAATAAAAAGGCTTGCAGTTGATAACAAGAAATTCCAAGGCAGGAGAACAGTGTTTGGAAATTTCCGTTACATCAGAGCACCAGCTACAGTTGATGTAGAAGCAGACACCGCCTCCTGTGGTCTTGCCGGAAAGCTCTGTGTCACGATCAGCACGGAAGAGCTGGAAGCCGTCGAGGCGCAGCGCGCTGTCCGGTATATTTTCCCGGAGCCAGGTCTCAGTAAAGCAGAGGACAGCTGAGGAGGCGAGGTCCTTAAAACGCATCAGCAGTCTCAGTTCATCCACCTTGTTAGAGAGAGAGTTGGTATTGGACAGAAATATGCCAGGCAGCGCCGTTCGCGAGCCTCTCCTGCGAAGTCGCACGAGAGCGCCCGCTCGTCTTCCTCTCTTCCGCCGTCTCACTTTCCGAGCCAAACAATAAACCAGATCGGCGGCAGGGGCTAGAAAAACTGGGAGGAGGTCCGTGGGGGTCAAAGTCCTGATATTTAAAAGTTCTTCACGGGTATAAGTGCAAGCAGACACACAATTGACAAACAAAAACAAACAAAGAGCGCAGCGAAGCACCATGTCGACCGCTGTGGGCGCCATCTTGGATCCATTGGGCACCATTGCACATGGTCCCAAAAGCTGATGGCTCGTGGCGACCTTGTGGTGATTTCCGCAGGTTGAATAACGCCACTGCACACGACCACTACTCGATCCCGCACATCCAAGATTTTTCGGTTCATTTGGCGGGGGCGCGCATTTTTTCTAAAATAGATTTGGTACGTGGCTACCATCAGGTTCCAGTGCGCGCTCAGGACATACCCAAAACAGCGGTAATAACTCCGTTCGGGCTTTTTGAGTTTTTGCGCATGCCTTTTGGACTCAAGGGTGCGGCGCAGACGTTCCAGCGCATGATGGACGCGGTCCTAACCGACCTCCCTTTCGCGTTCGTCTATTTGGATGACATTTTGGTAGCCAGGACGTCCGAAGACAAACACGAAAGCCACCTCACAGCAGTTTTCCGGAGGTTGGCAGAGCACGGGTTAATAATCAACCCAGCGAAGTGTCAGTTTGGGGCGGTGCAGATTGATTTTTTGGGGCATCGCGTTTCGCCAGAAGGAGCGGTCCCTCTGCCTGATAAAGTGCGCGCAATAACTAATTTTCCCCAACCTCAAACGGTCAAAGCCTTACAGGAGTTTTTGGGAATGGTTAATTTTTATAACCGTTTCCTCCCCAGCGCAGCGCAGCTCATGCAGCCATTGTACGCTGCACTAAAAAAACAAAAACCCATGAATAAAATCGAATGGTCTCCTGAGCGGGAGCGCGCATTTGCTCAAGTCAAATCAGCTTTGGAAAACGCTACTTTGTTGGCACACCCGGTTCCAACGGCCCGCATGGCGCTCACCACTGACACGTCTGATTTAGCAGTAGGGGCGGTCATTGAACAGTTTGTAGCGGGGACCTGGCAACCGCTCGCGTTTTTCAGCAAAACCTTGCGCGATAGTGAGCGAAAGTACAGCGCGTTCGACAGGGACTTGTTGGCGCTACACTTGGCCATCCGCCATTTCCAGTTCTGGCTGGAAGGGCGCCATTTCACCGCGTTCGTGGACCACAAACCGCTGACTTTTGCGATGGCCAAGATTTCGGAACCTTGGTCGGGCCGGCAGCAGAGACAGCTGGCCGCGATATCAGAGTTTACCACCGATATCCAGCATGTTGCAGGTAAACATAATGTAGTGGCAGACTGCCTCTCACGTGCTGTGATGGCGCCAGGCCCCGTGGGGGCAGACTCTGCAGCCATGGCCGCGGAGCAGGTTAGCGACGCGGACGTGCGCGCGCTCCAGTCTGGACCAACAGGGTTTAGGCTGGAGGACAGGGCGCTGCAAGATGGTATGCCCCCTCTAATCTGCGATATCTCCACTGGGCAGCCACATCCGGTGGTACCAGCTGCGTGGCGCCACCGTGTTTTTGACTCGATCCATTCTCTGGCGCACCCGGGGGTGCGCGCATCAGTCAAAATGGTCGGAGAGAAATTTGTATATCCGGGATTGCGCAAACAGGTCAAGGAATGGGCGCAGGCCTGCGTAGCGTGTCAGCGAGCCAAAATACACAAACACACTAGAGCTCCTTTGGAGCCTTTTCACATCCCGGCTAAGCGCTTTGATCATGTGCATGTCGACTTGGTAGGTCCCCTTCCATCGTCACAGGGGTACACACATCTTTTGACAATGGTGGATCGCACCACGCGTTGGCCGGAGGCGGTACCACTGGCATCAACCACAGCCGAGGAAGTGGCGCGCACGTTTTTAACAGCTTGGGTAGCGCGTTTTGGAGTTCCGTCGGACATAACGTCCGACAGAGGTCCTCAATTTGTTTCCGAGCTTTGGTCATCGATGGCCTGCAGCCTAGGGGTAACGATCAACCGCACTACCGCGTATAACCCCCAGGCTAATGGTTTATGCGAACGTTTCCATAGGTCATTGAAAGCAGCCCTGAGAGCGTCGCTTACGGATACAAATTGGGTAGACAGGCTTCCATGGGTTTTATTGGGGTTGCGTTCTGCACCTAAAGAGGATTTACAAGCCTCCCCAGCTGAGTTAGTTTTTGCACAGCCTCTCTGCCTGCCAGGGGAATTTCTCCCCGATAATCCTGCGCCAAATTGCCCCGCTTCCTGGCCCGGTTCATCACAGATTTCCGCGCGTTTTTGTGCCGGAGGCTTTAGAAAATGCGGAGTTTGTTTTTGTCAGACATGATGCCAATCGCCCAAACTTGCGGCCGCCGTATGATGGACCGTTCAGGGTGCTGGAAACAGGAGAGAAGCATTTTTTGCTGGATTTGGAAGACAGAAAGGAATTAATTGGTATAAACAGACTCAAACCCGCTTTTGTTTTGACGGATGAAGCAGTGCAGTTGGCGAGGGCCCCCCGTCGCGGCAGACCCCCTAGAGGGCATGCTCCAGAGCACCCACAGAGATTGACTAACAGTTCTAATCCACAGGCAACAGCTCCACAGCAGGAGGACACTGCGGAAGCAGTAAAGCCGGCTTACAGCAAATACGGCAGAAGACTTAGACCTAGGCAACCGGTGGATTGATATGTAGTAATGTTAGTATGTCATGCATCTCTGGTTATATTTGTTCCATCTCGGACGTTGGGGGGGGGGGGGTCATGTGGGGCACATATGTTGGTTATATATGCTCCACAAATATATTGCTGTGTGTTTATTGTGTGCTACACGTCTCATGGAACAAAAGGACTGGGTCTCCAAGAGACAATGGGAGAGTGTGAGATTTGGCCTTTGTTTCAGGGAGATGACCTGGAGAGATTCCCGGACCACAGGAGACTAAAGGACAGTGGTGTGAAGGGGGTTACATTGTGACTGGGATTAAGTACCATGTGACTGTATGTTTGCTTAAACACCATGTGACTTGAGTTTCGATGTCCGGGGTATAAAAGAGTGGTGTGAGATTATTCTGCCTCTTTTTCTGCTTTGAGATTGATGGAGTATGTGATCTGTGAATAAAGCTGAATCTGAGGAATACACTCAGTCTCATCCTTCCGCACATTCTCCACAATAGATCATTTCATGGATTTTAGCTTTCATTTTTTTCATAATTTTGACAGTAACTTTTTTGTCAGTGCATCAGAATACTAGTGCAAATCACTATGAACACGAATCCATTGGAATTATTCTGTGACCTCTAAAGGAAATGATTTTATGAGGGTTCAAATTTTAAGGAGTGAGCCAGTCAGTATTGATCATTTCATGGATTTTGGCTTTCATTTTTTCATAATTTTGACAGTAAATGTTTTTGAAAAAGTATTGCACTTATAGTGTAGGTCAGTCTGAACATTAATGATTTTGTGAAGATCCACATGTGAGGAAATTAACCACTCTGTTCAGATTTTATGGACTTCATAATTTACTAATAATTTTGATAGTAATGCTATTTCAATAAGCATCATACTCATAGTATTCATCACTCTGAACAACAGCCCATTGAAATTATGTAGTGACCCACTGAGGAAATTATTTTGCTAAGGTTTCAACAAGAGGAAATTAAAAAAAAAAAAACTGATAGACGAACTGCTTACATACAGATACAAGCGTTTAATATCCACACTGAGAGTTTGGAGCATTTATTTTTTTAGGTGAGGTTGTAAGAGGTTTTTGGAATGATGTGCAAGATTGGCTTCATTCTAAGAACATTATTATTTCTCCCTTAGCAGACACCACTATATTGTCTGGATTAAATTGTGAAAACAAGAAATTTGAATTTATGACAAACAATTTGATTTTAATTTGTAAACATTTTATTGGTAAATGTTGATTTTTTTTTCCAAACAAAACCATAGATAAACCACTCTTTTTATTTTGTAAATCACTAAAACCTGTTAAAAAAATTAACATGCTTTTAAGTTATATTCAACATTTGAAATGTTTGGTTTAGTTTATTAACCCTCCTGTTATGTTCATTTGTCAGGAACAACAATGGTGTTCCCGGGTCAATTTGACCCGGTGCATGTTTAATTATCCATAAGATGTCCCAAACCAAAAAAATCCTAACAAACATTGTTAATATTTTATTACTAATCCCATTACTAACTATTCTATTGTGGTGAACACTAATGGGACCTGTTGGACAGGTTCTGTGACTCGCATTTTAGGTCAGAACAAAGGCAATAATCTTAGCCTTGATATGCAAGGCTGGAGATTGTGGGGGGTCGATTAAAGGATGCATGGGAGACAGTGGAAGTGTTATCATGAAGGAAATGCATTGTGAATGTCTTTGTTATCAAGGTGGTGAAATGCATTGTGACTGTCTTTATTATGCAAGGTGGTCTGTGTGACATGTGATTTATGAGGTGTGAAGTCCCTGTTATTTAAGGACGAGAGTTTACTGATTCACTCTTTTTTTTCTACTTTGAATGATGGAGATGTGAATAAAGCTGACTCTGAGAAAGAACCCTGCCTCGTCATTTTCACATCTTCCACACTGGTGACCCTAAGACGTATCATAGAAGAAGGAAATTCAAATTCAGTTCAACCTCCGGGGGATATAGGTAGATGCCACGAAATTCTACCACGTAGTCGCAAAGCTGGACAACAACATGGCCCAGCATGTGGAGAGCCTGATCGACCAGCCGCCGGAGAGCGACAAATATGGCGTGTTGAAGGCTGCACTCATCCAGCAATTCACCCCCTCGGCGGAGGAGCGAGCAGAGAGGCTCCTGGTGCTGACGGAGGGGGAAAACGACATGCCCAAGAGCCTGATGGAGAAGTTATTAAGGTTGAAAGACTCTGACGATGATCACTTCATTTTCACCCACCTCTTCCTCAGGACTCTACCGTCAGCAGCGAGAGTGGCTCTGGCCAGTTTGCCGCTGTTGGCCCTACGGGACTACCGCGCACTGGGCCGAGAGGCGCAACGGATTGTCAACGCCATCAAGCGGCGCGCAGCCACGGCCACTGCAGCGGAACTCGGCGTGACGACCGGAGACGACAGGAGGCCAGAGGCAGCGGTGCCAGACTCACCGACGATGGCGGCGGCAAGGGCCAGGGAGCGTGGACTGGACGTCCTTTGTTTCTACCATCGCCGCTTTGCAGAGAGGGCACGCAAGTGTGTACCGCCGTGCCAGTTCGGGCATTCGGGAAACGCCAAGACTGGGGGTCGGTAGCAGCCGCGGCCCTCGGGGAAGAGAACAAGCTGCTCTACTTGATGGACGCACGCTCTGGGAGGCAGTTCCTCGTCGACACAGGCTCCCAGTTGAGTTTCATCACTCCTTCCTACGCGAACAGACTGGCTGGTTCTGGAGGACCCCGGGTGACAGCAGCGAATGGCTCGGAGATTAAGACCTTTGGTGAGAAGACTCTGCATCTATCTCTACACGACCGTGCATATGAGTGGACTTTTGTTGTAGCAACAGTAAATTTCAATTATGCTGGGGGCTGATTTTTTGTGCTCACATGGGTTGTTGGTTGATCTCGCTAACAGGCGCCTGGTTAATGCACTTTCTTTTGATTCTATCCCCTGTACAGCGCGAGTGGCCCCGCCTACAGCACAAGCCAACGTCACAACAGCAGGCGGTAAGTTCCACACACTGCTCACTCAGTTCCCAGCACTCACGGTCCCCACATTCTCGGAAACAGTTGCTAAGCACGGGGTGGAGCATTTTATTACCACTATCGGACCACCCGTTTTTGCAAAAGCTTGGCGCTTGGACGCAGTTAAACTAGCCATAGCGCGCGAGGAGTTCACCAACCTGGAAAGGTTGGGCATTATCCCACTTTCAACAGTCCGTGGGCTTCCCCCCGACACATGGTCCCGAAAGCTGACGGATCATGGTGCCCTTGCGGGGATTTTCGCAGGTTAAACAACGCTACAGTGCACGACCGCTACCCAATCCCACATATCCAAGATTTTTTGGTTCATTTGGCAGGGGCGCGCATTTTTTCTAAAATAGACTTGGTCCGCGGTTACCACCAAGTCCCAGTGCGCGCTGAGGACATACCCAAAACAGCGGTAATAACTCCGTTTGGTTTATTCGAGTTTTTATGCATGCCGTTCGGACTTAAAGGGGCTGCTCAGATGTTCCAACGCATGATGGACACTGTGCTTCACGATCTCCCTTTCGTGTTCGTCTACCTGGACGATATTTTAGTAGCCAGCGCGTCCGAAGATGAACACAAAAAACACCTGGCCACAGTTTTTCGAAGGTTGGGAGATCACGGGTTAATAATCAGCCCAGCGAAGTGTCAGTTCGGGGTGGCACAGATCGATTTTTTAGGACACCGCATCTCCCCTGAAGGAGCAGTTCCGCTACCTGACAAAGTGTGCGCGGTGGCAGATTTTCCCCAGCCACAGACAGTCAGGGCGTTGCAGGAGTTTTTAGGAATGGTGAATTTTTATAACCGTTTTCTCCCCCGCGCGGCGCAGCTCATGCAGCCGCTGTATGCCGCCCTCAAAAAAAAGAAACCCGCAGATAAGATCGAGTGGTCCCTGGAGCGGGACCAAGTGTTCTCGGAGGTGAAAGCAGCCTTGGCAAAGGCTGCGTTGTTGGCACACCCAGACCCAACGGCCCGCATAGCGCTCACCACTGACGCGTCAGATGTCGCCATAGGGGCGATCGTGGAGCAACATGTAGCCAGGGTTTGGCAGCCCCTCGCATTTTTCAGCAGGACCTTGCACAATAGCGAACGTAAATACAGCGCGTTCGACAGGGAGCTGCTCGCTCTCCATTTAGCCATCCGCCACTTTCAGTTCTGGCTGGAAGGACGCACTTTCACCGCGTTCGATGATCACAAACCGCTAACATTCGCAATGGCCAAGGTCTCGGAGCCGTGGTCAGGCCGGCAGCAGAGACAGCTGGTCGCGATATTGGAGTTCACCACCGATATTCAGCATGTAGCAGGCAAACTCAATGTAGTGACAGATTGCCTCTCGCGCGCTGTAGCGGCCCCAGTCAGCTTAGGGTTAGATTATGCAGCCATAGCCGCAGAGCAGGTTAATGACGCGGACGTGCACGCGCTCCAGTCTGAACCAACAGAGTTAAGGCTGGAGAGCAGGGTGCTGCAAGACGGTATGCCCCCGCTAATTTGTGATGTCTCCACTGGACGGCCGCGTCCAGTAGTACCGGCCGCGTGGCGCCGCCGCGTTTTTGACTCGGTTCATTCCTTAGCGCACCCTGGACTGCGCGCTTCGGTCAAAATGGTGGGAGAGAAATTTGTGTGGCTGAGCCTCCGCAAACAGGTCAAAGAGTGGGCAGCGGCCTGCACGGCGTGTCAACGAGCCAAAGTACACAGGCACACCAGGGCTCCTTTGGAACCATTTCACATTCCGGCCAAGAGGTTCGATCACATTCATGTGGACCTTGTTGGACCCCTCCCGCTGTCACAGGGGTGCACCCATCTCATGACAATGGTGGACCGCACCACGCACTGGCCTGAAGTGGTCCCGCTGGCATCAACCACGGCCGAGGAAGTGGCGCACGCGTTTTTAACAGCTTGGGTAGCGCGCTTCGGCGTTCCGTCAGACATTATGTCCGACAGAGGCCCTCAATTTGTTTCCAAGCTTTGGTCAACAATGGCCCGCAGCCTGGGTGTCACAATTCACCGCACAACCGCGTACAATCCGCAGGCTAACGGGTTATGCGAACGTTTTCATAGGTCATTGAAAGCAGCTCTCAGAGCATCACTGACGGATACAAATTGGGTTGACAAGTTACCATGGGTGTTATTGGGGTTGCGTTCTGCACCTAAAGAGGATTTAGAAGCCTCACCAGCAGAGCTCGTGTTTGCGCAGCCACTCCGGCTGCCTGGGGAGTTTCTCCCAGATAACCCTGCGCCAAACGCCCCCCTGTCTCAACTGTTGCTGAGTAACATAGAATCAAGCACGCTGCCCGGCCCCGCACACCACAGTTTTCCACGCGTTTTTGTGCCTAAAACTTTGAAGAAAGCAGAGTTTGTTTTTGTTAGACACGATGCACATCAAACCCCACTGCGACCGCCTTATGACGGACCATTCAGAGTGCTAGAAACAGGGGACAAGCAGTTTTTGCTAGATTTGGGGGGTAGGAAAGAGAAAATTGGCATAGACAGACTTAAACCCACTTTTGTGGTGGCAGAGGAGGAAGTGCTGTTGGTGAAGGCCCCGCGGCGAGGTAGACCACCACGGAGGGTTTCACACAGTAATGTTTCCCCAAGTAATGTTTCCCCAGAACACCCGCAGAGACTGACAAAGGGTTTCCGCCCCCAGACAGCAAATCCCCAGCTTGACAGCGCCGCAGAGACGGTGAACCCCAGCTACAGCAGATTCGGCAGGAGGCTGAAACCTTTCCAGCATGTGGACTGATGTTTATTGATGCTATCACGACATGCATGTGGTTATTTTCTTGTTGTTCTGTTTTTCTAAAATGCTGGGGGGCTTGTGTGGTGAACACTAATGGGACCTGTTGGACCAGTTCTGTGACTTGCATTTTCGGTCAGAACAAAGGCAATAATCTTAGCCTTGATATGCAAGGCTGGAGACTGTGGGGGGTCGATTAAAGGATGCATGGGAGACAGTGGAAGTGTTATCATGAAGTAAATACATTGTGAATGTCTTTGTTATGCAAGGTGGTGAAATGCATTGTGACTGTCTTTATTATGCAAGGTGGTCTGTGTGACGTGATTTATGAGGTGTGAAGTCCCTGTTATTTAAGGATGAGAGTTTACTGATTCAGTCTTTTTTTTCTGCTTTGAATGATGATGTGAATAAAGTTGACTCTGAGAAAGAACCCTGCCTTGTCATTTTCACATCTTCCACACTATCAATATTTAGTGCATTGGTGTTCCTTACCTCTAATAGGTAATGGTTCAATTAGGATAATTCACTTGTTTTTCATTAAAAAAAAACATGTTCAAACTTTTTTTAATTTTTCACCACTTTATTACTTTTGAAAGACCAACATGTAAAACATAACATTGAAACATAACATTTAAATTTTGTTTTACATACATGCACTGTTTGTGAACCACTAATGAACAAAATAACACAATATGAACAAGGTGTGTGTGTCTGTCTTTACGTCGACACAGCACATGAGTGACATGTCATCACACTGTGCTTTGTGCAAATGAATTTTCCACATTTCGCACAGATCATACTTGTCTTGACATCATCAAATGGCCTGCAGACCTGACAACTCTTCCTCTTTCTTTTCCCCTCAACAGCAACCTAGAACCAAGAGGACCATGATTACTTTACTATGCTGTCTTTTTGCTGATCCCAAGAGAAACACAACGCACTCTCATACACTTATATATACACACAAACACTTACTTACCTCACGCACTGGTGTACTTGGTGCAGTCCTCTCCTGGATCTCCCTCACTGTGGCTGCAGCGGCTGGGGTCCTTGGCAGGTGCTCCCTCCATTGGATGTGGGTGTCACAAGCGCCTTCCCCAGCTCCTCGAGAAAGATGCGCCTCTTGTACAGCTTTGACACATTCCAGTCAGGAAAGATCTCAGTCCAAATGACAAATGCGTTGTAGGCCGATACATTGATCATGTTATAAAAGATGACCAATGGCCAGCGCGCAGTCATTCGTTTGGTGCTGTAGGACCCTGTTACTTTGTCCAAGTTGTCTACCCCCCCTTTGGTGGTATTAAATCCAGGGTCATGCTTGGTTTCTGGTCCTCTCTTGTGCTTATTTCAGCATTTTTGTGCAGAATGCTCATGAGCACAACATTTTTTTCCCTTTTTGGGCCAGTAAGACACTAGGGCTATGGTGTCTGTGAAGGTAAACATGGAAGATTGAGGGGTCCTGTTCTTGATTACAAGCAGCATGCGTGTGTGTATGTGTGTGTGAAAAAAAAGCGCACCCCCCATGCCACTCTAAAAACCATCACTGTGCAGGTATCTTCTTTACCTGAGTCTCCGACCTCTAAAGTCTGGCGGCGATGGAGCATCCAGTAACGGGGGCAGGTCTGAATGAGCTGGAAGCTCTTAGCTGGAACTCTGTACGTCAGCGCCACAGGGCAACGGTCGTTAGCAGTTGGGATTGAGTGGCAGCTGCTTCCGGCAGACCCCTGTGTGTCTGAGCAGCCCTATTTAGGGACCGCACTGTTCACCCCAACTGGGGAAAGGCCTAGAAAAGGTGGCCTAAACATTGCCCACTCAGCATAGCACCTGGATAGGAAACCGCACCTGTCGGGACATTCCACTATGCGGTCGAAAAACAAAAACAATACCATTTAGAATTGCAGCATGGAACATAAGGACACTCCTGGATGCCAGTCCAGACAGACCACAGTGCAGAACAGCACTTGTTGCCAGCGAGCTGAAGCGCTACAATGTGGATGTGGCAGCACTCAGTGAGACCCGACTCCTCGAGGAAGGCTCACTCAATGAAGTAGGAGAGGGTTATACATTCTTTTGGAATGGATACCCCATTGGTGGACAGCTCCTTCATAGAGTTGGTTTTGCAATCAAGAACAGCCTCCTGCACAAGCTCACAGAATCACCAGTGAGTGTCAGTGAAAGGCTCATGACTCTTCGCATCCCCCTTGCAAAATGTAGGTATGTCACTTTGGTAAGTGCCTATGCACCAACTCTGCCATCGAACGCTGCAGAGAAGGACCACTTCTACCAAGCACTCAATGACATTCTCAGTCACATCCCGAAGGGTGACAAATTCATGCTGCTTGGTGATTTCAATGTAAGAGTCGGAAAGAACTTGCAAAACTGGAATGGTGTGATCGGTGCCCATGGCATTGGAAAAGTCAACCCCAATGGCATGAGACTTCTTAGTCTCTGTGCGGAACATGATCTTACCATCACTAACACAATCTTCCAGCAAAAGAACAAATATAAGGCATCCTGGATGCATCCCAGGTCCAAACATTGGCACCTGATAGACTATGTGATCATGAGGAGGGCTGACCTCAAGGACGTGCTCATCACAAGAGCTATGCGAGGGGCAGACTGCTAGACCGATCACCGCATGATTCTGACAAAGGTCAGAATGCATGTTCGGCCCCTAGCTCGCCACGGTGGCCCAAAGAGGAAAACACTCCACTGTGCCAGACTCTCTAACAGCGTCATCTGTGACAACTTCCGTCGCTCCCTAGCTGAGAGGCTGGCAGGTATTGAACAACTGTTCATCTCAGAGTCTGGGATGGATGAGAAGTGGACCACTCTATCCACCATCCTCTTTGACACTGCAGCCCAAGCCATAGGTTTCAAAACCAAGAAACATCAGGATTGGTTTGACCAGAATGCTGGAGAGATTTTCCCCCTCCTGGACAGAATGCACAGGGCACACAGAGCCACCTTGAACAACCCACAATCCCAATTCCATAAGAAGCAATGGCAAGCCCTTCATTCTGAGGTCCAAACAACTCTCAGGAAACTGCAAGATGAGTGGTGGATCTCAAAGGCCAATGAAATCCAGACTCATGCTGATAGAAATGATATGCACAGTTTCTATGATGCAGTCAAAACCATCTACAGCCCCAGAAACTGCTCCCTGGCACCTGTTAGATCTGCTGATGGATCTTCTTTAATCAAGGATCAGGCCATGATAGTGGAGCGGTGGGCTGAGCATTTTAACACCGTGCTTAACCAGCCCACCTCAGTGGACCCAACTGTCCTTGCAGAGCTCTCTGAACATCCTACCTTGCCAGATCTCGACCTCCCACCAACCTTCAAAGAAATCCTGAATGCAGTAAAAACCCTGAAAAACAATAAATCCCCTGGACCTGATGGCATCCCAGCTGAACTTCTCAAGGAAGGAGGCTACCTCTGCACTCGGACACTGTATCTCTGTATCTCAGAGGTGTGGAGACGAGAGTGTGTCCCACAACAGTGGAAAGACGGCAACACTGTGATCATCTACAAGAATAAAGGAGACAAATCCATCTGCTCCAATAGTAGGGGTATCTCTCTGTTGGCCATTGCTGGAAAGGTCCTTGCCAAGGTCATGCTTCGCAGACTCATCTCTGCAATATCAGAGCGGGTCACCCCAGAGTTTTCGGAAGGATAGGGGGACAGTTGACAAGATCTTTGTGACACGTCAGCTCCAAGAGAAATGTCGGGAGCAGCATAAAGACCTGTTCATTGCCTTTGTCGACTTGTCAAAGGCATTTGACACAGTGAACAGGGAACTACTGTGGCAAGTCCTGAAGAGATTTGGGTGTCCACCCAAGTTTCTCTCCATCCTTGCGCAGTTCCATTCTGGGATGATGGCTCGAGTGGTAGTGGGAAGGCACAGCTCAGAACCTTTTGTAGTACAAACTGGAGTGAGGCAAGGCTGTGTGCTGGCCCCAGTTCTCTTCAACAGCTTCCTTGTCTGTGTAACAACTCTGCTTCATAGGATGGTGGAGAAGCAAGCTGGAGTTACCATTGACTTCAGGCTTGATGGTAACCTGTTCAACATCAGGAGGCTACAGGCAACTTCCAAGCTGACATCAGAGACCATCATTGAGCTACAATACGCCGATGACTGTGCCCTAGTTGCCCATACACCAGAAGCTCTACAAATCATCCTCTCGGCAGCTGTAACTGCATACACCAGAATGGGGCTGACAATCAACACCCAGAAGACAGAGGTACTCTATCAGTCCAGTACTGACCCCCCACAAAACCCAATAACACTCAGAGCAGCAGGGCAACAGTTGCTCACAGTGCCCACATTCAAATACCTGGGGAGCATAATGTCTGACACCTACTCAATGGATGATGAGATCCAGAACCTCCTCAAGCAAGCATCAGCATCTTTTGGTCGTCTAAGGAGAAGGGTTTTTCAGAACAGTAACCTCAAACTCCACACCAAAGTGCTGGTCTACAGAGCTGTATGTATCACCACCTTACTGTATGGATGTGAGGCATGGACTACTTACAGCCGCCATCTGAGAAGCCTGGAGACCTTCCATGTAAGATGTCTCCAGAAGATCCTTGGCATCACTTGGAAGGATAGAGTGCCGCACACAGAAGTGCTGGAGAGAGCTGGCAGCTGCAGCGTGGAGTCCATCATGGTCCAGCATCAACTCAGGTGGCTGGGGCATGTCATCCGGATGCCCAGCCACAGACTCCCACGCAGAATCCTGTATGGTCAATTACACCGAGGCCAACACAGGGCTGGTGGGCAGAAGAAGTGCTTCAAAGACCAAATGAAGTCCATCCTGAAGAGATGTCGGATCAACCCCTCTTTGCTGGAGGAACTCGCTTCCTGCCGAGACATCTGGCACTCCCACTCCTCACAGGGAGTGGATTATATGGAGGAACAGCGCACACAACACCGGACAGCAAAGCGTGCAAAGAGGCATGCTCGCCAAGTACCCCTGCTCCCCCCAGCACCTCCTTCACATGCCCGGTCTGTAACCGAATCTGCAGATCCAGGATCAGTCTATTTAAACACCAGCAGACTCACAAATAAAGAAGATGGTCATCATCGAATTTGATGGACTACCAGAGAGAGAGAGAGAGAGAGAGAGAGAGAGAGAGAGAGAGAGAGAGAGAGAGAGAGAGAGAGAGAGAGTGTGTGTGTGTGTGTGTGTGTGTGTGTGTGTGTGTGTGTGTGTGTGTGTGTGTGAAATATGTTGCAATAAGATGCAAAGAAAGAAATAGTCTGACATTTCTGACACCCTTTTACCTCCAGTTTGACTGCTGGGTCACATTGACCCAAACAGTATCTATGTAATATAAACATGCAGGGGGTGATTGTAAATATTCATATTATATTTCATATTATATGTTGATTACACTAATTAAGGCAAGCAGAAGAAGTTTCATACTGAAAAAATACTTTTAACTATTTTTCCTAGATGTTGAAACTTTAAAACGGGTCAATTTGACCCGTAACATAACAGGAGGGTTAAGGACTACATTATTTATTTATAGAGATACCCACTCTCTTTCCTTGTTATTTTTGTTTGTTTTTATCTCTTTTACTCCCATTTTCTCTTGTTGAATGTTGTTTACTCTTTTGTTCAATTTTTTGTACTGTACCCTGTTGGTTTATGTTGTGTTGGCGTTCGGGACCTTTACTTGTGTGACATGGGTGGTGGCTCCACCCTTCCAGTTCTGCCACCACCCAGGGTATAAGAGAGCAGTGAGAGGGAGGGGCAGTCTCTTGACCACCTCTTTGCCTGGCGGGTACGCTAGTGTACTGTGGAGTTTCTACCAATAAACGTGTGTCCAGTTCAACACCTGGTCTCGTCCTTGGATCCTACTACCAACGTAACATTTGGCGAAGAGGATAAAAGGCATGGACACGTATGTGACATCTATTCAGCCATTTCTGGAGCTTCCCGGTGAGCCGCCCATACCTTGGGTGAGATGGTTCACCACGTTTCAGACTTATTTGGTGGCTTTGGACCTTGGGAGGCTGGAGAAGTTGAGGGCACAGGCACTGCTGGTTCATAATTTGGAAATGGAAGGACAGTGTATTTTGAGTACTTTGGGCAAAGGTGATAGCTTTGAGGAAGTGGTGGAGCTAATGGCCCAACATTTTCGTGCCCTGGAAAACGTCATCGTCCACAGGATTCAGTTTCGACAGCACCACCAGCGGGTTGATGAGTCAGTGCAACGGTTTGTGGCAGACCTGCGTCAACTGGCCAAGGACTGTCAGTTTGGGCCATTTGAGGAGGAGATGGTTTGCAACCAGTTGGTGGAACATACTATCTGCCCTGCTATAAGGTCGAAGCTACTTATGTTCTCGGGCAAACTGATGCTACCCACAGCCATTGATTTAACTCAGCAGTTGGAGGCGGCAGACAAGCTATCATGGGAGCTCAGTGGGCGTCTATTACACTGCCAGCCTGAACCACAGTCAACGGCGCAAGCAGTGGACCCGGACAGCGACAATAGCATAGGGAGTGATGGAAGCTATGCCAATGCTGTTCAGCACTGCCCTAGAGTGCAAACATCTGCAGAGAGTGGCGAAGACAGCAGAGAAGATCATCAGGACTCCACTCCCCTCTCTGCAGAGCATCTACCACCACAAAGTCCAAAAGAGAGCTGACGCCATTCTCCGGGACCCCACCCACCCCCAACACAGACTGTTTGCACTTCTACCCTCAGGATGGAGGTACAGAAGTGTGAAATGCCAGACAACCAGACTGAAAAACTCCTTCTTTCCCACTGCCATTAGACTCCTGAACAGACAACAACTCCCAAAACTCTGTAACACAGCTTTGCATATACAGTAGGAACTCACACACCGGCTGCTAAATTTGCACACTGTTCACCTGTACAGTAGATATAGTCTCACCTGTCTGATGTCCATATCATCTCTGCTGCTACTTACCAATAATTTGTAATTATGCACTGCTTGTTGCACACTGCTCATTTGCGCACTGTACATACAGTAAGTCTATGCCATCTCAGGTCACATCATCTCTGATATCAATATATCACTATCACTTTAGTCATCCGGTGACTTTGACTTTCAGTTTCATTCCTCTACTACCTAACTGTGTGTTGGTGTGTGTGTTATTAGCATCCATTAGTATTAGGATTGAGTTACTGTGTTAGTGTGTCATGACCTATTAGAATTGTTGTTTATGTACCTTTAACTTGTCATTCGCTCGGAGAGCAAAGTAAGAATTTCTTTGCTCAGGAAATGTAGCATTTCTTAACTGTGATCATGATAATAAAGCCTTTGAATCTTGAATCTTGAAATGAGGTCCGCCCCAGGAATGCCCATGTGTTTGGGTTGTGGGTCCACGAAGCACCACTATAAGGCCAGGGAGTGTCTGGAAAGAGGGAAACGTTGCAGCAAGTGCGGACTCATGCATCATTTTGCCAGGGCATGCCACAAGTTCAAGCGAGGGAGTCCAAGACACATGGAGGACTCTCCCGCCCCCACGGTTGTTCATGCTGTGTCCCCGAGTACCAACGGACGTTCCTACTGTATGGTGGAAATGGATGGGGTGACAGTGCCATTGCTGACTGACACAGGAGCGGTGGGCTCTGTGTTGAGTTGGGCAACCGTGAGGAATTTTTTCCCGTATCATAAGATTGGAGGTTATTCAGTGCCGCTTTGTGGTTATGGTGGAGGAAGATTCGCCACAGTAGGAACCGTGAGACTGACGGCTCGGTACAAGTCAGAATTGCTGTGTTGCCTGAAGTTCACCGTGACTGCTTGTGGCGTGAACATAATGGGATGTGATTTGTTTTATGGCCTGGGCTTCACTATCAAGAGCGGCATTGGAGAAGAGTGGTCGGGCTGCGGTTTGTGGGACCGCCCGGTCCCAAGGATGGGGGATGGAGCGGTGTGGGACGAGAACTTGCCTGGCACCCTGGAGAGTGAGCAGATCCAACCCCACTCAGGGCCATCACAGGAGGGTTCCTGTGCCAGAGCCCATATAGCTCTAGATGAGGGAACTGGGCAACACGGTGGGACGCCTGTGACAGCAGGTGGTGCCAAGTGGCTAGCACCATCTGTTCCCGGATTTCGGCTGGAAGAGACCGGAGAACATAGAGTCACAACAGCGAGGGCAGCAATGGAGATAACAGTGGTCGGGGCAGGACTGGCTGGCACGGAAAAATGACGTGCCAAACAGAAACACTGTAAGCCGAGTAGGGCCCCTCTGGGGGTCGCGGATGTGGTCCGGGCCCGGGAGGAGGCACGGTCAAGGAGGAGTCGGGCCAAGCATCAGATGGATGAGCTTGGGCCTGAACGATGGACGTCGCTGGTGGTAGTGAAAAGGAGGTGCACCGGAGTCGAATCAGCCAGCGGTGACCAGGGGAGTGGTTCTTCTCCTGCGGCAGACTGATGGTTGGACAGTTTGTTTGAAAAAAGAAAGTAAAGAAAGGGGCACAATGGTTTTGTTCTTGTTGTTTGATCCTTTTGTGATGTTCTGAACCTTTTGTTTTTTAAAGCACTCTTTAATGTACTCATTGTCTATGTTTGCGGGGACTAATTTAATGTACTGTTTAGGTTATGACACGGTGGTACTTTGTTTCGAATTGTTTATGGTGGAATATAAGCGGCAGAATAATCCACTTTGCCATGTGGGGTGAGGTAGTAGTCTACCCATCTCCCCCTAGTGTAACCCTTTTGGTATGACTGTGTTAGGCCACTTATGCTACGTTACTCTTGTGGACGCTCGCACAGCCCAGCAGGTAGCGAGCCTGCTCGATCAGCACCCAGCCCGCGACAAATACGAGGCGCTCAAGGCTGCGCTGACCAGGTGCTACACGCTCTTGGTATGTGAGAGAGCGGAAAGGCTCCTGAGGCGGACCTTGTTGGGAAAAAGAGAAGAGCTTGCTGAAATGATTCAGTGTGTTCTGTGCTTGTGAGATGTGAAGTGTGTAATAAATCGTCTGTCCATGAATCTGCCTCTTTATTCACACACTCCACACTCTTATTTTTTAGGGTGTGTTTCGGGTTTCAATTGGGGTGGGTTCAAATTGTGTGTGTGGCCCTCTGGTTTTTGTGAAAGGGGGGAAGAATGTTGTGTTGGAGTTCGGGACCTTTATTTGTGTGACATGGGTGGTGGCTCCACCTTTCCAGTTCCCCCACCACGCAGGGTATAAGAAACAAGTGAGAGGGAGGGGTGGTCTCTTGGCCACCTCTCTGCCCGGTGGGTACGCTTGTGTACTGTGGAGTGTCTGCACTCCACAAAACGTGTGTCCAGTTCAGCACCTGGTCTCATCCTTGGCTCCTACTACCAACATAACAGTTTGTAATTTTTCTTTAAGACAGAACTTATTTGTACTTTGAAAATTATTAAAAAAGCACTTTGAATTAAAAAAAAAAAAAGTTACAAGCATTCATTTTTGCCTCTACCGTAATTTCTGTAATAGACATGCATGATACTTTTAAGCTGTGGCTGGCTTGACCGGCTTTTTGCGATCGACAGGCCACTTGACTGCAGTACAGAACTGGGATGAGCGTACTGAAGTATCGATACTTTGATACCAACTAGTTGATACTTTGGAGTCAATACTTTTTAAATATTTCAATACCACTGTGTTAATATAAAACGTGCAATTTGTTTTCACTTCTGAGAGTTTTAGGCATTAAATTTAGGTGTGAAAACTGGTGAAAAACCAGCCCTGGCATGGTTTAGAGATGGTCTGCCGTGTCATGTGATTATGGCAGCCTATCAGATGTCAGCGCTGAAGACTCACTGCACAGTGGCAGCCTCAAGCGCATCGGTTTGTCATCAGCATCGGTCTGCAATTCACCACTTTTTGAGAAAGTGTTTCCTTGCAAGAACACACAACTTAAGTCGTATGTTTTTGTTTGTTAAATAACGACAGACAAGAGCAGATTGTCATGAAGTTGGAGCTAAAACATGTTAAGAAAAGCAACTTTTAATATGATCGTTGCACAGAGAAAAAGAGAAGTTGGAGAAAACGGTGCGTGTGACCACCGCCACTGCTGTTATGACAGTCTGTGTAATTACTGGGGTTATGACGAGCCACAAAACGTTCTGTATGTGCTTACTAGCACCATATTCTTTTGAATTTGGGACCGCTGTGTTATGTCTGTAATAGGAGACAAGGACGAGGCAAAGTGGAAGACTGAACCCAGGTTTATTAACAGGGACCTCATGTGTACAAGCGCATCCACCAGGCAGAGAGGTGGCCCCACCCCTTGTGCCCACTGCCCTCTTATACCCACTGGTGGTGGCGGAACCGGAAAGGCAGAGCCACCACCGGTACCACACAAACAAAAGCCCCAAACTCCAACACAACACGCTGTTTAACTGACTCGCCTTGGCAGTTGTGCCGCCATGGACAGGCAGAGCGAAGCAGCTGTGAGAACCAGGAAATGTGAAGGAGACAAAGTGGACCAATCACAGCTCTTGCGGCCTGCGTTGCCGACGTGCACCTCTTTTTTTTATTGAATGAACAAAATACAACAAACAAACTCTCGATAAGGATAACTGTTACAAAAGAGTTTCAAAACAAAAAACAGAACTTTCACCGAAAATATACAAACAATCAAACTTCACATTCCAATTGACAAGAACAGAAGAAAAAAGAAGGGGTCTATTAAAAGAGCAAGAAAGAGAGAGCAAAGAGCACAATTCTCTAATAAAACTTTTTTTTTTATATATAATAATAGGAGCTGTCCAATGTCTCTTGCAATTTTTTTCCCCATCCTGCTTGAAGTCAGTTTTAGTGATGAGAAAAAACATTTAAAGTCATTCATAAAAACCAGGAAGCGGGGCTTACTGTTCCTCCATTTACAGCAGTGGATATGATATTTACCCATAAGGATAATAATGTTTTATTAAGTCACTAGAATAAGAATTTATATTTTCCATGTAATACATTATATGTTGGATTTCAAAACAAGGAATGTTGTTAATTTTAAGGGAGATCCGATTCTTTATGTCTAGCCAAAATTTCTTAGCGGGCCTGAGAAAACCAGATGTTCCAGAGTTTCATCTGAGCTGCTGCAGAAACCACAAGGTTCAGCTTCAAAATTAAAAAGTTTCTTAAGAAATTCCACAACAGGATCTATCCTGTTAATGACTTTAAAATGAGTTTCTTTAATCTTAGAAGAGACTGGCCATTTAAGAAATTTGGAGTGTGCATTCTCAGTAAATATTCTAGTATTCAGATCTGAACCCTGTTGAGTCTAAAATACCTTAAACCCCAGTTCTCTGATACGACGGCCAAATAACCAGGCTGAGAGATGAAGTATATTTTCCTTTTTTTACTGAAAGTGAAATATGGTTACAAGCAGCGCTGGGACACACCTCTTTAGGCAGTTCCTCGAGAGAGTGTGCCACCCCAAAATGGAGCCCTATGGTTTTTATAGCCTGACCACCCCCTCATGCAAGAGGGGAGGGGTTTTACCTCACTGGAATTTATAGAAAAAATATCAATTGCCATTGAAAATAAAGAGTATTCAGTTGGGGTATTCCTGGATCTTAAAAAAGCATTTGATACAGTGGATCATAATTTATTATTAAAGAAACTACAAAATTGTGTTTTGTTTTTTTTTTTTTTTTGTTACTTATTTGTACCCGTAGGTAGATTTGGTTTGCAGTCTGGTGACAAGCCACCGGCTGCCGGTCGCTGCGTGCGCGAGCGCCCTAAACCTACATGTTTTTTTTTTTTTGGTATGCGGGAGGAAACCGGAGAAATCCCGGAGTAAACCCACGCAACACGGGGAGAACATGCAAACTCCACACAGCTCACTGTTGGTCGGGGGCTGGGATCGAACCCACGATCTCATGATCCCCGCGATCCCCCGGCCGAGGGTAAAACTGTGCTGCCACAGTGCTAAACCACTGCGCCACCGTGCAGCCCATTATTAGAGGGGTAGCACTGTCCTGGTTATGTAGTTACTTAAAGAATAGATATCAGTATGTATGTGTTGGTAACAAAAACTCACAGTTACTGAAGGTTACTTGTGGAGTCCCACAGGGTTCAGTTTTGGGGCCACTGTTATTCAATATGTATATAAATGATATATGTAAAGTTTCAGAAAAAATGGACTTAATATTGTTTGCCGATGACACTAATCTATTATGCAGTGGAAGCAATTTGGAACAACTTCTGGATACACTCGGAAAGGAATTAGGAAAGCTTAAACTGTGGTTTGATTCAAACAAATTAACGCTCAATTTAAGTAAGACAAAATTTATAGTTTTTAACAACCATCACAACAACTTAATATCTAAACTCAGTGTAAATGGTGTAGAGATTGAAAGGGTATCCGAAACTAAATTTCTTGGAGCAATAATTGATAATAAACTGTGTTGGAAGTCACATATTAATTATATTAAAGGTAAAATATCCAAATCAATTGCAATACTACACAGAGTGAAATATTTGCTGAATCAACCCACATTATATACCTTGTATCATTCATTAATACTCCCATACATGACATATTGTACTGAAGTATGGGGAAATACATATAAAACAAACATATATCCAGTCTTTATGCTTCAGAAGAGAGCTATTAGAATAATAAACAAAGCGGCTTACAGGGAATCAACAAACACACTTTTTCTTAAATTAAAAGCTCTCAAGTTGAAAGATCTGGTTGACTTTAAAACTGCAATAATAATGTTTAAAGTGAAGAATCTATCACTGCCCGCAAATATCCAAAAGTTGTTCCAAATAAGGGAGAAACAATATCATTTCAGAGGAACATGTATATTTCAAAAACCTTCAGTGAGAACTACCACCAAGCAACACTGTGTTTCAGTGCAAGGAGTCAGATTATGGAACGATTTTGGACCTGAATTAAAATCATGTACAACGCTTGGACAATTTAAACAAAAACTAAAGGAAGAAATACTCCAAACATATATACAAGATGACATATAAAATTCAATTCAATTCAACTTTATTTATATAGCGCCATTTCACAACAACAGTCATCTCATAGCACTATGAGATGACTGTTGATCACATAAGGATTGTCACATAAGGATTGTGATTGTTGATCACATAAGGATTGTCATATCCAGTCTGCGTTGTGTTGTAGCTTAGTTTTTTGTCACATTTGGTCTTAGCTTTGTTCTGAATTGTAATCGGTCTTGTTTTGTTTTTCTTTTGAATTCTTGGATGGAATATGGGTGGGCAATATAAGCTGCGGCTTCAGCCATCACCCATTTCGGATAACTTATGTTGAACTGTATAATCAGAGGAGTTATTGTCTAATTTGACCTTGTTGGATTTTCTTTCCCCCCTTTGTTATATTATTCAGTTTCTTTTAATCTGTACTTTTTTAATCTATCCGAAATAAAGATTCATTCATTCATTCATTCATTCATTGTATCTGTAATACATTTTAGCTTACATGGCAGCTCAGCTGGGTGCAGAGCTGATTCTCACCAGTGTGGAGT
The DNA here is from genome assembly GCA_020510985.1 of Pholidichthys leucotaenia. NCBI lineage: Eukaryota > Metazoa > Chordata > Actinopteri > Cichliformes > Pholidichthyidae > Pholidichthys > Pholidichthys leucotaenia. Next base: position 37,245,941 of record CM035836.1, on the reverse strand, counting down.
GTGTAAATGAAGAGGCAGATTCATTTCAGACGATTTATTACACACTCACATCTCACAAGCAAAGAACAGACTGAACATTTAAACAGGCACTCTCCTCTTAAGTCTCATGGATTTCTCCACACACAACATGACAATTGCATCACACTGCATTTTTCGACAAATGAATTATGGGTTGTAAGCTAAGCTCTGCAGTGTAGCGTGTAAAGCAAGCAGATAAAGTAGTGTGAGAGAGAGAGACAGAGAAATCAAGTCAATTTATCAACAATTCCCCCTGATGAGGTGTCCTATCAGGGCACCTCACTATCTATCTATCTATCTATCTATCTATTTAAACCTATGTTTTTGCATCTCCCCCTGTTGAGATGGGTCTAAAACCCATCTCATAATCCCTAGTCTACCCCCTATGTGTATAGTGTTTCTAAGTTCTGTATGTACGTGATGTCCTCCTTCCGGCAATCGTATAGACCTGCCCCCCTCAGGTCGCCATCTCTCCAGAGGACATCGGGTGTGGTGCAGACATCATGAGTTAATATAGCTAACAATCCTATATGTGTAAAATATATTCAAAACTAAACTACCCTCATCTATGCATAGATATGAATATATGTGAAAATGCGTACATGCATGCATATATATATATATATATATATATATATATATATATATATACAGTATATATATACAGTGGGGCAAAAAAGTATTTAGTCAGCCACCAATTGTGCAAGTTCTCCCACTTAAAAGATGAGAGAGGTCTCCAATTTTCATCATAGGTATACCTCAACTATGAGAGACAAAACGAGAAAAAAAAAATCCAGAAAATCACATTGAAGGATTTTTAATGAATTAATTGGTAAATTCCTTGGTAAAATAAGTATTTGGTCACCTACGAACAAGCAAGATTTTTGGCTCTCACAGACATGTAACTTCTTCTTTAAGAGGCTCCTCTGTCCTCCACTCATTACCTGTATCAATGGCACCTGTTTGAACTCATTATCAGTATAAAAGACACCTGTCCACAACCTCAAACAGTCAGACTCCAAACTCCACTATGGCCAAGACCAAAGAGCTGTCAAAGGACACCAGAAACAAAATTGTAGACCTGCACCAGGCTGGGAAGACTGAATCTGCAATAGGTAAGCAGCTTGGTGTGAAGAAATCAACTGTGGGAGCAATTATTAGAAAATGGAAGACATACAAGACCACTGATAATCTCCCTCGATCTGGGGCTCCATGCAAAATCTCACCCCGTGAGGTCAAAATGATCACGAGAACGGTGAGCAAATATCCCAGAACCACATGGGGGGACCTAGTGAATGACCTGCAGAGAGCTGGGACCAAAGTCACAAAGGCTACATCAGAAACACACTATGCCGCCAGGGACTCAAATCCTGCAGTGCCAGACGTGTCCCCCTGCTTAAGCCAGTATATGTCCAGACCCGTCTGAAGTTTGCTAGAGAGCATTTGGATGATCCAGAAGAGGATTGGGAGAATGTCATATGGTCAGATGAAACCAAAATAGAACTTTTTGGTAAAAACTCAACTTGTCGTGTTTGGAGGAGAAAGAACACCATACCTACTGTGAAGCATGGGAGTGGAAACATCATACTTTGGGGCTGTTTTTCTGCAAAGGGACCAGGACGACTGATTCGTGTAAAGGAAAGAATGAATGGGGCCATGTATCATGAGATTTTGAGTGAAAACCTCCTTCCACCAGCAAGGGCACTGAAGATGAAACGTGGCTGGGTCTTTCAGCATGACAATGATCCCAAACACACCGCCTGGGCAATGAAGGAGTGGCTTCGTAAGAAGCATTTCAAGGTCCTGGAGTGGCCTATCCAGTCTCCAGATCTCAACCCCATAGAAAATCTTTGGAGGGAGTTGAAAGTCTGTGTTGCCCAGCGACAGCCCCAAAACATTACTGCTCTGGAGGTGATCTGCATGGAGGAATGGGCCAAAATACCAGCAACAGTGTGTGAAAACCTTGTGAAAACTTACAGAAAACGTTTGACCTCTGTCATTGCCAACAAAGGGTATATAACAAAGTATTGAGATGAACTTTTGTTATTGACCAAATACTTATTTTACTGAGGAATTTACCAATTAATTCATTAAAAATCCTTCAATGTGATTTTCTGGATTTTTTTTTTTCTTATTTTGTCTCTCATAGTTGAGGTATACCTATGATGAAAATTGGAGACCTCTCTCATCTTTTAAGTGGGAGAACTTGCACAATTGGTGGCTGACTAAATACTTTTTTACCCCACTGTATATATATATATATATATATAGTGGCGGTTTGGTTTCAACCCCCACAACACACAGGGACAGACAGCTCGCTACTCCTGGGTTTTTTCCGCTGCATGCTGTGATCTAATCAGCCATTTATGCATTTCACTGCTGTGAGGTTAATGTGCCACCCATGCATTATGTTCATGCATCCTGTCTGTGCCTCTCATATGCAAATGCTCATATCGACCCATGTGAATGCTTTGATGTATTGTTGTAGCTGAGTATTTAAGCTGTCTGAATTTCATGTTCAATCTCACTCTCACTCTCACTCTCACTCACACTTCAACTGCTGCTGCAGACACGCACTCTGTGTCTTCAGAATCAGAATCAGAATCAGAATCAGAAAAAGATTTATTGCCAAGTACATTAACAGATCACTGATAACATACGAGAGAATTTGACTTGACACAGAAAATGAACCTGCATTTCCGTGACGCGACATGCGTCTGAAACGCGCCTGCCAACAGGAGGGTACAGGTAGCATAAGAAATAATACAATGGGAAGGAGCAAAAAAAACATTGATTTCAGAATAGTGGTCACATGATCAATATTATGATTACAAAGAAAAAAAAAGCCCTCAATGCACATCAGCAGACCAAAAGAGTTCACAGGACACAAAGAGAGCAGTGAGTGAATCATCTTGTTGTCAGTTTGTGGATCAATATGAATGTAATGTTGAAGCAAGTGTTGTATCAGTAAGAACAACAAGGACACTTTGGCAGGAGATGTTTTGTCTGGCTACTGGCAATTGTCCTTGGCAATTGTCCATGCAGCTGCTGTCCAAGGCCATGTGCGCAGTGTTTTGAAAAAAACAGAGACTACAGACGATCAGGAGGATTTTTGTAAGGGAATTGAGCCAAATAGAACTGATCACAGAGAAGGAACTTTATATTCTTCTGCAGATTCAGTACTTAATCCTTCATTGCGGGGCGTTGAGTCCATCGTGGATAGACCTAAGCGTAATCATGATGTAATCCACCTTCCGAGACAGTTCTCCATTTGTCGCTATCAGGGTCTTCTCCATTTTTTCAATTTGATGGATGCACCTCGCCTGGCCAGCATTTTGATAGGTTGTATCCATCTTCAGCAATTTGCGGTACACCAGGACAATCCCAGATCCAATCAGAACGATCCCAATCACCATTATTACGAAGACATACAAATCTTCAATATCTTCGATAGAGAGATTAGTCAGGCACAAGATTCTCCAATTACTTGTCTCCCGTAAATAGCCCTCTGGAGCCGTCCCTGCAGGGCAAACAGCTTCTCCCGGAGCACTTTTCCTTGTTGAAAAAATAGTGTCAATTGCGTTCAAAGCCCAGCTTATTAATTCCATAATTTCTTTCAATAATCAGCAGTCAGACGCAGACAGACAACAGCAAGCTGGGATCCAGTTAGTTGGGGAGGTGGGGAGCTAGAGCAGAGAGAGAAAAGAAGCGTCTGCTCTCTTTGGTGGCTTCACTGAGAGCCCTGGGCTCGCTCCCGGCGTGCATGCACGGCGCCGGGAGAGGAGCTTGTGACGGCGGTATGATATAATAAACTTCCTTAAAACCACAGCATCGCTGACTTCCGGTCTGGACGCCATGGCGACTGCAGCTTAACACTGAAGCTCTCAGACCCAATCCAGGATAACACCTTGAAAATCAAACTTAACGGATTTTTGGAGGAGTGAAAAAAGACAAAATCATCATGTCTAAAGGAAAACAGAAGAAACTGAAATTCTCCAGGCCAGGACACGTATCGGCCGGAGAATCTGAACTGGAAGATCTCCGTTCAGAAGACGAGGAACTGGTGATAGCTAACAAAAGGGTTAGCCTGAAATCACTATTTGAGGAGCTACGACGATTTCGCCGAGAAGTTACGGCCGAATTTCGGGAATTCAGAGAAGAATTGAAAAGGACAAACAGCAGAGTGGACCAGGCCGAGAACCGAATCTTGGAAACAGAGGATCGAATAAAAGTGCTCGAAGATTCTGTGCTAGACCTACGCAAAAGACAAGCAGCTATAGAGGCTAAGCTAACCGACCAAGAAGGAAAACAGAGAAGAGACAACATAAGAATTCATGGTCTGATAGAAGGAACCGAAAATGGTTTTAACTCAATGGCAGAATGCGTGGAATCCTTACTAAGAGAGAAATTGGATATTCCACAAACCACCGACCTGAAGATAGAAAAGGCACATCGTTCATTAGCCGCTAGGCCGGCGGCGGAAGCGCCCCCATGTTCGGTGTTGGTAAGATTTTCCAATTTCAAAATAAAACAAGAGGTTGTAAGACTGGCCTGGCAGAAAAAAGGATTTATGCACCAGGAGAGAAAAGTCTACGTGGAACACGATTACGCCCCGGAGGTCCTTAAAAAGCGCAGGGAATACAATGACACGAAAAAGGTGTTAAGAGAGAAGAAATTGCGCTTTCAGACACCATTTCCTGCGAAGTTAAGGGTCTTCTACGGCGATGAAACGTGTCTCTATAATTCGGCGGAAGAAGCAACAGCTGACATGGCGAAAAGAGGGCTCCCGGTAACGGTATTTAAACCCGCAGCAGACCCGAGTGAGAAGATCAAAGCGCAAACATGGACAACACAAAGACCCTCAAAATCCACGGACCAGCAGCGGGAAACCCAGCACCAGAGCGTCGCGGATAAACTATCCGTTTTCAGGTTGGAATAGCGACCTTTTTTTTTTTTTTTTTCCCTTCCTCTTGAATCAATCCGCACATCCAACCCCCCTCATACAAGGTAACAAACATTAAAGGAGATGCATATTCAGCATGTGGTAAAACATTTCATGGAACAATCATATTATTTGAAACAAATAAGTCTTTGTAATAAAAAAAAAAAAAACTTGTTAAAATAGAAATGTGACAATAATCCACATGTTCTCCTCATACTAACAAATACTGTTTTTGCGTGAATGTTTGATGTGATGGGGGTGGGAGGGTGCACACAATTTCACAGGGTTTAGGCATAAAAGGAAAAAAAAAAAATCATTACAAGTTTGGATTGGGTTCTGAAACTCACGTTAAAAGCATGGGACTACTTTCAGTGGCAAGAGAGGGCCCTCAACACGTAACAGAGTTTGAGGAATTTCCCTCAGAGCCTTCACTCCATCAAGGCTCTTACAGGGTCTTTAAAAAGACCTCAGCTCAGGAAGTTCTTATGACAGCTTTTTGTTTTAAAGTTTTTTACACTATGTTCTTAATGTTTTTCTTGTTTTTAATGTTCTTTCAGTCTCTGAGTAGCACAAAAGAGGGCCACCACACAGTTATACTAAACAAAACAACACAATGGAGAAAGAGGGTGTAACCAAAATAATTTCATATAATGTAAAGGGAATCCTGAATCCAGTTAAAAGATCCAAGATTCTAGGCAAAATGAAAAAAGACAAAGCAGGAATAATATTTTTACAAGAAACCCACCTAACAGACGTGGAACACAATAAACTCAGTAGACAAGGGTTTAAAATGATCTCTTCATCTTCATATAAATCAGGGAGGAGGAGGGGAGTAGCGACATTGATATCAACCAAAATTACATTTGAAAAAAAATCAGAACACAAAGATAAAGAAGGGAGATGCAGTTTGGTGACTGGGCGGCTAGAGGGAGAAGATATCACCCTGCTGAATGTGTATGCTCCCCCAGGGGCTAACTGGAAATTTTATAAAAATGTATTCGACCTAATGATAACTAAAGCTCAAGGTTTAGTGATATGTGGTGGGGACTTCAATCTTAGACTGAATCCATACTGGGATGCTTCTGGTAATTCCCCACATCAAAATAACACCCAAAACAGGAAGACTCGGATGCTACTAAAATAACTGGGAATCTGTGACGTGTGGAGGGAACTCAACCCCAGTGTAAAAGACTATACATTTTACTCAACTCCACATTCATCTTACTCAAGGATTGACTATTTTTTTATGTTTAATAGAGACATTGGAAGAGTAAAAACATGTAAAATAGGACTGATGGATCTCTCCGACCACAGTCCGATCTACATGGACTTAAATATCCAAAAATACACAAATAATACATTTTCTTGGAGGTTAAACTCAAATGTCCTGAAAGGACCATTGAAAGATGAATTGGAATCAGATATTCTCAGATATTTGGAAGATAACGATAATGGAGAAGTATCCCCTTTAATACTGTGGGATGCATGCAAAGCTGTAATAAGAGGAAAGATTATTGCAAAACTGGCAACCCAAAAGAAACTAAGACAAGAAAAACTATCCACATTAGAGTCAGAACTTAGGAACCTAGAAAAAGAACACAAAGGCAACACTCATTCTACTGACTCGCTCAAGATTAAGGAAATTAAAAACCAAATAAATGAGATCTACACAATAGAAATCCAGAAGAAACTTACATTTCTGAAACAAAAATACTATGAAGCAGGCAGTAAATCGGCAAAATTGCTAGCCTATAAATTGAGGAAACATCAAACAGAAAGAGCAATCTACAAAATCAGAGACCCAGTATCAAAGGAAATAAAATTCAGAATTCAGGATATTCTTAAAAACTTCGAGAATTACTATAAGAACTTATACTCCCACAAAAAACATAAAAACGCATCCGAGGCATTCCTAAACACATTAAACCTTCCCCAACTTACGGAGTCACAAAATAAAACACTACTGTCAGAAATACATCCTAAAGAATTGGAAAAAGCAATTATGAAACTTAAAGCTAACAAATCCCCAGGAGCTGATGGCTATACAGCAGAGTGGTACAAAACCTTTAAACAGCAACTATCTCCTCTCCTCCTGAAAACATTTAATTATGTCCTCCACACAGGGGAAATCCCCCCTCCTGGAGAGAAGGGGTCATTGCAGTTATACCTAAACCTGAAGAGGATAAACTAGAGTGCTCCAACTACAGACCAATCAGTGTACTAAATCAGGACTATAAGCTTTTTACCATTATCCTTGCCAAAAGGTTAGAAAATATACTGACAGACCTAATTCATTTAGACCAAACAGGTTTTATAAGACAAAGACAGACACAAGACTACATTCGACGCACTTTACACATAATTCATCATATAAAAAAATATAACTTAAATGCAGTCATATTGGGATTAGATGCTGAAAAAGCATTCGATTCGGTTGACTGGTCTTTTCTATATAGAATCTTATCCAGTTTCAATTTTCATAACAACTTCATTAGAACTATACAGGCATTATATAAAAAACCAACAGCTAAAATAAGGATTAACGGTAATTTATCATCATCTTTTGAACTGGAAAGAGGATGTCGTCAGGGCTGCCCCCTGTCTCCACTGCTCTTTGCAATCTTCATAGAACCTCTGAGCCAATGGATAAGACAAAACCAAAAAATTCAAGGTATTACACTTGGTCAGAAGGAACATAAAATAGCACTCTTTGCTGATGACATTTTAATATACCTAGGGCAGCCGGACACTTCTTTACCAGAACTAACCTCAGTTTTTTCAGAGTATGGAGATTTATCGGGGTACAAATTAAACATGCATAAAACCCAAGTTTTAACATTCAACTATGACCCAAATCATTATTCACTAAGCAAACTCAAAACTAACTGGGAGTCGGAATCTATGAAATATCTGGGGGTCAATATCCCGAAACAACTCAACAAAATTATATCACTAAACTATGATCCACTGGTGACAAAAATAAAATCTGACCTAGCAAGATGGAATATGATACCATTCTTGGGTACTGCACAAAGAATTGAAGCAGTCAAAATGAATATACTTCCACGTCTTCTATACCTTTTCCAAACAATACCGGTAGAACCTCCCAAAAAAACATGGCAGGAGCTGGACAGATGGATCTCAAGATTCATATGGCAGGGCAAGAGACCTAGAATCAGATATAGAACCCTACAGCTAAACAAAGACAAAGGTGGGCTCGCGCTGCCAAATATCAGGGACTACTTTAAAGCCGCACAAATTAAAACTTTAGTAGAGATATGTAACCCAGTCTACACTGCACAATGGAAGGAGATCGAATGCCAAATAACAAGTGACATCCCCCTACAGGCGATAATAGGGAACAATGCCTTACCTAAGCTTTTGAATAACACTAACCCGTGGATAGAGACCCCGCTAAAAATTTGGTTTAAGATAGTCAGAGAGAATCAAACTAAAGAGCCCTATCGACTTCTGCAATGGATCGCCTATGATCAGGACTTTACTCCTAATAAAACAGACACCAGATTTAAAAAGTGGAAGGAGAAAGGGCTGATAAAATATTACGATTTTTTTAAAGGGCAAATCTTAAGAAGTTTTGAAGATTTGAAAAAACAAGGCCTAATAAATCAAGACCTTTACAGGTTCTTCCAGCTTAGACACCACATAAACAATATACTTAAAAAGGAGGTTTTGGAAAGGGCCCAGTCAGGTGTTCTGAAGGTCTTCTTAATGGCATATAAAGGGATCCCAGGGATCAGATACATTTCTAAAATATACCAAGGTCTTCAAGACTTAAAAGGAGACAACACATCTTATATAAAAGAGAGATGGGAAAAAGAGGGGAATTTCACTTTACAACTGGAAATATGGGAAAAGCTAAATAAACAGCAATGGAAAAGTACCTCATCCCTGCAGTGGAGAGAATTTGGATGGAAAAACTTGGCAAGATTTTTCAGAACACCTGCACAAAACAAATTTACCCATAAGGGATTGAACTGTTGGCGCTTGTGTGGTGAAAAGACTGCAAATCATTTTCATGTGTTTTGGTCATGCCCAGTTATCCACCAATATTGGACCAAGGTACAGACAATATTGGGGAAAATATTCAAAATTACAGTTCCCTTTTCTTTTGTAACTTTGTATTTGGGTTTACTACCGGACTCACTGGAAAGACGAGGAGAAAAATACTTATTCAATGTTTTAATATTGGCAAGCAAAAAAGCTCTAACTAAAAAATGGATGTTGAAGGACTGTCCTACACCTGAAGATTGGACTAACGTGATCCAAGACATTTACTCGATGGAAAAGTTGACATTCGCACTGAGACAGGACATGGATGGGTTCATGAACTTTTGGCAACCCTGGACCGCATATGTGTCTTCCATTAGATCTAATCTTTGACAAATACCATTTCAATAATGGTTCCGCTCTTTGTTCCAATGCTACTCAGATGCTCTTTTATCTTTATTTACTTACTTTTTCTTTTTGTTTGTTTTTTACTGGTTTGTTTGTTTGTTTTTGTTATTTGTTTTTTGTTTTTTTTTCTCTTTAATTTCACTTTTTCTTTCACTTTAAAAAAAAAAAAAAAAAAGGGGTGTTGTAAGAATTAATCTTCCAATGTTGTCAGATATCAGAAAATAAGGGAACATGTGATGAAAATGTAAACAATGCATTGCTGTAACGACCTGTATACCCTTTACAAAAACTTAAATTAAAAAAAAAAAAAAAACCCACAGCATCGCTGCCTTATTATATCATCTGCCGCACTGGTGACCCCGACGCTGAAACGAACACGCTGCCAGCGAACGCAACACCCGGCGGTGATTCTCCGACGACAAGCGAACGCGGCAGCCTGACTGATCTGCCCTCCCTTCTGCTTCAGGGAGACCTCAACGCGGAGTTTTCCAGGCGAAAACTCCCCGGAGAACACCCACGACCGGGAAAGCTGAGCAACGTTTCATGGTGAGATCTGCACGCCTAGATCGGCACATCCACGCTGGACCAGCCGCGCTCACAGCCCCTCCACAAGAGAGCGCATGCACCTTGTCCCCTCTCCACGACGGCGATCCCCATGGCCGACGGAGCACACGTGGACCTGAACGCACCATGACCGAGCGAGTGACAGAGCGTCTACTTTCCTTCACCGCTCCAACAGACAACAGGGATGATCTCCAGCAAGCTCCCTGACCCTGGTTCTCCTCTCCAGCGGCCCACCCACGCACGGGACCCCGGCACACGCACCGGGGAGTCACGGGCACCACGCACGGGACACATACGGCTCCACAGACTGCCTTCCTCCTTCGCCGCTGCCCTTCAGGGCTGCTCGCTCACCTGAGGCACGCAGCATGCTCGAAGGATTTGTTAATGGTCTCAGCCACGGCATACATAGGGAAATTCAGCGGTTTGCGGTTCCCGAGCGCTTTAAGGTTGTGCCCGCACCTAAAGCCAACACGCCAGTCCCTCTGCTCTCATCACAGCCGCCACGCAGCCTCGTCTTTTCTTCATGGCCGCTATTAATCCTTGCAGGACTTAATCGCGAGAGGAGCCAGAGACTAATTTTTCTTCTTGTGGATCTCCGCACGCGCAACGGGACAACCCCTCGACGTCACGGAGCAGCAAGCAATTTTTGCGCGGCCTGGCGGCCGGCTTTTACTACCCCCACCCCCCTCCACCCCCTCCTGCACAGAGCTTTTCCCTGCTCACTGCCCAAGCTGCACTATCGAGGTCTCGACCACCTGCCGAGCCCTCTGGGGGGGAGCTGTGGCGGTTTGGGAAAACCCCCACAAACAGACTAAGGACAGACAGCTCGCTACTCCTGGTTTTTTTCCGCTACACTACTGTGATAATGTCACCTTTCATGCATTGTGTTCATGCGTCCTGTCCTTACTGTGACCTAGAGACTCAGATCAATATGTAGATGTTAACCTCTTTGTTCTGCAGCTGGAGCAGAGTCTAGCAAATCTGCCTATTGTGATGTATGTCTCACAAATGCAAATATCTCATGCCTGTTCTGCAGTCCCTTTGATCAGACTAACTGCTGTGATTCTGCTTTCATGTATTGTTTGAGTTGGGTATAAATACTGCACAGGTTCTGTAACACTTCCTCTCACTCTCAACTCTCAATCTCACTTCTACAACAGCTGCTGCTGGACACAGATATTGTGTCCTCCTCCTCTCGGGGAGCCTCTCTGGGCTCGCTCATGGAGCGAGCCTGGTGAAGGCGGTATAATAAAACTTCAGCATTGCTGCCTTTATTTTATCATCCGCCGCAGTATAGTTTATTAATCCCCAGAGGGAAATTACTGGGCGTTCTCCTGGATGGATGAGGCAGCCAAGATTCAGCGCCAGTCCTTCACCATTCACGGTGGCGCAGTGGTTAGCAACGCGGCAGCACAGTTTACCCTCGGCGGGGGGATCGCAGGGATCATGAGATCGTGGGTTCGATCCCTGCCCCTGGCCAACAGTGATCTGTGTGGAGTCTGCATGTTCTCCCCGAGTTTGCATGGGTTTACTCCGGGATTTCTCCGGTTTCCTCCCACATGCCAAAAACATGCAGGTTAGGGAGTTAAGGGGCGCTTGCGCACGCAGCAACCGGCAGCTGGTGGCTTGTCACCGGACTGCAGAACAAATCTACCTACGGGTACAAAATAAGTCCAAAAAAAAAAAATCACACCTAGGGCCACTTTAGAGTCTTCAGTTAAGCTGAGCTGCAGGTTTTTTGTCCTGTGGAGGGAAAAGTGGAGTAAACCCCCACAGACACGGGGAGAACATGCACACTCCACACAGAAGGGTCACTGATGGTCAGTGGGTGGGGTCGATCTCGTGACCTCCTTACTGTGCTGCTGCAGTGCAAACCACTGCTCTACCCACCCGCCCCGTCACGCAACTGATTAATACAGAACTGAAGAAAACTGCTGCAGCTTTTCTCTCTTTTTACTTTGGACTCATAAATTATCATTTTCCTCATAAATTAGCAACTTTTTGTCAAGAAATTATTTTTTTTTCCCTGTAAATTTTGAACTTTCTTTCACTAATTCTAAATCTTCAATGCCCTCTGAATGCTGGTTTATTCTGTGGAATTAAATTTTAATTTGTGGCTTTTTTAATTTATAAATTGATATATTTAATCATATTATAACACCTTTAGTCTTGCAAATTTGTACCTAATTTACATTTATATGTTTGCATCTCATGCTAAATTGCTGAATATCCCCATCCCCCTTGTTAAAAAAAAAACAAAAACTGATCACCTGAGAACAATTTAATGAAAAAGTAAGTTGAGACTTCTGGACCACTACCAGGGTCCCCCTCCTGGGGGACAGAGGGGTTTAGGTCAACTGACAAGGAAACTTTGGTTTAATAAAAATAAAGAAAAAGAGAAAACCATTAACCAGCAGCTAAGCTGTAATATGCAGGTTCGACCAGGAGGGGGCAGCAGAATTCACATGTTAGCTGACGGACCTTCTCTGACTGAACAGGTTCTGGTTCAGAGTTCTTGTTCAGCAGCACATGAGACCACATTAGACACCAGAATCACCTACACACAAAACAAAACCAGAGACGTTCACTGTCATGGAAATAAGGACGAGTGTTAGAAGGGGAAAAAATGAATCAATAAATTCTTTATACTCTGTTTAATACAACCTGATATTTTGGGACAGGGTGGATAACTGCTGTTTCCACAGTGAATCTGATATAAAAATACACATTTTACAGCTCACATTGTTTTTTGGAGCTAAAGACCATATAAATGTGATGAAAAGCTGAATGTTGTGGTTTGTGTTGAAGGTCCCAGGTGGACATCAGTGGTTGGACTGTGGATCATTTCAGTGAGGAGTAGACGACCTCTGGTGGTGGAGGACCATCTGGACACAGACACACAGTTCAAAGAAATGGATCTCCACACATTCACTGGATTCACACGTCCATCACAACTAAACCATTTCATCCTGGAGCCATCAGAGAACAGAGAGGCCGCCATTCTACCCAGAAACGCTGGAATAACAGAACAGTTGTAAAAGTGAGTGTAGATTTAGTTCAGAAACAGGCGAGTGCTCTGAAGACTGTATATATCAGCCAGTGAGTTGATTCTCCTTTTCTGGCTGGTTTTTGTCATCACTTCATTGCTGAGCCTCCATGACAGTTCAGTTCATCAGAATAACACCAGACTGCCACAAGGTGGAGCTGTCTTACTTTTATTGTGCAGCTTGTGGCCAAGCATCACCCTCTTTAAAAAAGTTGTGTGTGTGTGTGTGTGTGTGAGCCACAGTGAGAGTGGGTCGTCCAATAACAGGAAGGTTGGCTGTTGGAAACCCCTCCCCCGTCCATCCTGCCATGGTGTCCTCGTCTTTACCTAGACCTCTGGTCCAGCCTCTATGAGGAGGAGAACAGAAGTTTCCTCACTGAGCCTCGGAGCTCACACAGCTATATATAGCAGTTAACTTAGCCAGCGAGCTAGCTAGCAGCCTGACCGTGGTTTTTAGAGCTTGTCTCTGTTGACTGTAGTCACCCCGTGAGACATCTGTGGTTGCAGCTCCTTCATTGTCCAACATTTTGGCAGTACCAGCTGGGTAGAATTGGCAGCTAATGTTAGCTGGTCCGAGTGGCCACAGCTAATATTTCTGACCGACTTTGAGAACGACCTGCTGACTCCAAACTGAAAGAGGAGTCCACTAGCCGTGGCCGTAACTCAACATCCATTCATGTCTATTTTCTATCTGATCTATCCATCCCTGCTGGACACTCATCTATCCAGCCGGATCATGTACCGATCCTTGACTACTGTATACATTTCTATACACTGTTTTAAGCTACTTTACTCTGGCTAATTGTACTCTGGACTAGACACCTCCTCCATCAGCAGAAGCTAGCTACCATTAAGATAAGATAAGATAAGCCTTTATTAGTCCCACAATGGGGAAATTCCAGGATTGCAACAGCACAGGGATAGCAACACTCAGAGCAACAATCAGAAGGCAAGAAAAAAACAAGAGCAGCGAGTATACATATGTACATATAAATATATATATATAGACACACAGTGCAGCGCATTGCAGCTAGATGGAATAAATATATGAGTATATAAACATGCAGTGTGGAGCATTGTAGCTAGATGGAATAAATATGTAAATATATAAACACACACAGTGCAGAGCATTGTAGCTAGATGGAATAAATATATAAATATATAGACAGTGCGGAGCATTGTAGCGAGATGGAATAAATATGTAAATATATAAACAGTGCAGAGCATTGTAGCTAGATGGAATAAATATGTAAATATATAAACACACACAGCGTGGAACATTGTTGCTAGATGGAATAAATATATAAACACACAGTGTGGAGCATTGTAGCTAGATGGAATGAAACAGCACAACCGTCTACTTAGTTATCCTACATGGTATGATTATGTACCCATACATATTCTAACCCTCCATAGCAACTGGTATTTTCCTAGCTGTATACCGGAGGGGACCATTGTGTAAGTCTATTGCGTCTTTTGCACTCAATACTATTAGGTTGTCACGTCTTTTTGCTATCTCTGTGAGCAGCCCTGCTTAGGTTGTACAGTCTGACAGCCGTAGGTAGGAAGGACCTGCGAAACCTCTCGGCTGTGCACCTAGGATGATGTAGTCTGCTGCTAAATGAGCTCCTCAGTGCATTCAGTATGTCCTGCATAGGGTGGAACTCGGACTCCAGCAGAGATGACAGTTTAGCCACCATCCTTCTCTCTCCCATCTCCTCCACTGGGTCAAGGCGCTGCCCCAGGACAGAGCTAGCTTTCTTGATCAGTTTGTTCAGTCTCTTCCTATCGGCTGCTGTAATGCCACTGCCCCAGCAGACCACTCCAAAAGTGATGGCTGATGCCACCACCGTGTCATAGAATGACTTCAGCAGCGCCCCTTGTACACCAAAAGACCTGAGTCCCCTCAGTAGGAACAGCCTGCGCTGTCTCTTCTTGTAGAGTGCGTCAGTATTGTGTGACCAGTCTACTTTATTGTTCAGATGAACACCCAGGTACTTGTAGGATGTCACCATCTTGATGTCTGTTCCCTGTATATTTACTGGTGCTGTGAGGGGTTGTCCTTGCCTGCGGCAGTCCACCACCAGCTCCTTAGTTTTCCTCACGTTGATCTGGAGGCAGTTCTGATGGCACCAGTCCACAAAGTCCTGGATAAGCCCTCTGTACTTAGCTTCATCTCCGTTGGAGATGAGGCCAACGATTGCAGAGTCGTCAGAGAACTTCTGTAGATGGCAGTGTGTTGTGTTGTGTGAGAAGTCCGCAGTATAGAGTGAACAGGAAAGGAGCCAAAACTGTTCCCTGGGGGGCCCCCGTGCTACCGATGATCGTGTCGGACACACAGTCCCGGGTTCTCACAAACTGAGGCCGGTTTGTGAGGTAGTCCAGGATCCATGATGACAGGTGCTGGTCCACCCCTGCGCACAGCAGCTTGAACTTCAGGATCATCTGTTGGATGGTGTTGAAAGCACTGGAGAAGTCAAAGAACATGATCCTCACCACATTCCTGGGCTTCTCCAGATGGGACAGAGAACGGTGAAGGAGGAAGATCACTGCATCCTCCACCCCAATGCCATGCTGGTAGGCGAACTGGAGTGGATCCATCGCTGGTCCCACCAGGGGGCGGAGGTGAGCAAGGAGCAGTCTCTCCAGGGTCTTCATCATGTGGGACGTCAGGGCCACTGGTCTGTTGCTGTTCAGATCTTTGGGGTGGGAAGTCTTTGGTACAGGTACCACACAAGCTGTTTTCCACAGCTGTGGTACCCTCTCCAGCTTCAGGCTCAGATTGAAGATGTACTCCACAATCCCACACAGCTGGTCTGCACAGGACTTGAGGAGCTTTGCACTGATGCCGTCTGGTCCCGACGCCTTCCTCGCCTTGATCTTCCTCAGCTCCATCCTCACCTGGGTCTTAGTGAGGGTCAGGTTGGGGGGCTGTGTGTTGGGAGTGGGGGGTGTTGGTGGAGTGGGGAGTGGGCAGCAGGACTTGATGTCTTCAGAGGTAGCAGTGGCTGTTGTGCAGTCAGGGAGGAGGGCAGTTGGTCAAACCTATTGAAAAACAGATTCAGATTGTTTGCCCACTCCCTGCCCCCCGTGGCCTGGGGGGAGGTATTCTGGAGCCCAGAGATGGTTTTAAGGTTTCTCCAGACCCCTCTGATGTCGCTCTGTTGCAGCTTGTCCTCCATCTTCTTCCTGAAGCTGTCCTTGCCTTCTCTGATCTTTCTCCTCAGCTCCCTCTGTACGGACTTCAGCATCTCCCTGTTCCCCGACCTGAAGATCCTCTTCTTCTCTCTCAGAAGTGTTTTTATCTCAGGGTTGATCCAGGGTTTGTTGTTTGAGCAACACCGTATGGTCTTGGTGGGAACGGTGTTGTCCACACAGAAGCTGATGTAGTCCGTGATGGTGTGAGTGAGGCCATCGATGTCCTCACCATGTGGATCGCAGAGCTGCTCCCAGGCAGTGGTTTCAAAACAGCCCTTTAGCGCGTCCATTGCCTCCTCAGACCATAACTTCACTGTGCGCATGGCCAGAGGTTGTCTGTGCACTAGGGGTTTGTACACCGGCCGGAGATGAACCAAGTTGTGATCCGATCTCCCAAGTGGGGGGAGTTGTGATGAGGTGTACGCCTCCTTAGTGTTTGTGTAGAATAAGTCCAGTGTTTAATTGTCTCTAGTGTGGCATGTGACATACTGGGTAAACGTGGGTAAAATGGGAGACAGTGAAACATGGTTGAAATCGCCTGAGATGAGGAGAAGAGCATCTGGGTGTTCTGTCTGCAGCCTGCCAGTTACTGAGAGGATGATGTCATGCGCTGTCCCGGCGTTCGCCGTCGGATTTGCATAAATAACAATGCAGATCATGTGTGAGTATTCCCTCGGGAGATATGTAGGCCGCATGCTAACAGCTAGCAACTCAATGTCTTAGCTGCAGTGTTGTTGTTTAACAGTGATATTTCCCGGTCTGCACCAGTTGTTATTAACATACATTATCACTCCACCGCCCCTTGCTTTGCCACTGTCTGGAGTTCATTCTGCCCGTATCGCGTGGAAACCCTCCAGTTCAATGTTAGCATCTGCTGCTAGTCCTGTTAGCAAAGTCTCTGTGAATAGGAACAGGCTACACTCCCGGTATATGCTATCGTAGCGGGAGATAGCCGCTACCTCATCTACCTTTCCCATTAGCACTCATTCAGGGCTGTGTCTGTGCTCATTACACACACAATGCTATAGCCCACTCAAGCGTCATGCTGTGGCAGCATGAAATAATAAGTGGCAAACTGAGAGTTTTTAAGGGAGTTTATTAACCGCCATCACGAGAGCCGCTCCAGTGCTGTGAGATGCCCACTGGAGCGAGCTCTCAGCAAACAGCAATGCGTGTAGTCAGATGAGCAGTCAGAGAGAGAGAGAGTTACAGAGTGATATGCAGTTTAAATACCCCACTAAAGACAATACATGAAAGGCACATTTGCATCACAGAACAGAGCAGGAAGTCACGAACACCTGCATTTGAGTCACACATATCAAAAGCAGATTACTGGCAGGAAGGAGCTAGACAAAGGAGGCTGCCTATTGATATCAGTCATTGTTCTGCTAATTGCTCCAGCTGTGCGCTCTGCTTGTCCCAGTCTGTTGTGGGGGTCACCCACAATGCCACTATTTCCAATAACACTTTACACTCAGCCTTTTACACTCAGCCAGTACATTAAATCAAATCAAATCAAATCAACCTTTGTTGTCATATTGCTGCACATACAACTGTAGTGCAGGCAAGATAAAATTGCGTTTCTCTCGGCATCCATATAAGTAAAATCAGAATCAGAATCAGAATCAGCTTTATTGGCCAAGTATGCACAACACATACAAGGAATTTGACTTTGGCTAAAAACTTGCTCTCGTTGTTCAGGTGGAGGATTTAAATAAGGTTTCAATGACAACAGAGTGTGTACAGTAAATTACAGTCTGTCCACGTTTCTATAAAAGGATGCAAATATATACAGGAATATATGCAGTTATTTACTCAGACTAACCACACTTTGCAGAAATATATGAAAAAAAATATACAGTCACACAGTATTTCAATGTGAACTCAGATTCAGTGATATAATGTGAATGAAGTAAAAAGCAGTGTGAGAGTTATGCGCAATGTAATAATGGATGAAAAGTCATGAGTACAGCAAACAGGTAGGACTAGGTGAATGTTAGGAATTCATCAGAGTGATGGCTTGAGGAAAGAAACTGTTCCTGTGACGGGTGGTTTTGACCTTCAGTGATCTGTAACGACGACCAGAAGATAGAAGTTCAAACAGTTTGTGGCCGGGGTGTGATGGGTCAGCACAGATGTTTCCCGCCCGTTTCCTGGTTATGGACCGATATAAGTTCTCAATGGAGGGTAGGTCGGTACCAATGATCCTCTCCGCAGACTTAACGATCCGCTGCAGTCTGGTCTTGCCCTGTTTAGTGGCAGATCCAAACCAGACAGTGATGGAAAAGCAGAGGACAGATTGGATGATGGTGGTGTAGAAGACAACCAGCAGCTCCTGAGGCAAATCAAACTTCTTGAGCTGACGCAGAAAAAACAACCCCTGCTGGGCCTTTTTCCAGACAGTGTCTATATGGGAGGACCACTTCAGGTTCCGGGAGACTGTGGTACCCAGAAACTTGAAGGAGTCCACAGTGGACACTGTGCTGTTGAGGATGGTGAGTGGGGGGAATGAAGGGGGGTGTCGCCTGAAATCCACAGTCATCTCCACCGTTTTGGCTGGGTTAAGTTCAAGATGGTTCTGGCTGCACCAGAGGATCAGCTGCTCCACCTCCCGCCTGTATGCAGACTCATCATCATCCCGGATCAAACCGATGACTGTGGTGTCGTCCGCAAACTTCAGGAGCTTCACCGAAGGGTCCTCTGAGGTGCAGTCATTGGAGTAGAGGGAGAAGAGCAGTGGGGAAAAGGCACATCCTTGGGGGGCACCAGTACTAATTTTTCGGGAGCTGGATGTAAATCTCCCTAGCTTCACCTGTTACCACCTGTCAGTCAGAAAGCTGGAGATCCACTGGCAGGTGGAGGGGGGCACCTTGAGCTGGGGTAGTTTCTGATGAAGAATGCCTGGGATGATGGTGTTGAACGCTGAGCTGAATTCGACAAACAGGATCCTGGCGTACGTCCCTGGGGAGTCGAGGTGTTGCAGGATGTAGTGTAGTCCCATATTCACTGCATCATCCACTGACCTGTTTGACCGGTAGGCAAACTGCAGTGGGTCCATCAGGGGGCCTGTGATGACCTTCAGGTGGTTCAGCACCAATCTCTCCAAGGATTTCATGACCACAGAGGTCAGGGCAACAGGTCTGTAGTCGTTTAATCCTGTAACAGAGGGTTTCTTGGGAACTGGAATGATGATGGAGCGTTTGAAAAGAACATGATTTAAGACACACTCACACATACCCTCAATCCCCACCCCACCACAGCCATTCATACTTCTCTGAGACATACTTGAAAACTAACCAGGACTATAATATACAAATAATATACATAATGTCCATAGGTGCAGTAGTATGTATGACAGATTCTGGATCAACTGTTCAGCATCCTAACAGCTTGTGGAAGGAAGCTGTTAATCAGTCTGGTGGTTCTGCCTCCGATGCTCCGGAATCATTTGCCAGATGGCAGAAGTTCAAAGTGTTTATTCAGAGGGTGAGGACGGTCCTTAACAATGTTCAGTGCCCTGCTCCTACAACGGTTCTGAAAAAGTTCTTGGACAGAGGGGAGGGAGACTCCAATTACCCTCTCAGCTCCCTTAACTATTCTCTGCAGTGCTTTTTTTGTCTGAAATACTGCAGCTGGAGTACCATGTAGCAATGCAGTACATCAGAACACGCTCCACCACACCTCTGTAGAAGGTCCTGAGGATGCAGATGGAGAGAGAGGCCTGTTTGAGTTTCCTCAAGAAGTGCAGTCTCTGCTGGGCACGCTTCCTGATCCCCAAGGAATTCTTGCTCCAGGTCAGGTCCTGCGAAATCTGCACTCCGAGGAACTTGATGATCTCCACTCTCTCCACTGAATGGCCACCGATGCAGAGAGGGACGTGTTCAGGCTGTGACCGCCGGAAGTCAATGATCATCTTCTTCATTTTGTCCACATTGAGAACCAGATTGTTCTCCCTGCACCAACCCTCCAGGTCTCTCACTTCTTCCCTGTACATTGATTCCTCATCCCTCTGAATAAGTCCCACCACCGTGGTGTCGTCTGCAAACTTAATAATCTGGTTCCCCTCGTGTCTGGATACATAGTCATGTGTTAGAAGTGTAAACAACAGTGGACTGAGTACGCAGCCTTGAGGGGATCCAGTGCTCAGCGTGATAGAGTTGGAGATGTTATTTCCAACCCGGACAGACTGAGGTCTCTCAGTCAGGAAATCCAGGATCCAGAGACATGTGGCGGTGTTCAGACCAAGAAGGAGTAGTTTCTCCATCAGTCTCTGGGGAATAATGGTGTTGAATGCTGAACTGAAATCAATGTACAGGAGTCTGGTGTCGGTGTCTTTCTGATCCAGGTGGGTGACGACCGAGTGCAGGGTGGTGACTATAGCATCCTCCGTGGAGCGGTTTGAACGATATGCAAACTGGAGTGGGTCATGTGATGCAGGGAGGCAGGCTGTGATGTGTGGTTTGACAAGTCGTTCAAAACACTTCATCACAATTGGTGTCAGTGCAACAGGACGATAGTCATTCAGACAGGACACAACTGGTTTCTTTGCCACCGGTATTATGGTAGAGGTCTTAAAGCATCTGGGTACGATGGCCTGACTCAGGGAGATGTTATAAATGTCAGTCAGGACATCCGCCAACTCGCTCGCGCAGTCTCGGAGCACACGTCCCGGGATGTTGTCTGGACCTGCAGCTTTACGTGGGTTGACCCTGCTCCGTGTGTCCACTGTGTTGATGGTGATAGCTGGTTCAACCGATGGTGGGGATGGGCCAGCCCTCCCTCTGATTGTTGGGTTTGATGCTTCAAAACATGCAGAGAAGTCGTTGAGACTGTCTGGAAGCGAAGCGTCGTCATCATCGACCCCCTGCCTAGACTTATAGTATAGCCCGTCAGTGTCCGAACTCCCTGCCACATCTGCTTGGTGTTCCTAGTGTCACAGAGGTGTCCCTGGATTTTCTCCGCATAGGCGCGCTTCGCCGTCTTAATACCCTTTGGGAGCGCAGACCTGGCTGAACGAAGGGCGATCCTGTCCTTTGCTCTGAAGGCTGCATCTGTTATGATCCGTGTGCTGACCTTGTCTGAACATGGGACCGTCGGTTGTTTCCCATTTTCCCTCCTGGCTTTTGGCCAGGTCTTTGTTGTGACAGCGTCTCGGCGGTGCTTCTGGCTGTCAGAAGCCAAGCAGCACGAGACGGCTGGAGGCCAATTATCGCTCATCAGCTGATGAGCTGTCAACCCCTATATTAGGGAGCTGCTCTGTTTGTTTAGGGCTGCGACCTCACGCTGTCCACACATCCCTCACGTTGTGGATTAGGCTGGAGTCCCTACACCCAGCTCCAGCCCTCCTCTCTTCCCTCATCATAAATTGTAAGTGTTCCCATGTGTTATTTGTGTTCTGCCCCACAAGGCTCATTTCCTTTGTTGCTTTTCATTGTTAATAAATTGCGCAAACTCACTGGTTGGCCCTCGGCTCTCATTTGCGGTCCGCACGGGCCGCAGCTTAACAGTAGGTCGCAGCCAAGCGAGACACCGGTCACCGTGAGTTTGTTGAATTGGACTTGAGTATTTTTCCTGTCTGGGTACTGCGTGCTGAAAGCATGCCGTCGCGGAGGGGCCGCGCTCGGAGTCAGAGCTACGAGCTGGTGGACGGAGAGGAGGCATCCTCGCTCCTCACGTCCAGATCCCATTCTTGTCTCCATTCCAGTCCAGGAGTTTGCAACATCCTGGGGTAATCCCCGTGGGAGCGTGTCATCATTCGGCAATCCCCCAGAGAAGCTTCAACGCACAGCTGCTTCCATCCGGGACCGAGTGGAGGCAGCTCATTCCGCTGTTTACCCCACGCAGGTAATTAAGCACGTGACAGCGGCAGTCAGACTGGTGGAGAGGAACCCAGCGTTGAGTGACATTCCTGAGTACGCTGACCTGCTCGCTTCAGTTTCCGCACAGGAGCGGTGATTCCCGGACCTCACCTTCACCTCTCCCCCTGCAAGAAACCGTTGTCACACCAGCTTCCAACCTCAGCAAGAACCCCGTCTGGATCCTGTTCCGGGCTGCTTCCTCGGCGTCTCGCCAGGAGGGAATCCCCACAGCCTCTCCCCCCAGGTCATCTTCTCCTGCTGTCCCGTCAGCGCTCCATGCCCGGTTTGTCTCGGCTGTCACCCCCTCCTCCTCGACGCCTTCCCCAGCTGCTGTGAGTGCCCAGAGTCCTGTTTTGGTGAGCCCCGCCCCAGATCCACCGCAAGCAGCACCTCCTCGTCTTCCCAGGGGTCCCTCCATCTCCATCCAGCGGGGGAAGGGAAGATCTCAGTCCACTGCGGCGGGTCCCATCCGGCCTCCAGGAAGCAGGCAAGTGTTTATTCATTCTTTTCCCTCACGGGGTGAATTACCTTGTTTGGTTCCTGGGGGTGGAGTTCGGAGTTCACAGTCCCCAAGCTCCCTCCGCTCGCTGCTAGAATTAATTATGAACCTGTGGACGAGGAGGGAGCCTGCGGGCCTGGAGTGCCTGGATCCAGCCCCGCAGCCCCGTCATGGGCAAAGGAGGAGGGCGGACTTCAGACTGGAGCCCGCGCTGTCGACGAAGCGTCCTCGGGTCTCCAGTGAGGAGCAGCTCGACCCGGTAGGTTATGGAGCGCCTGCCTCCTCGCCATGTGGGCCCCCGGTGAGGATATCAGTGACAGAAGAGCTCCAGACTGTGAGTGCCATCATGCCAGCTGCGGAGCCCGCCGTAGCCGAGTGGGAACCAGATGACGACCTTCTCCCAGCTGAACCTGGATTGTCGAAGTACTGGACGGCGTCGGAACTCGAGATCAGGCAAGTGCTCTGTGTTGTCTTTCTCTTCTCCATTTTAGAGCATTTTTGCCTGTCTCTTGGGGAGGTGAGCTGGGTGCAGCCATCCACTGCATCCGAGCTTGTCTCGCCAGGTTCTGGCGCTACCGGTGATCCTGATCCCGGGTCTTCTTTCTCTTCTCCTGAGCCTTCTCCCAGGGTCACCGGTGCGGAGTCGATCCCAGTCGCTGAGCTGGAGGTTCCGGGTCCGGGTTCGAGGGTCGTTCTTGGTGCTGCGCCGACCCAGTCGGGGTCCATCATGGGTGCAGCATTGACCCGGTCAGGGTCCATCATCGGGTTGGTTCCGGCCCAATCGGGGTCCATCGCGGGTGCAACGTTGGCTCAGTCGGGGTCCGTCACCGGGTTGGTTCAACCCAATCGGGGTCCATTGCGGGTGCAGCGTTGGCCCAGTCGGGGTCCGTCACCGGGTTGGTTCCAGCCTAATCGGGGTCCATCGTGGGTGCAGCCCTGGCCCGATCGGAGTCCGTCGTGGGTGCAACATGATTCCGTTTGGGATCCGGCGACAGCGTAGCGCCAGTTCGTGTGGGGTTCGGAGAAGGAGCTGCAGATCCTCCGCTGAGCAACGCCGAACTGGCCCCTCATCTTCTCCACGTTCCCCCCCCCCCCCCCCACCAGGTGCCGTGGGGATTCCCCGTAATCAGCCCGGCTCTCCCACACTTTTCTACTCTGCTGGAAAGCCGTCTCCGTGTTCTCCCCTGCGGTCCTGGTGGCAGGTGGATGCGGGTCAGCCATCTGGGAGCCTGTTCCTCCCGTTTGGCGTCCTGGGTTGGCCCCCTGACAAACCTGACTCTCTAGTCGGCGACCTGGTCTGGCCACCTGAAGCACTGTTTTTCCTGGCCTGGGATTCGGGTAGTCCACCTGAACTCTTCCTGTTACCCCTGTTAGCGGTTTGAACACTGGGTGTGGGGAGACCCCCTGAACTGTGTAATTATGCCTGTCATCCCTGTGTTTTTTCCCCGTCCTATTTTGTAGATGTTCTGGTATGATTATTGTTATGGTCATCCCTGTGCTTTTTCCCTGTCCTTCAGTAATCTTGTGGATGTTCTGGTATGATTATTGTTATGGTTCATGTAATTCATCGCTGTTAGCGTGTTTTTGTGTTCTCCTAGGCCTAGTTCTGGTATTTCCGTTTGGGGCCTCCAAATTTCGTTTCATGGGTGCTATGTGGAGTGTTTTTCATTTTTGTTCCTTGCTCTGTATTGCCCATATTGCTCTTGGTCTGTGTTTTTCGGGATACATTTGTTTCTGGCCCTCCTTGTCCTCGCTTCCCCCTCCTCCCTCCCTGGGGCGGTTCGGTGGACCTTCCGGGTGGTGGGGGGGCCTGATGTTACAGCGCGTCTGGAATCCGCGTTGTGAATGGGGGCAACTGTTACGATCCGTGTGCTGACCTTGTCTGCACACGGGACCGTTGGTTGTTTCCCGTCCCCCCCCCCCCCCCCCGCCGGCTTTTGGCCAGGCCTTTGTTGTGACAGCGTCTCGGCGGTGATTCCGGCTGTCAGAAGCCAAGCACCACGGGACGGCTGGAGGCCAATTATCGCTCATCAGCTGATGAGCTGTCAACCCCTATATTAGAGAGCTGCTCTGTTTGTTCAGGGCTGCGACCTCACGCTGTCCACACATCCCTCACGTTGTGGATTAGGCTGGAGTCCCTATGCCTGGCTACAACCCTCCTCTCTTTGCTCATCGTTAATTGTAAGTGTTTGTTTGAGTACCCCACAACATGACCCCAGTCACCGCAGAAAGGCTGAAAGCGGCCGGCCTTCCCAATCATACCAATATACCCCCTATGGAAGGAAAATGGGCAATCCTGCTGAAGACCATACTAGGCTACAAAGATCCACACAAAATAGCCAGCAGGAGTCGAGAAATTATCAGAAGGTCCACACACCTACAGTCAGGAAGGATGGGAGCAGACAACACTGGTGAAGCATAGAGACTGAATGCAAAGCAATATTGAAAGTATGCACTGTAAAATGTGATATTCTGTGTAATCAGTGAAGCGAATGTATACTCATTGATCAAGAAGTACATGTAATGTATGTAATCAGTTGGAATAATGAGTATAATCAAACTGTGTGATTGTATGTACATTTTAACTGCACAAAAGAAGGTTTATGTGAGGATAGATTGTGAAATGTTGGGAAAAAAAAACCTGTTTACTGGAAATGTATGAATAATGAGGAAATGAAAGTTGAATGTCCAGCGAATTGGGGTATTTTGGAATGGAAAGTGCTGAGATGCGAGCTAGAGAGTCACAAGATGGGCCATGAGTCATGAGCGCCTGATCAGTCACATGGTTTACGAGAATTGACAATGTTAGAACATGTGCAGAATGAGGTAATAGTTATATAAAACTTAACTTTAAGCCAATCATAAGAGGCTAAGAAGCCTAGGGTGAGACTGGGGAACCAATCACAGTTAGCTTGGAGCAAGTTATTTAAACCAAACCCAAGGTCCCCAAAATGTTCATTTTCGGCAGATCTTCAAGACCTCAACATCGTTCCACAGCAGCGAGCTGAAGACGAGGATTGCCAGAGGAAAGTGAACCAGTTATTCATTTCATCTCTTCAGCCTGTAACAGCTTTTACACCTGCTGCTTAAAAAGTGTTAAAATAACACTTTTGGAAGAACAGAAAAGGGGAAGTCAAGAAACCACAGCTGGCCGGGCTCCCAGCCTTGGCCAGTGAGTCACCTCTGCAAGGAGGTTGGGAGGAAGCAGAGGCTGTAAGATTTCTCCGGACTGGAGACACCGCTTCGGGGGCTCGACCCACCACTCTTCCACGACCAACAGCTTCGCTGAACACCGATGGAAGAAGAAAAGAGGAGCTTTGGGAGTCAGCTGTTCAGCCTCGCTTGCTTCAGCCTCGCCTCTCCTTGTGAAAGGGGAGCTTCAACAGGGAAGACCAGCTGCTGATCATCTTTTATTCCCCAATCTCACCATCTAGGTTTTTTAGACATTTATCCACAAATTAATTAGATGTTTTTACCAGGCTTTATTCAAAGGGTTTACTTTATTATGGACCTTTTCAGATTTTTAATTAATTTTACATTCTAATTTTCTAACTGATTGATGAGTTTTAAACTTTATTGGGTTTTGAAACTTTTTATTTTAATCAAATGAGTGATTTTACAATTTTCAACTTTTGACTTAAGGTTTTTCAATCAGGGTTTTTGGTTTGATTTTTAATTTTTATCCTTTTGATTTCATTGACTGTTCCATGCAAGTATATCTTGCTCTGGCTGAGCTTTGCAGATTTTCAATAAATACCACAGCATTTTTAAAAGACAGTATGGGAGTCTGTGGGCTTATTGATTCAGTGTCCACTTTTCTTGGGTGATTTTCAAGACAGTATTTTTCTACAAGAGGTGTTGCATTTTTGAGTTTTTAAGAGGTTACTCTTTTTGGTGTTTTAAAATAGATCCCCTATAAACCAATTTTCCTGGTTTTAATCATTCTCCCAGATTACCAAGAGCAATGTAAGACCATGAGAGGCCGTCGTTAATGTCGGGGGTGTATTCCAGGTGTCTGGCTGGACAGGTCACTCAGTCAGAAGTCTGGTTTACAGGTAGCGGGGATCCTCCGACAGATAAGATAAGATAAGATAAGCCTTTATTAGTCCCACAACGGGGAAATTCCAGGATTGCAACAGCACAGGGATAGCAACACTCAGAGCAACAATCAGAAGGCAAGAAAAAAAACAAGCAAGCAAGAGCAGCTAATATACATATGTACATATTACTATAAAATATATATATACACACACACACACAGACACACAGTGCAGAGCATTGTAGCTGGATGGAATAAATATATGAATATATGAACACAGTGCAGAGCATTGTAGCTAGATGGAATAAATATGTAAATATATAAACACCCACAGTACGGAGCATTGCAGCTAGGTGGAATAAATATGCAAGTATATAAACACACACAGTGCGGAGCAATGTAGCTAGATGGAATAATATGTAGATATATAAAAACAGTGCGGAGCATTGTAGCTAGATGGAATAAATATATAGATATATAAATATAAACACACCCAGTGCTAAGCATTGTAGCTAGATGGAATAAATATGTAAATATATAAACACACACAGTGCAGAGCATTGTTGCTAGGTGGGATGAAACAGCATAACCGTCTATTTAGTTATCCTACATGGTATGATTATGTGCCCATACATATTCTCACCCTCCATAGCGACCGGTATGTTCCTAGTTGTATGCCGGAGAGGACCATTGTGTAAGTCTATTGCATCTTTTGCATTCAAAAAAACTATTAGTTTGTTACGTCTTTTTGCTATCTCTGCGAGCAGCCCTGCTTAGGTTGTACAGTCTGACAGCCGTTGGTAGGAAGGACCTACGAAACCTCTCGGTTGTGCACCTGGGATGATGTAGTCTGCTGCTAAATGAGCTCCTCAGTGCATCCAGTATGTCCTGCATAGGGTGGAACTCGGACTCCAGCAGAGATGACAGTTTAGCCACCGTCCTTCTCTCTCCTATCTCCTCCATCGGATCAAGGCGCTGCCCCAGGACAGAGCTAGCTTTCTTAACCAGTTTGTTCAGTCTCTTCCTATCGGCTGCTGTAATGCCACTGCCCCAGCAGACCACTCCAAAAGTGATGGCTGATGCCACCACCGTGTCATAGAATGACTTCAGCAGCGCCCCTTGTACACCAAAAGACCTGAGTCTCCTCAGCAGGAACAGCCTGCGCTGTCCCTTCTTGTAGAGTGCGTCAGTATTGTGTGACCAGTCTAGTTTATTGTTCAGATGAATACCCAGGTACTTATAGGATGTCACCATCTCGATGTCTGTTCCCTGTATATTTACTGGTGCTGTGAGGGGCTGCCCATGCCTGCGGCAGTCCACCACCAGCTCCTTAGTTTTCCTCGCGTTGATCTGGAGGCAGTTCCGATGGCACCAGTCCACAAAGTCCTGGATAAGCCCTCTGTACTCAGCTTCATCTCCGTTGGAGATGAGACCAACGATCGCAGAGTCATCAGAGAACTTCTGTAGATGGCAATGTGTTGTGTTGTGTGAGAAGTCCGCAGTATAAAGAGTGAACAGGAAGGGAGCCAGCACCGTTCCCTGGGGGGCCCCCGTGCTACTGATGATCGTGTCGGAAACACAGTCCCGGGTTCTCACAAACTGAGGCTGGTTCGTGAGGTAGTCCAGGATCCATGATGACAGGTGCTGGTCCACCCCTGCGCGCAGCAGCTTGTCCTTCAGGATCATCGGTTGGATGGTGTTGAAAGCACTGGAGAAGTCAAAGAACATGATCCTCACCATATTCCCGGGCTTCTCCAGGTGGGACAGAGAACGGTGAAGGAGGAAGATCACCGCATCCTCCACCCCAATGCCATGCTGGTAGGCGAACTGGAGTGGATCCATCGCTGGTTCCACCACGGGGCGGAGATGAGCAAGGAGCAGTCTCTCCAGGGTCTTCATCAAGTGGGACATCAAGGCCACCGGTCTGTAGCTGTTCAGGTCTTTGGGGTGGGAAGTTTTTGGTACAGGTACCACACAAGATGTTTTCCACAGCTGTGGTACCCTCCCCAGTTTCAGGCTCATGTTGAAGATATACGTCACAATCCCACACAGCTGGTCTGCACAGGACTTGAGGAGCTTTGCGCTGATGCCGTCCGGTCCCGACGCCTTCCTCGTCTTGATCTTCCTCAGCTCCGTCCTCACCTGGGTCTTGGTCAGGGTCAGGATGGGGGGCTGTGTGTTGGGAGTGGGGGGGGGGGTGTCGGTGGAGTGGGGAGTGGGCAGCAGGACTTGATTTCTTAGAGGCAGCAGTAATTGTTGTGCAGACAGGGGGGAGGGCGGTTGGTCAAATCTATTGAAAAACAGATTCAGGTTGTTCGCCCACTCCCTGCCCCCCGTGGCCTGGGGGGAGGTATTCTGGAGCCCCGAGATGGTTTTGAGGTTTCTCCAGACCCCGCTGATGTCGCTGTGTTGCAGCTTGTCCTCCATCTTCTTCCTGAAGCTGTCCTTGCCTTCTCTGATCTTTCTCCTCAGCTCCCTCTGTACGGACTTCAGCATCTCCCTGTTCCCCGACCTGAAGATCCTCTTCTTCTCTCTCAGAAGTGTTTTTATCTCAGGGTTGATCCAGGGTTTGTTGTTTGAGTGACGCCGTATGGTCTTGGTGGGAACGGATTTGTCCACACAGAAGCTGAGGTAGCCCGTGAAGGTGTGAATGAGGCCATCGATGTCCTCACCATGTGGATCGCAGAGCTGCTTCCAGGCAGTGGCTTCAAAACAGTCCTTTAGAGTGTCCATTGTCTCCTCAGACCATAACTCCACAGTGTGCATGGCCGGAGGTTGTCTGTGCACTAGGGGTTTGTACACCGGCCGGAGATGAACCAAGTTGTGATCCGATCTCCCAAGTGGGGGGAGTTGTGATGAGGTGTACGCCTCCTTAGTGTTTGCGTAGAACAAATCCAGTGTTTTATTGTCTCTAGTGTGGCATGTGACATACTGGGTGAAAGTGGGCAGAGTGGGAGACAGTGAAACGTGGTTGAAATCGCCTGAGATGAGGAGAAGAGCATCTGGGTGTTCTGTCTGCAGCCTGCTGGTTACTGAATGGATGACGTCACGCGCTGTCCCAGCGTTCGCCGTCGGATTTGCATAAACAACAATGCAGATCACGTGTGAGTGTTCTCTCGGGAGATATGTAAGCCTCATGCTAACAGCTAGCAACTCAATGTCTTTGCTGCAGTGTCGTTGTTTAACAGTGATATGTCCCGGTCTGCACCAGTTGTTGTTAACATACATTATCACTCCACCGCCCCTTGCTTTGCCACTCTCTGGTGTTCGGTCAGCTCGTATCATGTGAAAACCCTCCAGCTCAATGTTAGCATCTGCTGCTAGTTCAGTTAGCCACGTCTCAGTAAACAAAAGGAGAGAGCACTCCCGGTAAGTGCTATCATAACGGGAGATAGCCGCTAGCTCATCTAACTTTCCCAGTATCGACCGTACATTTCCCATGACAACAGATGGAAGGGAGGGTCTGTACCTTATATTTTTTGTCCTCCGCCTTACTCCAGCCCGGCAGCCGCGACGCTTTCGCCTCAATTCTCTCGGTATGTCGAGTTTTTCCAGTGGGACCGGGTGGCGGTTAAATGCTAGCAGCTCTTCCCTGTTGTATCGTATCCTGCTATAAACAGTGGCTCCGTCCACCGGCTCAGGAGACATTTGGGACGATCTGTGTGTCCGTGATATAAGTGGGGTGAAAAAAAAAAGTGATCAAAAGAGAGAGGAAGGGAAAAAAAAAACTCGGAATCGAGCCGCTGTTGCAAAAGGCAGCCTACTGGTGTGGCGCCGAGAGGAAGAGATGTAGACGGTAATCGCTGGGTTCACTCTCAACCGTCACCAAGCAAATTACACATGTGACAGAATTTCCTATGAGGAAAATTCCTCTAGGAACTGCAAGCTGGTGAACCTCGCTTCTGCTTACGTTCGCTCCGCTTACGCTTCCTCCTCTCCCAGGTAGCCTTCAGTGGGAACTCCGCCAGAATTCCACGCTGGCGTACAATATCCAAGTCACAACCGAGCGCCACGATTCTTGCAGCGTGCAGTACCTTGATGTTTAATAAGGTCTTGTGGCGGATGAAATAAGAGAAAAAAGGGTGTTTTATTCATCCTCCATCACGAGACTCGCCCCAGCGCTGTGGGAGCGCGCTGGAGCAAGCCCTCTGTCTCTAGTCAGCAAACAGGCAATGTAAGTGGTCAAAAAGAGAGTAAGAGAGGGAGAGTAAGCGATATACAGTTGACTTATATACCCAGCTAGACAATGCATGCATGGCATATTAGCATCATAGTACAGCAGGAATGCATGGGACATTTACATAAGAATCACACATATCAATAGCAGGATTACTGGCGCTGGAATTCCTCTCTGCTCTGGAGCTGTAGGACAAAAGAGGTTGCAAGGCACATCTACATATTGATATCAGTCCATACATCTCACTGTTCTGCTAATTGCTCCAGCTGAGCGCTCTGCTTGTCCCGAAGGCTGTGGGGGTCACCCCCCCCCCAGAGGGCTCAGCAGGGGGCTGAGGCGTCGATTGTCCGGCTTTGGAAGCGAGCTGCGGGAAAAGCTCTGTGCCGGAGGAGGGGGAGGGAGGAGGGTGGGGGTAGCGAGTGCCGGCCTGGGATGGCAAAATTGTCCGGGCTGCGCAAAAATTGCATGTGGATCCACGATGTTGAGGGGCTGTTCCGTTAAACATGGTGGAGATCCACAGCAGCAGTGAGAAGAAACATTTGTCTCTGACTCCTCTCGCAGTTCAGTCCTGCGAGGATGCATAGCAGCCATGAAGAAAAAAACCAAAGCTGGAGCTGTGTGCGGGACTTGGCGCATTGGCTTTAGGTGCGCGCGCAGCCCTAAAGCCTTTGGGGACAGCTGACGGCTGGATTCCCATTGTGCGCCGAGGCTGAGACCCATACAAAGTCCTGTGTGCTGTGTGTCTGCTTCAGGTGTGTGAGCAGACCTGAAGGTTCCAAGGATGGCGGTCAGCCGTGTTTCTCGGGTGTGTGCAGCGGCGGAGGACGATGGCAGTCTGTGGAGCCGGTATTGTCCCGTGCGTGGTGTGCTGTCCTCGTAACCCCCCGGTGTGCGTGCGGGGGTTCGGTGCGTGGGTGGTCCGCTGTTGAGAGGTGGGTCAGGGTCAGGGAGCATGCTGGAGATCAGCGTCATCGGCGCCGATGGGCCTCCCTGCCTTGGCTGTTGCTGTCGTTCGCTCGTGCCGGGTCATGGTGCGTTCTGGTCCACGCGCTGCGTTCTCCGTCCGGTCCTGGAGGTCGCCGTCGTGGAGAGAGGATGAGGTGCGTGCGCGCTTGTGTGGATGCGGAGGAGCGGTGAGAGGGAGTAGACATTCCCTGTCCCTCGGCCGGTCTCAGCGTGGATGTCCAGATCTCAGGCGAGGGTTGCACCATGATGCTTTCTGCAGCTCTCCCAGTCGTGGATGATCTCCGGGGGAGTTCGCCTGGTGTTGGTTCTGCGTCGAGGTCTCCCGTGTGGCAGAAGGGAGGGCAGTCCATTTGCGTCAGGCAGCTGCGTTCATTCGTCGTCAGAGTCACCGCCGGGGGCTGCGTTCGTTCGTCGTCAGCGTGTTCTTGTATTCGGGGTCACCAGTGTGGCTGATGAAATAAGAGAACCCAGTGTGGAAGCACGGAATAAGTGCAGGCGGACACGGCGAACTGAAGTTTAAAGGGGTGTTTTATTCATCCTCCATCACGAGAATTGCCCCAGCGCTGTGGGAGCGCGCTGGAGCGAGCCCTCTGTCTCTAGTCAGCAAACAGGCAATGCAAGTGGTCAAAAAGAGAGTAAGAGAGGGAGAGTAAGCGATATACAGTTGACTTATATACCCGGCTAGACAATGCATGCATGGCATATTAGCATCACAGTACAGCAGGAATGCATGGGACATTTACATGAGAGTCACACATATCAATAGCAGGATTACTGGCACCGGAATTCCTCTCTGCTCTGGAGCTGTAGGACAAAAGAGGTTGCAAGGCACATCTACATATTGATATCAGTCCATACATCTCACTGTTCTGCTAATTGCTCCAGCTGAGCGCTCTGCTTGTCCCGAAGGCTGTGGGGGTCACCCACAGTCTCACGGTTGTAAGTTTTACAGAATGTACGTCTGGGAAGATCAAAACACTCAAAACTCTCACACTCGCTGATGCCAAGAGGAGCCGCTGCGTCTATGTGCACCGCAAACATTAGTTAGCCATTAGTTAGCTTAGGCTGTGTTTGCTACCGGAGCTATGAGCTAACCAGCTAACATTAGCTGCTAATGCTGTTGTCAGCCACACAGATCAGCAGTGATGAAGGAGGGAGGATGGGCCAACTGGACCTCATCAGTATTTCAAGTAAAACCCACCAAAAACAGCCTGTTGTGAAAAGGGTGCTTTCAACTGGGTGTAAAATGGAACTTCAATAATTAAATCCTGTTATGGCGCATATTTAGGGTGCATATATTGTATTCATGTTCCCCTCATATACCTAGTAAGCATGACAGTACATATTTTGGAGGCTTCACGTCTTAATAGACAAAGATGACCTGACCCTGCAGAGACCTACAGGAGGTGTGAAGTTGGTCTGGCAGGAGATGGGAAGTTGGAGAGAATGTCCCAGCAGGAGCCCCGGAGGCTAGAAGGAGAAGAGACAATGGAGACGCCAAGGAGTCTCGGGGGCTATATGTTTGCTAAAGGACTGTGGGTTGGGGGTGTGTGACTTGGGGTTGGGGGTTTGTGACTTGGGAGAGTATAAGAACTGTGGAAGACGATTGTTCTGCCTCTTTTTCGAGATTCTGTGATTGATAGAGGATGTAGCCATTTCAATAAACCAATCCTGAGAAATAAACTCAGTCTCGTCTGTGAAAGGCATCCTCTACACTGGTGACCTATGACAAATTATGGCCGGTGGCGACGATCTTCCCGCACCGGACTCTTCAGGAGCCAACCGGGTTAACGCAGCTACCACACTACAGCTGCCCGATTTCTGGCAACATAACCCGCGCTCCTGGTTTACCACTGTGGAGGCGCAGTTCCACCTTCAGGGAATCTCAGCGGACACAATGAGGTTCTACCATGTCGTCGCGAAGTTGGACAGCCTCACAGTGCAGCGGGTGGAGAGCCTGACCAACCACCCGCCCCAGGACGACAAGTATGGCGCACTGAAAACCGCCCTCATTCGTGCCTTCACCCCCTCGCAGGGAGGAGAAATAAACTCAGTCTTGTCTGTGAAAGGCATCCTCTACACTGTGATATTTTAAACATTGCATCAACCAGCATTCAGCTTGTTGACTGAGAGCGGCCTTTAGTCCAAAGAGATAACATTCATCAGTATCGGTGGCTGATATTTATCTGGCAGGACCTGGTGTTGTGGCACTGATTTTGTCCTGAAATGGACATCAGAGCTGTCTTCTTCTTCCTGCTGATCCCTTCAGAGTTTTCCATGGTGGATCATCTGTCTCCATCTCACCCAATCCCTTCATCTTCCTCTGGAACACCAACCCTCTCTATGTCCTCCTTCACTACAGCCATGAATCTTCTCTGTGGTCTTCCTCTTTTCCTCCTGCCTGGCAGCTCCATCTTCAACATCCTTTGTCCAACATCTCCAATGCCCCTCCTCTGCACATGTCCAAACCATCTCAGCCTTGACTCTCTTACTTTGTCTCCAAACTAACTAACCTGAACTGTCCCTCTGATGCCTTCATTTCTACTCCTGTTCCTCCCAAATGAGAATCTTACCATTTTCAACTCTGCTACCTCCAGTGCCGCATCTTATCTTTTTGTCAGCACCACCGTCTCCAAACCATACATCATACCAGGTCTCACTACAGTTTTTTCAATATTTCCTTTCACTCTAGCTGCTATCCTTGTGTCACAAATCACCCACCCCACCCTGCCTGCACTCTCTTCTTCACCTCTCTTGTGCACTGTCCACTTTCTCATTTGAATTTTTGAGATTCATATTTTTGTGGGTCAATATACAGCAGTGTATTCTTGGTTAAAACTGTAAGGGTACCTCTGCTCCTGGTCGGTCTGATGGTTATCTGTCCGTATCTGACGTCGTCTGTCCTCACTGATGTATAAACTGCAGCTTGATCACACTCTGCACAACAAGATGCAAAACATGGTGCAGTACTTTAAAATACTGCACTACGTCTAATGGAAATCTTTGGACTTTTTTTTTTTTTTTTTTTTTTTTTGTTACTTATTTGTACCCGTAGGTAGACATGGTTTGCAGTCTGGTGACAAGCCACCGGCTGCTGGTCGCTGCGTGCGCGAGCGCCCTAAACCTACATGTTTTTGGTATGCGGGAGGAAACCGGAGAAATCCCGGAGTAAACCCGCGCAACACGGGGAGAACATGCAAACTCCACACAGCTCACTGTTGGTCGGGGGCTGGGATCGAACCCACGATCTGATGATCCCCGCGATCCCCCGGCCGAGGGTAAAACTGTGCTGCCACAGTGCTAAACCACTGCGCCACCGTGCAGCCCACGGTGGCGCACGGCCCACGGACTTGATGACTGTCTCAGTGTTAAACCGCAGTTTTATCACACAAAGTAGACTAATTTTTTTTCTGTGCTGCAAACAAATAAACTGACCACAATGAACGGGTATTTCTCAGAAAAAGAAAGGTAAACGACCACATTTAAACATATTCATTAGTATGTTCAAACTTTGCTTTTGTTGCCACATTTTAATTCATACAAGGTGACTAAAGCAGCGCTGGATCAACACTGACGTGGAGTCAAATGAACAAAGATGTTGAGATTTGCTGTAAAGTTTGAAGAAGTAAAAATCAGTCCAAGCCCAGGAACAAGAACCAGTCTGATGTGTTTTATTTACAAAATGAGCTGACAGATGTGATTCTAGCAGGACTGGACAGACTTCTGAGCTGTTGTAGGTGATGCTTCATTGCTATTCACCGCCCTAACCAGCTGATCAGGTGGACAGGTTTCGATGAAGATGTCTTGGCACGGAGTCAAGGGAGTCTGCTGGAGTTTTCTGGGCACAGAGCCAGAAGTCTTCAGCATGACGTCAGTAATAGAAACTGTTGCTACGGAGCCAGAGAGACTGTTCAGGAAACTGTCCCACTCTGACGGGGCGTCCCTTCTGCTGGTTTCAGACTCAGGTCTGATTGGTGCTTCAACCACAAAGGAGACGACTCCAGTCTCAGTGGAACAATTCAAGACAGAGGAAACCAGCCCAGCCAGCATGTCCATGTGGAACCACAAAGCTGCCTTATGGACCCAACTGGGTTTGCCCATGTGGGCTTTACCTTGATCTGTTTTGAGCTTACTTTCTCATAAATTTGCTGTTTTCTTCTAATTTTTTTGACTTTTTCCCCTAATTTGATAAATTTTTCTTGAAAATCTGAAACTTTCTCGTACATCTGCAACTTTTTTTTTTATTTTAAACTTGTAACATTTTCTCATTAATGTTACTTTTTTCATCATAAATTTGCTGTTTTCTTGTACATTTGTGACTTTTTCCCATAAATTTCTGACATATTTCTTGTGAATTTGGAACATTCTCAAAAATTTTCAACTTTTTTTTTTACTGTAAAATTACAACTTTTCCCCATAAATTTGAAACTTTTTTCTTAGAAATTTTCAATTTTACTCATATATTTGTGACTTTTTTGTTCATTCTAATTTTTTTTCTCATTTTTTGCCATAAATTTGTGACTTTTTTCTTGTAAATTTGCTAAATTTTTCTTGTCACTTTGTAACTCTTTTCAAGTAATTTTACATTTTGTTCTTGAAAATTTGCAACTTTTCTCCTAAATTTTCACTATTTTTCTAGTAAATTTGTGACTTTTTTCTTATAATGTTTTTGTAAATTTGTCCTTTTTTCTCTTCTGCCCATAGCCAGGCTCCAGAAGGTCTGGACCAAAAATTCTACATTTACAGTCAAAAGAGACGCAGATGTGTGAGGAAAAAACTCACATAGCAAATTTATCAGAAAAGCTGAATATTTATGCCAAAAAATCTCACACATTCAGTAAAAAAAAAAAAAAAGATGCAATTTTATGAGGAAAAGGTCACAAGAAATTTGAAAGACATGGTCACAAAATTTCTGTGAAAAAAAACCAAATATTTATAGCAAAAGTTGCAAATTTTTGAAAATAATGTTACAAATTTATGTGAACAATGCAAATTTACAAGGGAAAATAGAAGTAATTTATTGGAAAAGCTGAAGATTTATGCCAGAAATTTGACAAATTTAGGGGGAAAAGTTACAATCTGAGAAAAACTCTTGGAAATTTGCTATAAATCACAAAATTTGGGGAAAAAATGTACAAATTTCCTGGAAACATTGCATTTTTATGAGAGAAAAAGTCACAAATTCATGTGGAAAGAAGCTGTAATTTTACCTTAAAAATATGATAAATTTGTTAGAAAACCTGAAAATGTATCCCCCAAATCTTTCAAATGTTGGATAAAAAATTAAGTTGAAACATTTTCCTTAAATTCTGAGAATACTTTTTTGTAAATTTTCAGCTCACAAATTCATTACACACACACACACACACACACACACACACACACACACACAGAGTGCTGTGAAAAAGTATTTGCCTTCTTCCTGATTTCTCATTTTTTGTATGTTTGTCACACTTAAATATTTCAGATCATCTAGCAAAGTTAAATATCAGACAAAGATAACACAAGTAAACACAAAATGCAGTTTTTAAATGAAGGTGTTTATTATTAAGGGAAGAAAAATCCAAACCTACATGATCCCGTGTGAAAAAGTGATTGCCCCCTAAACCTAATAACTGGTTGGGCCACCCTTAGCAGCAACTTTATCTAAATCCAGAACCCTCAGCACAGGAGCTCCCCAAGGCTGGGTTAGTTCACCATTTTTGTTCACCTTATACACTGATGAGTGCAGAAGTGTCTATCCAGGCAATCAAATTATTAAATTTTCTGATGACACTATTTTATCACTACTTCAAAAGACTCATGATCTGTCAAGCTATTTTATAGAAATTCAGAAGTTTGTCAATTGGTGTGATGACAGTCATCTCATTTTGAATACTGATAAAACAAAGGAGATGGTGTTTTACCCTCGGGGAGTTGGTGACCACAGGCCTGTGGTCATCCACAACCACACTATTACACAGGTTAGTTCCTATAAATATTTGGGAGTATTTATTGACGATTCATTAACCTGGAGCACACATATTGATTACCTCTGCAGTAGACTACAACAGTGGCTGCATTTCTTGCGTAGATTAAGAATACATGGTGTTGATAAAAGGATTATGCTAATATTTTACCAGGCTGTGTTGGAGAGCTGTATTAGATACAGCATTACAGCTTGGTTTGGCAACCTCTCTGTGAAACTAAAGAACAGAGTGTTGCGTTTAATTCATACAGCATGGAAAATTATTGGAGTTAAAGAGTATTTACCCATGCAGATCTTACACGAACAGGCAGCCTGTAGACAAGCTCAAAAAATAATCAGTGACATGAGCCATGTACTAAACAATGAATATGTGCAACTGCCCTCAGGGAGGAGATACAGAGTCCCCAAGTGCAGGTTCAATAGATACAAGAACTCATTTATCCTGATGTCAGTAAAACTTTTAAACTCAGATAAATAGGTTAGGGACACTTATAACTCCTGTTCTTAATGACTGCTGTTATATATTTGTATGTATGTACTTGTATTATTTATTGGGTTTTATTTCATTCATTATGTACTACATCCATTGTGTATGTGTGGATTGTGTGGTTGCAGCACAGGTGACAAGCCCAAGACAAATTTCCCCTTGAGGGACAATAAAGTTTATCTTATCTTATCTTAACAACTGCAATCAAGTGTTTGCAATGACTGGCAATGAGTCTTTTACAGCACTGTGGAGGAATTTTGGCCCACTTATCATTGCAGAATTGTTGTAATTCAGCCACATTGGAGGGTTTTCGAGCATGAACCGCCTTTTTAACATCATGCCACAGCATTTCAATTGGATTCAGGTCAGGACTTTGACTAGGCCACTCCAAACTCTTCATTTTGTTTCTCTTAAGCCATTCAGAGGCGGTCTTGCTGGTGTGTTTTGGATCATTGTTCTGCTGCAGAACCCAAGTGTGCTTCAGCTTGAGGTCACAAACAGATGGCCAGACATTCTCCTTCAGGATTTTTTGAAAGATAGCAGGATTCATGGTTCCATTTAATACAACAAGTTTTCCAGGTCCTGAAGCAACAAAACAGCCCCAGGACCATCACACTACCACCACCATATTTTACTGTTGGTATGATGTTCCTTTTCTGAAATGCTGTGTTACTTTTATGCCGGATGTAATGGGACACACACCTTCCAAAAAGTTCAACTTTTGTCTTGTCAGTCCACAGAGTATTTTCCTAAAAGTCTTGGGGATCATCAAGATGTTTTGTGGCAAAACTGAGACAAGGCTTTATGTTCTTATTGGTCAGCAGTTGTTTTCATCTTGGAACTCTGCCATGCAGGCCATTTTTGCCCAGTCTCTTTCTTATGGTGGAGTCATGAACACTGACCTTAACTGAGGCAAGTGAGGCCTGCAGTTCTTTGGATGTTGTTGTGGGGTCTTTTGTGACCTCTTGGATGAGTTGTTGCTGTGCTCTTGGGGTAATTTTGGTTTGCTGGCCACTCCTGAGAAGGTTCACCACTGTTCCATGTTTTCGCCATTTGTGGATAATGGCTCTCACTGTGCTTTACTGGAGTCCCAAAACTTTAGAAATGGCTAGACTGACAGTTATGGTCAGTCATTACAGTGTACTGTAATCAAGACTAACAGAATATTCATCAGTCAGAATCATTCTGTATCTCCTGGCTCACTCAGCAGATCACAGGACTCTGTAGCTGAACGCTGACTGGCTGATTTGACCTTTAACCTCTCTGATCTCTTTGTTTCCTGTGATTTAGAGCTGAAAATCATCACAGCTGAACATGGACAGACAGTCACTCTTTCATGTCGATCTGACATCAACAAACCTGTCACAGTGGTAGAGTGGAGGAGAACTGACTTGACGAAAGATTATGTCCTTCAGTACCGAGATGGTCACAATGTTCCAGACTACCAGCATCCACTATTTATGAACTGGGTGGAGCTGATGGACAGACAGATGAAGGACGGAGACGTGTCTTTGGTTCTGAAGGACGTGATGTTTAATGACAGTGGGACACATGAATGTCGTGTTGACTATGCAGACACAGACCACAGGGTGAAGAGGTCAAATCCAGACAGTGACCTCACCAGCATCATCACTCTTAATGTGACTGAACCAGAATCAGAATCAGAATCAGCTTTATTGGCCAAGTATGCACAACACATACAAGGAATTTGACTTTGGCTAAAAACTTGCTCTCGTTGTTCAGGTGGAGGATTTAAATAAGATTTAAATGAGAGTTTCAGGTGAGAGTTTCTGTGATCAGTTTGATCAGAGGGTGTTGAAATCAGCTGATCTGAGTCATGTGATCATGTCCGACTGTGTTCGTCATCATCCTGATCACTGACACCTGTTTTCTGATCTGCAGGACAACCATGAGGACGCAGTGAGGATGGAGGGAACCAGGATGGATCTGCTGGGCTGAAAGTTGTTCTGCCAGTTGTTAGTGTGCTGCTTTTCTTTGGTGTCGTTAGTCTTTTGATCTTCAAAAAATATAAAAATCTTTTGAGGCAGCATCCCTTCAACCCACTGATGAAGATGAGCCCATGCAGGGTCTGTGAACCCTGAACCACGAATGTCCTGCTGCTGTTTCTTCTAGTCATCAGTCCACCATGGTACAGTGAAGTTTTAGAACATCATTTCTGCATTTTCTTCTGTGCAGAAGCTGAAGAATCGTCACATCCTTCATTTCATTATGTAAGTCCCCCCTTCCAATAGGTCAGGTCGGCCTCCGTCAATCTATGATGACCATGGAAGAGAATCCTAAACGTCTACTCTGCTGGAACAGCACCGCCTGTGGCTGAACAGGCCGATGCGCGAATGGCAGTCCCTGTCACACAGGTCGCACTTGTGGGTGGTCTCCGTGCTGCTGGGTCTGTGGCGGTTCTTCCTGCGGGTCCTTTTTTCATCTGCTGCAACAGTCAGTCTCTCTTCACCCGCCTTGAGCTGTCTGGTCAGGGTGCCTCTCCATTTGGAGCGGTCCGCTGCAAGGTCCTCCCAGCGCTCTGTGTTGGTCTCCAGGGCCTTCATGTCTCTCTTGCAGACGTCTCTAAAGCGCAGCTGTGGGCGGCCAACGTCTCTCCTGCCAGTTGCCAGTTCTCCATAGAGGACGTCTTTGGGGATTCTGCCATCCTCCATACGGTGAACGTGGCCTAGCCAGCGGAGCCTCTGTGTTGGGCACTTTGTCCTGCCAGGGTATGTCCAGGATGTGGTGAATGCAGCGCAAGTGGAAGGAGTTCAGTCTCTTTTCCTGCTGGGCATATGTTGTCCACGTCTCACTCCCATAGAGCAGTGTGCTGATGACGCAGGCGTTGCACACTGCCATCTTTGTCTTGACAGAGAGTTTGGGATTCTCCCACACTCGTGTGGTGAGGCGAGAGAGTGTGAAGGCTGATTTTCCAATCCTCCTGCTGATCTCTGTATCAAGGGAGAGGTTGTTGCTGATTGTGGACCCCAGGTACGTGAACTGATTCACGGCCTCCAGCTCGTAGTTGTCGATGGTGATGGTTGGTGGTGCTTCCGTGCCTTGTGCCAAGACGTTAGTCTTCTTCAGGCTGATGGTAAGCCCGAAGTCCTTGCATGCCTGGGAGAAGTGGTCCATCAGGGTCTGAAGCTCCTGCTGTGTGTGGGTTGCAACTGCAGCGTCATCTGCGAACAGCATGTCTCTGATTAGAGCCTCGCGTACTTTGGTTCTGGCTTTCAGGCGGGCGAGGTTGAAAAGCCTGCCGTCAGATCTTGTGTGCAGGTAGATTCCCGCTGTTGCTGTGCTGAAGGCATGCCTCAGGAGCATAGCAAAGAAAATCCCAAAGAGGGTTGGCGCAAGTACACAGCCCTGTTTCACTCCGCTGCGTATGTTGAATGGCTCTGAGACGTTGCCATCGTGCTGCACTATCCTCTGCATGTTGGTGTGAAACAATTCGATGAGGCTTTGCAACTTTGGTGGGCATCCTATCTTTGGCAGGATCTTGAAAAGGCCCTCTCTGCTGACCAGATCAAACACTTTGGTGAGGTCGATGAAGGCGACGTACAGGGGCATGTTCTGTTCTCTGCATTTCTCCTGGAGTTGGCGGATGGAGAATGTCACGTCTGCGGTCGATCGCTCAGCGCGGAAGCCACACTGAGACCCCTTCCAATACATTTGGCATATTTGCATCTGTATCTGCTCCCACTTTATTTACATATTTGCAAATGCAAAGATGACAATAAAGGGGCTTTGAGGATGTTTCTCCACCACTGGATCTGCCACTAGAACTGTGGGACTAAACAAAACTGCTTCCTAGCAAATGGGCCTCTCCTCTCCAGCTCCTCTGTGTGTGTGGGGCGGGGGGGGGGGGCGATGGGGGTTGGTTGTGTGCTGGTTTGCTGCCAAGTCAGGGAGGGGCCCATGGCTGGTCTCACTAGTCTGGGGTCCTCAGGGTGAGGACGGGCTCCTCCAGCGGTGCGGTGAGGGCTCTGAGGTGGTGGGGTCAGTTGTGGGTTGGGGTGGTTTGCTGGTTCCCCCTGCATCACCCCCCCCACACACACACACACACACACAGGGTGGGGTGCATCTGGGGGGTCTGGATGGTGGCTCGGCTTCCTATGCTGCTGATACGGGGTCTTATTGCCTGACCCACTGGGGTTGGGTGGGGGGGTCATCTTTTATTCTTTGTTATGTTGTTGTTACAGTTTCTTAACAGACAGGATAAAGTAAGTGATGGTAAGAGCTGGTGAATGTAGGTAGAGAATTATTATATATTGTGTGTTGGTGTACGTATTAGCTCATATCCATTTGTATATGTTTGTCTATGTATATACAGTTAGACCCAAAAATATTTGGACAGTGACACAAGTTTTGTTATTTTAGCTGTTTACGAAAATATATTCAGGATACAATTATACAATATGGGCTTAAAGTGCAGACTCTCAGCTGTAATTTGAGAGTCTTCACATCCAAATTGGAGCAAGGATTTAGAAATTACAGCTCTTTAATACGTAGCCACCTCTTTTTCAAGGGACCAAAAGTAATTGGACAATTGACTCAGAAGGCTGCAAAAAAAAAAAATAACAAGGCTGCATGGGCTCTTCCCTCGTTAACCTGCCATCAATTAAGCAGTTAAAAGGTCTGAAGTTGATTCCAGGTGTGGCGTTTGCATTTGGAAGCTGTTGCTGTGAACACACAACATGTGGTCAAAGGAGCTCTCAATGGAGATGAAACAGACCATCCTGAGGCTGAAAAAAAGAAGAAATCCATCAGAGAGATAGCAGATGTGTTGGGACTGGCCAAATCAACAGTTTGGTACATTTTGAGAAAAAAAAGAGTGCACTGGTGAGCTTGGGAACTCAAAAAGGCCCGGACGTCCACGGAAGACAACAGTGGTGGATAATCACAGAATCCTTTCCATGGTGAAGAACAACCCCTTCACAACATCCACTCAAGTGAAGAACACTCTCCAGGAAGTAGGTGTATCAGTATCTAAGTCTACCATAAAGAGAAGACTTCATGAGAGTAAATACAAAGGATTCACCACAAGGTGCAAACCATGAATCAGCCTCAAAAATAGAAAGGCCAGAATTGACTTTGCCAAAAAACACCAGAAGAAGCCAGCCCAGTTCTGGAACAGCATTCTTTGGACAGATGAGACTAAGATCAACCTGTACCAGAATGATGGGAAGAAGAAAGTTTGGAGAAGAATTGGAACAGCT
Organism: Pholidichthys leucotaenia; assembly: GCA_020510985.1. Taxonomy (NCBI): domain Eukaryota; kingdom Metazoa; phylum Chordata; class Actinopteri; order Cichliformes; family Pholidichthyidae; genus Pholidichthys; species Pholidichthys leucotaenia. The sequence goes on along the minus strand of CM035836.1, from coordinate 37,202,544 downwards.
CATGATCCAAAGCACTACATCTTCTGTAAAACATGGTGGAGGCAGTGTGATGGCATGGGCATGCATGGTTTCCAGTGACACTGGGTCACTTGTGTTTATTGATGATGTGACAAAAGACTGAAGCAGCTGGATGAATTCTGAAGTGTATAGGGATATACTTTCTGCTCAGATTCAGCCAAATGCAGCAAAGTTGATTGGACGGTGCTTCACCAATGATCCAAAACATACTGCAAAAGCAACCCAGGAGTTTTTTAAAGCAACGAAGTGGAATATTCTGCAATGGCCAAGTCAATCACCAGATCTCAACCCAATCGAGCATGCATTTCACTTGCTCAAGACAAAACTTAAGGCAGAAAACCCACAAACAAGCAACAACTGAAGACAGCTGCAGTAAAGGCCTAGCAAAGCATCACAAAGGAGGAAACCCAGCGTTTGGTGATGTCCATGGGTTCCAGACTTCAGGCAGTCATTGCCTGCAAAGGATTCTCAACAAATTATTGAAAAGTAACATTTTACTTAGGGTTATGTTTATTTGTCCAATTACTTTTGAGCCCCTGAAATGAGGAGTGTTTTTTTTTTTATTACTTTATTTGTACCCGTAGGTAGATTTGTTTTGCAGTCTGGTTACATCCATATTTACAGGCCACCGGCTGCCGGTCACTGCGTGCGCGTGTGCCCCGTGTCCCCAACCTGCATGTTTTTGGCATGTGGGAGGAAACCGGAGAAATCCCGGAGTAAACCCACGCAACACGGGGAGAACATGCAAACTCCACACAGATCACTGTTGGTCGGGGGCTGGGATCGAACCCGCGATCCCACAGCCAAAGGTAAACTGTGCTGCCACAGTGCTAACTGTAGAAGAGCTTGAAATAACGAAGCGATGTGATTTTATAAATCAAAGTTTAATTTCAGCTTCACTCCTCTAACAAGTCTCATCTCGGTGCAGAAGCAGAATAAGAGGTCGAACGCAGTCAGACCTTCATATTTATACCCACACTCAACAAAAGACATTGCATATCAAAGCTGACATCCCGCATCAACATAATCCCCCCTCCATTGTCCTCCGTCTCCTCCACCTGACCCTGGGTGGTCAAGGAGATTGATCCGGTCTCCACCGCTGCGACTCTGTCTGTTCTTTGATCCTCGCTGGCGGTTGAGACCTCTTGTCCTGTTCTGAGGCTTGAGGTCATTCCACATATGTAATCGCTAAACATTCTAATATGTCTATACATATGTAGGTATGGAATATATGATTAATATAAGCCACAGCGCCCCCCCCCAAAAGACTAAGAAAAGGACAATCAAATTAGTTTTACAGTTTAAGATAATCTCTATGACATATTATACTGTTAAACCTCTTGACAGGGAAAACAAGGAAAAATCTTTCCAGCAGTCATGTTCCTGTAGAGAATTCAGTGGTAACCACAACAGTATAGTAATATCACAAATCAGCCTTAAAACTGTCACGGCACAATCTGATAACATAGTTAACAACTCTTTGTCAATTTTGCATCAGTCCCTGTGCCGTCTGGGTTTTAATCTTCTCCCAAATCTGCTGTGGGTCCGCTTTGGCGTCGTGGTGGGACCCTCCTGTAAGGAATCTGCAGCTTGGGGAGGAGAGTGGTTATTTGTTCCCTGCAGAGGGGCTGAGTTTTTTTTCTTGGGGGGGTCTACCCCGCCGAGGTGCTCTCGCCAGCCATGCAGGTTCGTCTCTCAACAAGAAGGCAGGTTTAAGTCTGTCAATGCTGACTGTTTCTTTTCTGTCCCCTAAATCAAGCACAAAATGCTTATCACCAGGTTCCAGCACTCTGAATGGTCCGTCATATGGTGGACGGAGGGTTGATTTTAAAGCTTCGTGTCTTACAAAAACGAACTCGGCGTTTTTTAAAGCTTGGGGGACAAAAACCCATGGAAAAGAGTGATGTGCTGGTCCGGGGAGAGTGTCCGGTCCGGTGCTGCCTAAAGGCCTCAGGGCTGGAAGATGCCCGGGCTCTGGATTCTCTGGTAAAAACTCACCTGGGAGTCTGAGAGGTTGTGCAAAAACTAATTCTGCTGGGGAGGCGTCTAGATCCTCTTTAGGTGCAGAACGCAACCCCAATAAAACCCAGGGAAGTTTATTCACCCAATTTGTATCCGTTAGTGAGGCCCTGAGGGCGGCCTTTAAAGATCTGTGAAAACGCTCGCATAACCCATTAGCCTGAGGGTGATAAGCGGTGGTTCGCTGAATTGTCGCCCCTAAGCTGCTGGCCATGGCTGACCAAAGCTCTGAGACAAATTGAGGCCCCCCATCGGACGTGATGTCCAATGGGACGCCGAAACGTGCCACCCAGTTTGTTAAAAAAACGCGAGCGACTTCCGCAGCTGTGGTTGACGCCAAAGGGACCGCCTCAGGCCAGCGCGTAGTACGGTCTATCATCGTTAACAGGTGTGTGAAACCCTGAGACGAAGGTAGTGGTCCCACAAGGTCGACATGAACGTGGTCAAACCTTCTGGCTGGGATTCGGAAAGGCTCTAGAGGAGCTTTTGTGTGTTTGTGTATTTTGGCGCGCTGACAAGACATGCAAGTTTTTGCCCATTCCTTTACATTTTTGGCCAGGCCCGGCCAAACAAACTTTTCCGCGACCATTTTGACCAAGGCGAGGGAGTGAACCGAGTCGAAAATGCGGCGGCGCCATGCAGCTGGGACTACCGGGCGAGGTCGGCCGGTTGGAACGTCGCAGATTAGGGGGGGTACACCATCACGTAAACCCCTTTCCTCCAGTCTTAACCCTGTTGGTCCAGACAGGAGCGCGCGCACGTCCGCGTCACTGCTTTGTTCCTCTGCCATGGCTGCATAATCTATCCCTACGTGAATTGGGGCCACGTACGTGTCCGCGTTGGCGAAGAGCTCTGCAGCTGAGGTAGTATAATCTGTCTCCTCGTGCTCTGGCGATGTCACAGCGCAAGAGAGGCAGTCTGCTACCACATTAAGTTTGCCTGCCACATGTCGAATGTCCGTGGTGAACTCTGAGATTGCCGCTAGCTGTCTTTGTTGCCTGCCTGACCATGGTTCTGAAATTTTAGCCATCGCAAAAGTGAGCGGTTTGTGGTCTACAAAAGCCGTGAAGCGCCGCCCTTCTAACCAGAACTGGAAGTGGCGGATGGATAAATGAAGCGCTAGCAGCTCCCTGTCAAAAGTGCTGTATTTACGCTCGGTTTGGTTTAAAGATTTGCTAAAAAATGCTAAAGGTTGCCAGGTTCCGCCAACATGTTGTTCCACGACTGCCCCTATGGCCAGGTCTGAAGCGTCTGTGGTTAATGCTATGCGGGCCGAGGGATTGGGGTGAACCAACAATGTGGCATTCGCTAGAGCACTTTTTACTTCCGCAAAGGCGCGTTCGTGCTCCGGGGTCAATTCGACCGCGTTGGAAGGCTTTTGTTTTCTGAGCGCGGCATACAGGGGCTGCATGAGTTGAGCTGCGCGGGGGAGGAAACGGTTGTAAAAATTCATCATTCCCAAAAATTCTTGCAGCGATTTGACCGTCTGTGGTCGTGGAAAATTTTTTACCGCGTGGACTTTGTCCAGCAATGGTACTGCCCCCTTCGGCGAAACTCTGTGCCCCAAAAAATCAATTTGTGACACGCCGAATTTGCATTTGGCTGGGTTGATTATTAACCCGTGCTCTTCTAGTCTCTGAAAAACTGTAGTGAGGTGTTGTTCGTGTTCTTCCTCTGACGGGCTGGCTACCAGCATATCGTCGAGGTAGACGAACACGAAGGGGAGGTTGCGTAATACCACGTCCATCATACGCTGAAAGGTTTGAGCAGCGCCTTTGAGGCCGAACGGCATCCGCAAAAATTCAAAAAGACCAAAAGGGGTTATTACAGCCGTTTTAGGAATGTCTTCCGCTCGAACGGGGACTTGGTGCTAGCCGCGGACCAGGTCTATTTTGGAAAAAATGCGCGCACCCGCCAGATGTAGTGAAAAATCTTGGATGTGAGGAATTGGGTAGCGGTCATGCGCTGTCGCATTGTTTAATCTGCGGTAATCGCCGCAAGGTCTCCAAGAACCGTCGGTTTTCGGGACCATGTGGAGTAGCGATGCCCAGGGGCTTTTCGAGCGTCTAATAATGCCTAATTTTTCCAGGGTGGCAAACTCGTCCCGTGCTATGGCGAGCTTGGTCGCGTCTAAGCGCCGAGCTTTGGCGAACACGGGTGGGCCTGCTGTGGGGATGAAGTGTTCAATCCCGTGTTTTGCTACTGTTGCTGAAAATTTTGGAACTGTGAGTGCTGGAAATTGGGTGAGGAGTTGGTCAAACTTACCTCCTGCTGTTGTGACGCTGGCCTGCACGGGTGGTGGAGAGACTCGAGCTGAGCAGGGAATAGAAGAAAATGACAATGCATTAACCAAGCGCCTATTTGCTAGATTGCGCCCAACAAGTTAAAGCTCACCGCCGCTACAATAAATGTAGCGATCATCCGATGATCGAGCCGTTGGCTGCCATCGCTCCATTGGCCCGGTCTGCGTGGGAAGGGGTGATAAAACTCAGCTGAGCTCCTCTGTCGATCAGGAACTGTCTCCCGGTGTGTCCGTCAGTCACATACAGTAGCTTGTTTTTCTCACCGAGAGCCGCAGCTGTTAACGGTCTCTCGGCTTTGGCATTTCCCGAACTTTTGAATTTGCAGGGGGGCACGCACTTGTACGCCCTCTCGGCGAAACGGTGGTGGTAATAGCAGAGGTCGTTCCGCCTGCTGCGCCTTGGTCGTGTTGCCGCCATGGTGGGCGGGCTCTGCCCGGTTGACTGTGGTTCTCCACTGCTCTGGGCTTCCGCGCTGAGATCTGCAGATGCTGCTGTGGCCATCTGTTCCCCGCAGGCGTTGATGAACCGCTGCGCTTCTCGGGCCAGCGCGCGGAAGTCCTGCTGGGTGCTGCACCGCATGTTGACCAGCGTCCCTCTCATGTATAGCGGCAGAGTGCTGAGGAAGATGTGTTGGAAGAGGAAGTTGTCGTTGTCCTCTTCCTTGAGCTGCAGCATGTCCTCCATGAGGGCCTTGGGTCTGCATCCTCTGTGGCCGTAGATCGCCAGGATCTTCTCTGCTCTCTCCTCGGCTGAGGGAACGAAGTTCTCGACGATGGTCGCTTTAAGCTCTCTGTATTTGTCATGGGTGGGCGGCTGTTGGATTATGCTCCGCGCACATCTTGACATGGCAGCGTCGAGTTTGGCGACGATGTGATAAAACTTCGTCTCGTCCGCCGTTATGCCCGCCAGTGCAAACTGAGCCTCAGCTTGCAGGAACCACGAGCTCGGGTCTTCATGCCAGAATTCTGGCAGCTTGACGGTGACGGCGCTTGTGTGAGCCGTCCCTGATGTGTCCACCGGGTGAGAGCGCCTTTCTTCTGCTCTCACGGCGGGGCTGGGGATGGTTCTCGGTTGAGCCCTCTCTGTAGCTTCTGCCGTGGGGGAACGTCTTCCATCCGTTCCCCTGTCTGCATGGGCGCCGGCGCTTGCCTGAGTCGCCTCTGATGAGTTAATCGCGGGAGAACGTCTCTGTTCCATCCTCACGTCTGGTCACCAGTGTAGAAGAGCTTGAAATAACGAAACGATGTGATTTTATAAATCAAAGTTTAATTTCAGCTTCACTCCTCTAACATGTCTCATCTCGGTGCAGAAGCAGAATAAGAGGTCGAACGCAGTCAGACCTTCATATTTATACCCACACTCAACAAAAGACATTGCATATCAAAGCTGACATCCCGCATCAACATAATCCCCCCTCCATTGTCCTCCGTCTCCTCCACCTGACCCTGGGTGGTCAGGGAGATCGATCCGGTCTCCACCGCTGCGACTCTGTCTGTTCTTTGATCCTCGCTGGCGGTTGAGACCTCTTGTCCTGTTCTGAGGCTTGAGGTCATTCCACATATGTAATCACTAAACATTCTAATATGTCTATACATATGTAGGTATGGAATATATGATTAATATAAGCTACACTAACCACTGTGCCACCGTGCAGCCCCACGTCCAAATCACTGTCCAAATATTTCTGGGCCTAACCGTATGTTAATGTCACGGGGTGGAAGCATTTTATTGTGTTTTTGGGTTTCCATGGTTTTCAGTTCATCTTGCATGTTTATTTATAACTTTGCATGTTTTTGTAGTTTTTATATTTTAACCTGTGTGCTTTTAATGTGAAATGTTTTGTTTCCTTCCACCCTGTGCCTCCCCTAACTGGTGATGGTCAACACCTGTGCTGATTGAGGACCTGCTCCTGAGCTTTTATTGGTTGTTTTTAGCCCACTTTTAGTTTTTTCCAGCTTAGTTTTAGTGAAGTGTTTTGTCCTAATTTTATCTGAACTTAAACTCAGCTTCTTATTAAGTGGGCAGTTGTAGATATTTCATGTAATAAATTCTCTTGTTCAAACAAATATTAAATTTTCCTTTGATTCTTCAGTGACTCTTCACCTGGTCTTAAAGAAGCTTCAGAATGTTTTTAATGACCTTTGGCCATGTTATAGAAACCCATTCCTCCCACATGCTCACATGCACACACGGACACAACATGCTTTGTTTTCATGCTGTTGTAACTGTCCTTCCACTTTGTCCACCTAGCACTCTACAGTATATACTATAGGTCTCACCTGGCATTATTGGTAGCAGGGCTGGGCAATATCCTGAATATACAAGGGGGGCTGAAAAGTTCATAGGGGTCAAAGTTGACCAAATGTGGTTTATTTTTCAACTGCAGGAATCCAAGCGCTGCAACACCGATGGAAGAAATGTGTGGAGTGAAGGGAGTGGAGTGAAAAATAAACCACATTTGGTCAGATTTGACCACTACGAACTTTTCAGCCCCCACCCCACCCCCCGTATTTATTGTATCGGTACATTTGGGCGCCCGTGACACATAAATAATTCTATCGGGTATATTCAAATATTTATCACGTTAATACGAGCTGCCACTGCGAGACAGGTCTGTCTGCAGCTTGGCCGCTGCTGAGGTCTGAAAGCGGAAGCTCACTAGCTCAGTGCGGCTGCCCTGCCCCCCTGCATGCTAACAGAGAGATCTACACTGCAGCAAGCAGAGATGAAAAGGAAGCTAACAAAATAAAGTAGCCTCACCTTAAGCACAGGAAACAGGAGGAGCCAGGAGAAGAGAAACATGTCGAGTCTGAACTCTGCACATTCCTACACTAAGTAAACAATCTTGGCGAGCAAAATTTCAAAATAAGTGCCCGTATCCGCTCTTGCAACCCTTCAAAATAAGAGCGAGTAGGTTGACAAATAAACAACTGATAGAAGATGGACACATAAAACAAAACAAAAATCTCAAACAATGTAATGATCCGCTCTGTGTGCCTGCTGCCCTAATTACCTCCACAGCTGCGCGCACACCTGATCACCTCATCAAGCTGCCTACTTAAGCCGCGCTGCCCTCTGGTCTGCACGGAGACGTCAGCCCTCCAACAATCTGGTAGGACCTCCTTGTCCTGTCTAGTCATCCTGCTCTGGAGTTCCGTCTCCTCAGCTCCTGCCTGGCCATCGTTTCTCCGGGGAGTCTGTTCTCCTCACTGACAAGCAAGGCTTCGTTATCCCTGAATATCTACGCTCCACTCCTTCTCCCCTGTGCACAGGTGGTAGCCTCCTGGCGGCGGACCTCCTCCTCTTGGCGGCGGACATGAGCTCAACTCACACTTCACCAGCACTGTATATACCTGCACTGCTTCACCTCATCAGCAATGGCAGCTTGGACACAGAGCAACTGGCCCGGAGCTCTTGGGAATTCTTCAGCGCTTAAGCTGTCCAACCCACTTGTAAGACTGTACATTAACTGGTGCATCTCTCCTAACCTCTGTGCACTCATCCACCTGTTGGTGTTCTCTCCTAGGGTTGCCAGTCTGACTGTGCTCTGCTCGACCAGCTGCCTCACTCCTGCAGACACGCACACATTCACACTCACGCTCTTTATAATAAAAGATAACTGTGTCTATTTTGAGTCCATGTCTGCTTCTGAGTCAACAAACATGTCAAACAAAATGATAGTTCTGTCCCTTATTAGACCACCAAGTATTAACAACTGTGTGGTAAACTGAAACATTTCTGCCCAGATGGATCAAGTTGATCACTTGATAATGTGACTTCTGTTAAACAAAGGGAGAAAGACTCTTTGATCAGTTACAGATTGGGGAGAATTTTCTCTAAGTCTACATTTTATTTCATTAGTAAGCTTTTTCCATAAGTCACACACACACACACACACACACACACACACACACACACACACACACACACACACACATTTCTAATAAAAATGTAAGTAAAACCAAATTTTAAAGCACATTCAGGACACAAAATACATATGGCAATACAGAGAAATTATATCATGATACATTTTTTGAGCTATATCGCCCAGCCATAATAGTTCTCACAAAAATCATTTTGATCACAGCAGTCGTCACAATAAAGCTCCTTTGACAGAAAAGAAGATTTATATTCAACAACAGCGGCTCCACGCTGAATAAAGACAAAAATAATTACAAACTGAACAGTCACAAAAAGCCAGAAAGGCAAAACTTTTTGTTTGGTGTATTTGTGTTCTGTGTTCTACCAATGTTTTTTTCCGGAGGTCCAGGTTGTGGAGGCAGCAGTTCAAGCAGAGAAGCCCAGATTTCCCTCTCCCCCGCCACCTGCTCCAGTTCTTCAGAGAGGATAACAAGGAGTTCCCAGACCATCTGGGAGACAAAGTCTCTCCAGCGTGTCCTGGGTCTGCCCTGGGGTCTCCTCCCAGAGGGACGTGCCCAAAACACCTCAAGTGGGAGGCGTCCAGGAGGTATCCTAATCAGATGCCCATACCACCTCAAATGGCTCCTTTCAATGTGGAGGAGCAGCGGTTCTGCTCTGAGCCTCTCCCGGATGACTGAGCTCCTCACCCTATCTCTGAGGGTGAGTCCAGCGATCCTATGGAGAAAGCTCATTTCAGCCGCTTTTTTCCGTGATCTCATTCTTTTGGTCATTACCCAAAGCTCGTGACCATAGGTGAGGGTAGAAACGTAGATTGACTGGTAAATCAACAGCTTTGCCTTAGAGCTCAGCTCCCTCTTCACCACAACAGACCAGTACAACGTCATCACTGCAGATGTTGCTCCAATCCGTCTGTCAATCTCTCACTCCATTCTCCCCTCACTCGTGAATAAGACCCCAAGATACTTGAACTCATCCACTTGGAGCAGGAGCCTGTCCCCAACCCAGAGACGACAATCCACCTTTTTCCGGCTGAGGACCATAGACTTGGACTTGGAGGTACTGATTCTCATCCCAGCCGCTTCACACTCAGTGGCAAACCATCCCAGTAAGACCTGTAGGTCATTGCTGGATGAAGCCAGCAGGACAACATCATCTGCAAACAACAGAGATGAGATCCTGTGGTCACCAAGCATGACACCCTCCGTTCCCTGGCTGCGCCTAGAAATCCTGTCCATAAAAATTATGAACAGGATTGGTGACAAAGGGCAGCCCTGGCAGAGTCCAACTCTCACTGGGAATGAGTCCAATCAAGTGTTGGCAATATAAACCAAACTCTCACAGCGGTCGTACAGAGGCCGAATAGCTCGTAACAACAAGCCCGATATCCCATACTCCTGAAGCACCCCCCCCACACACACACACACACACAAAAAAAACCCCACGAGGGACGCAGTCAAATGCCTTCTCCAAGTCCACAAAACACATGTAAACTGGTTGGGCAAACTCCAGCGAACCCTCAAGAATTCTCAAGAGGGTAAGGAGCTGGTCCGATGTGCCATGGACTGAATATTTGACCTAGCTTTATTTTCATGTGTCTGTAGCTGGAGATAATCCTGAAGTTCTGGAGGGGCATCACAAGTCAAGAATCGTCTCACCAACTAATGTGAAGTTTTGTGGTACCTCTACAGCAAAATAAAGTGCAAGAACCTACTTATGTGAGAGTTGTGAATGTTTCCTGTCAAAAAGCACATTGGATGGAAGGAAGGAAGATCAGTTCTGTGGTGAAATTTCAACATTTAAAAACGCTGGCCTTTTGGAAAGGGGATTTTGCTGAAAAGTTTTCACACATGTTAAAGTGACAAGTTTCCGTGTGAAAAAATGTACTGTAAACTCTGATGAGCTGATATTTGGCAGTGAGTTGCAGTTAAAAGGTCACAACTGAGATATTTTACATTTCATATTGTTGCATGTTGATAATTTCAGTGTCTTTTTCCCAGTTTTTCCTTTAGTTCCTGTGTATTTTTTATCCATTCTGACAGTTTTTGTTGATTGAAAATAAACTTGAACTTAAATGATCTGTCTTGGATTCACTGGAACATGAACACAGTTTTTGTTTTTAGTCTCTGTATGTTGGGGGAAGTCTATAATCAGACATAGGACAGACTTATTTTATTTTCTGTGGAATTATTTATTTTAGTCCAGTTTGAACTTTAATTTCCTTTGAGCTTTAAAGCTTCTTTTGGATTATACAAAAATGCATCACAACTGTCTGTAATATATTTTGCTTTTCTGTTGCAGGTGTGTGTAATGCAGCACTTCACCTTTCAGAAACCATTCTGGAAGGTTGTGGAAGCTGTTTGGGTTGAAGTAGTTGTAAAAGATGACTATCTTCCAGGACATCCTGGTATTTCCTGGTTTATCTGACTCACATCCTCCATAATACTGCAGAAATCACATACAGAGCCCAACTCACAGAGGAAAAAGTGTGCTTAAATAGTAAATACACAGCCACTGTTGTTGAGACGGTGAAGATTACTTCTACTTACCTGGATCCTGAGTTGTGATTGACCAGACTCAGGTAGTTCAGAATGTCTGCTTTGTTGCCTGACACTTCTGTCTCCTTCATTCAGCTCTATGTCCAGTTAGACACCAAAAAAGCAACTGAAGAAGAAACCGATCAGATGTTCCTGCCCCCTGGTGCTGATCTTAGTGAACTTCATTCCCATCCTTTAACTGATGATTGACAGCTGACTCTGAATCTCAGTTTCTGACCTACTCAGAAGTGAAGAAGCCAATGAAACCCAGGAACGTTCAACATGAGTTCAGGTCAGTGATGCTGTGCTCATGTCTCTGCTTTTACCTGGTAGGTCACCATAGCAACAGATGCTGAACTCATCACCTGATGGATTCATAAAGATCCAGACTCAGAAGAAGATGGCTGGATACAGAAGATGATTAAATCTGGACAGTAACATAGGAGTTTTCTTCTGACCACAGGTGGGCAGTAATTAGTTACATTTATTCACGTACTTCAATAACATTTTCACAAAATTCTAGGATATTTATGAGCAGTTTTGTTGCAAGAAAACCTTTAATGTTTCTTGAATGCATTTGTTAAAAACTGTATTTTTACACAAGTACTTTTGGTGGTACTCTTTAAGATACTTTATTTAGCAAGTATGTTGGAGTGGGGAATGTCAGGCACTGACAGGTTTGATGTAGCCTAGCTTAATTCTTCCATTTTGCCTCAGTTTATTCCAGCCAACATCTGTGCTTTCTGTGGGAATTATAATAGAGGGTACCTGTGGGCAAAAAAGTCTAAAGTGAAGACTTTTGACTTCACTTTTTTATGTTAATGTAGCCACCTTATTCCTAGGCCCCATGATGCCTTGTGTGAATTATGGTTGCAACTTCTGGTACTAGTTTAGGACGTATTGTTGTCACTGAAAAGGGACACTTTTCCTTGTTAAAAAACAATGACTTTGACATCCGTGGAGCACCAGTAAACATCCAGGGAACAGACATTGAGATGGTGACATCCTACAAGTACCTGGGTGTTCATTTGAACAATAAACTAGACTGGTTACACAATACCGACACACTGTACAAGAAGGAACAGTGCAGGCTGTTCCTACTGAGGAGGCTCAGGTCTTTTGGTGGACAAGGGGTGCTCCTGAAGACCTTCTATGATTCAGTGATGGCATCAGCCATCACTTTTGGAGTGGTCTGCTGGGGCAGTGGCATCACAGCAGCCGATAGGAAGAGACTAAACAAATTGATCAAAAAAGCTAGCTCTGTCCTGGGGCAGCGCCTTGACCCAGTGGAGGAGATAGGAGAGAGGAGGGTGGTGGCTAAACTGTCATCTCTGCTGGATTCCGAGTCCAACCCTGTGCAGGACATATTGAATGCACTGAGGAGCTCAGTAGCTCAGTAGTCGATGGAACAGTAGGCTACATCATAGGTGCACGACCGAGAGGTTTCGCAGGTCCTTCCTACCTACAGCTGTCAGACTTTATAACCTAAGCAGGGCTGCTCGCAGAAGTAGCAAAAAAAAAAAAAAATGTGATGACCTAATAGTATTGAATGCAAAAGACGCAACAGACTTACACAAAATGGTCCCCTCTAGTATACAACTAGGACAATATCAATTGCTACAGAGGGTGACAATATGTATGGATGCATATTCATTCTATGTGGGGTAACTAAATAGGCGGTTATGCTGTTTATTCCATCTAGCTACAATGCTCCGTGCTGTGTAGATATATTTGTATATTTATGTGTACATACAGTGTGTATATTCACTGCTCTTATTTTCTTATCTTCTAAATTATTGCTCTGAGTGTTGCTGTCCCTGTGCTGTTGCAATCCTGGAATTTCCCCATTGGGGGACTAATAAAGGCTTATCTTATCTTATCTTATCTTATCAAAAATGTGGGAACACGGCCTTTTGCCCCTCAAAAACAGTAATATAATCATACCACATACCACAACTATGGAGGGATGAGAAGATGACCTTAAAAAGTGGCCTGTAGCTCCGTGGACAGTAGCTCCGTTAGATAGCACCACTGCTAACATGCTAACACTGTAAACAAATAAAAAGCTCTGAGATATATCAATGTTTCCACCACAATAAAGTTGGCTGCATTTTGTTAAAATATGTTGGACATAATCAAATTGACCTCAGAGCAGACGTAGAGTCTAGTCAGAGCCACAAAGAACCACAACACCGTGCTTGGGTGTTTTAAATTTGTTTTAAAACGTCAGCTCTGTGACATTCATTCAAGTGAAAGCATACCTGGTGCTGCTGTGTCTGTACCACCGATCACACGATCAATCCTTTAGTTTTCAGTGCATGATCTACTCATTGCTGTTGAAGCCACAGATTTAGCTGTGCTGATCTGTAAGGAGCCTCACACCATGAACAGCAGCGAGTACCAGAACTACGCAAAAACATCCCAAAATACAAAAACTACAAGTGCTGAAATTAGCTGCCACTCGAGTGCAAAACATGTAAGTGGACTATACATTAAAATGAATTTGAAAAACTTTTAAAAACGCTATTTTAAATGCCCCAGCTACTCCACTGTGACTGACTGATTTAACGGTAGGTCAGCCGAAACCGGAAGCTCCGCCCATAATGTTCCTACAGTGACACCCCAGGAATAAGGTGGATTGACAGCTAGAAAATAAAATCTGTGGACTGAATAAAATAAATGAACCAATGTGTCCAGACAGACATGAAAGTGAGTTTCAAGTTTTTCCCTCTTTTTTTTCCAAGTTTCTGTAAAATGAAACAAAGTTTAAAGTGGAGAGACTTCAGTATTGTGGTAATGTTTGATTTGATGAACACAATCACACATTATTGTAGAAATAATGTTTGCAGGTAAGAAGACAAAGCTAACTCTGCTAGCTGTAACTTAGCTAGGCTATACCGTATGCATGTTAGCTTACTGTGCTCCGTAGACCAGCGGTTCCCAACCTTTTTTGCGCCATGGACCGGTTTAATGTCAGACAGTATTTTCAGGGACCAGCCATTAAGGTGTGGTGGATAAATACAACAAAAGAACATGATATGACCGGCATAAAAACTGTGGCATTTTCTAAATATAATAACAAACGTGAATCCACTGTGTACTTATTTGAAACTTTATTAGCAGCGTCCTCTTAACATCGCAACATCAACAACATAACATCTGCTAGCCAGCATTTCCCTGTGAATGACACAATGCGTAGACTCACATTCAGGGGCAACCTCCTTAATCCGAGCAGTTAAACCAGACAGCCGTCCGGTCATGGCAGCAGCTCCGTCTGTGCATATGCCGACACAAAAGGACCATTTCAGTTTTCCTGATATATAATCTGTCTCCTCACTGGGCATTTTCCCCTTTGCAAAGAAACTTTCCAAAAACGTTTGTTTTTTACTCATTTTGCTAGCTCGTGGGTTTAATTTTAGCGGTAACGTGTCACGTGACCGAGACAAGCATCTTGACGTGCATCAAGAGTGAGCCATATACAGATGTAACGGAGAGAATCTGGTAATTTTTCAAAATAAAACATCATTCACACTCAGATAATAAATAAAACGGAAGTCATGTAAGTTATTTATTCTTTCTGTGCGGCCCGGTACCAAATGACCCACAGACCTGTACAGGTCCGCGGCCTGGGGGTTGGGGACCGCTGCCATAGACAATCTCACTTCTGTGTTTGAAATGCTCACTCCATTCCCTATATAGTGCACTAGAAAGTGAACCAACCATTTTGTAGAGCTGTTCAAAATCTTAAGTGATAATTTTATTCATTATATAGGGCACTCAAAATATCGCACAATGCATTTTAAAAAATAGTGTCCAACCAGTGGTCACTACATTAGCCAATGTATCCCATAATGCAATGCACAGCCAGTTGAGCAGTGAAAGAAGAGCTTCACATCATCACATAAACTACCTTCAGGTATTTTTCAATGTATTAAAACAATAAAAACAATTTTATTACCTCCACCAAGGGAGGAGGTGATGGTTTTAGTGGTGTTGGTTGGTTGGCTTGTCTGTCTGTTACCATCATTACTCAAAAAGTCTGAACGGATTTTGATGAAAATTTCAGGAAAGATGTGTAATGGTGCAGGGAACAGATGACTAGATCTTGGTGTAGATCCAGATCCTGATGTCCATGCAGGAATTTTTTTTGGGGGGGGGAAATAATAATAATATTGAGCTTCCCCTTTAAGACGTGCCCACGGAGATACGTTCACCTCCGCACCCATATGCAGTACGTGATGGCTGACATTATTTCATTTGAAGACACCAAGAAAAAGCAAGCAAACTGTGATCTATGAATGGATTGTGATGACATTTTCAGGAAAGGTGTTTAATGGCAGGAGGAACAGAGTAGCGGCAGACAAGCTGAGGATGTCTTGCGAGGCACGTTACCCACACGGTATGTAAACACAGCTGAACAATGTTTCATTTTTATTACCTCTGCCCAGAGGAGGAGGTGATGTTTTTGCCGATGTCATGCCAAAAACTACACTGTAATTGTTCCATATTGATGCATAGAATATGTATTTATACAGTATCTACATGTACATATATATCCAGTAAATCTATGTATTTTTCCATGCAACCTTGTGACTGCATTATTTTAATTGCTTTTAATCCTACATCAAGTTTGTTTCTGGTTGAAAATGCATCATAAGTGTTAAATATATCTTATTCTACCAAAGTCAGTAGTGTTTACCTGTTGAAATATATATTTTACAGCTAATATAACCCCATAACTACACTATGGCACCTGGTGATCACTTTTTGGCAGCTGATCACTTTTTGCCTCAACACCAGCATTGCTTTGTCTGTCTGTCTCTAGCAGCATTCCTCCAAAATTTATGAACAGATCTTGATGAATTTTCAGGAAAGGTGTGTAATGGCGTGGGGAACAGAGGAGATTTTTGTGGTGATCCGGATCAACACCTGGATCCAGGAATTTTTAGGAAAAATCAGTATCAACTTGGTTAAATTTTACTTTTGCTGGTACACCAGAATTTCTGTAGCTAAGTTACCGAATACTATTTATTTGTTATTTTAATAAATCTTATAGAAGGAAACTTGAATTTGTATTTTTCATGGATGATACAAGTGCTGAATAATCCGAGTGCTTTTCTAGTTGTTTCTGCTGCCGTTTCTCTGTCTGTCAGCAGGATCAGACAAAAACTCATGGATGGATTTGGATGACATTTTCACCAGAGGAGGCCCTTGGTCCAAAGATGAACTCATTACATGTTGGAGGTGATCCGTGAGTGCATACCTCCACCAAGGACCTTGTTCGTTTTTGTGCAGCTGGATTACACAAAAACTACTGCATGGATTTGGATGATTTTTTTTTTACCATAGCTGGTCCTTGGGCTACAGAGGAACCCATAACATTCTGGTGATGATCCCAGAATGCATACCTCCACCAAGGCTCTTATCTTCTCACACTGTGTTAGCAAGAATCCTCCAAAACAAACCCATTACATTTTAGAGGTGAGTCATGAGAGACGGAAGGAGCCTTGGCTGAGGTAAGTGCTCTCTGAGTGCATTTGTAGTTTCAGTTGTATTTATTTGCCCTGTTTATAAATGCAAACTGAAGACTTTTTTTTCATTTTCCCCCCAAAAAGACATAGAAGTCAAATGTGTGGACGCACAGGTAAAGGCTCCCAGTTTGTTTCTTGCTTAAAACACAGTTTAGAGCTAGCGTTTTGAGCTGTTTTTTTTTTTTTTTTTTGTTACTACCGCTGGAGAATAAGCCTGCTCGTGCGAAAAAAGAGAAATTGCCAGTCTCATAACTTAATATTGTAGTGGCTGGTGAAGCAATCAGGCCCCTCACGCTCAGGGAGAACAAAGGGATTTCTCCCACGTGTTTTTTTTTTTTTCCTACAATCACAATCAACAATAATCAGCCGAGATCATGGGTCCCAAGAAAGCTCAGCAGACTGAGGAGGTGGACGAAATTAAAAAAGCGCTGGATTTCTTGGCGGAAGAGATTTCTGCCATTAAGCTGCAGCAAAGAAATATCCTGGACCTGATCGAGGAGGTGAAAGCGCTGCGGATCCAGAACGCTGAGAAGGAAAAGAGGCTGGCGTATCTGGAGAGCAGAGTGTCGGAACTGGAGCAGAACACCCGGGTGAACAACGTGATCATCACGGGGCTCCACATTAAACCCCGATCATACGCGCGAGCGGTGGCCGCGGACAGCGGAGGGAGGCTCGGTGAGCTGGAAGAGGAATCCACGGAGCAACAAGTGGCGGCCTTCATGCAGTCCAAAGGAATTCAGCTGGACTGCAACACCATAGAGGCCGGCAACAAACCGGCTGTGATCATGAGGTTTGTGAACAGAAAACACAAGACTGCACTGTTAAAACAAGGTAGGAAACTGAAAGGAATGAACATTTACATAAACGAGCACCTCACAAAAGAAAACACAGAAATAGCCAGAAAAGCAAGATACATGAAAAAGCAGAAAAAGATTCAAAACACCTGGACATCAAACTGTAAAATATACATCAAATTAAACGGATCACCTGAAGAAGCCAAGGTCATTAACATCCGTAATATTATGGAACTGGACAAATATCAATGAATATTATGAACTGGAGTCACAGCAACAATCAGACAACTGTAGGACACTGAAGGGATATACTCATCTGCTACAAGACATTTAACAACATGAAACAGAAGATCAACAAACAGGAACAACAGGAATTGAAAGTTTTTGAATATATAGATCACAACCCACAGGACGTAGAATATAACATAGACCCTGATAATAATTTATTTAGCTCCATCAATAATGACTGTAGTTACTACACAGATGATCAGTTTAATACAATGGTCACATCTGATTTCAATATTTCTATGATCCACTTCAACAGCAGAAGTCTCTATGCCAACTTTAATAACATTGAAGGTTATTTACATCAGTTTAAAGAGCCGTTCAATATTGTGGCAATATCAGAGATGTGGCTCAGTGAAGAGAAAGGAGTGGATTTTACCATGGATGGCTATGAATTAAATTATATAAATAGAAAAGTGAAAAAAGGAGGAGGAGTTGCAATTTATGTTGACAAGAGCTTGAAATACAAGGTTGTTGAAAATCTATCAGTAACTGTGGATGATTTATTTGAAGTTATTACAATAGAAATCTGTTTGGACAATGTGAAGAATGTAGTAGTGAGCTGCGTATATAGAACACCTGGATCAAACATTGACTTATTTAAGGACTGGATGGAAAAAATGTACGCAAAACTAACTCATAAAGTTATGTTCATCTGTGGGGATTTCAATATAGATCTGATGAACTCAAAACAACATAGTTTGACAGAAGAATTTATCAACACAATGTACAGTATGGGCTTACATCCAACAATTACCGGACCTAGCAGAATCACGTCACACAGTGCCACACTAATAGGTAACATATTCACAAACATTATGGAAAATAATATCAGGAGTGAGCTTTTATTGAATGATATCAGTGACCACCTGCCAATTTTTGTTGTCTATCAATGTGATTATAGGAAGAAAAAGTATACCAAAAATATTAAAAGAATAAGAACCGAAGAATCAATGTATTTACTGACAAAGGAATTATTAATACAAGATTGGAAGATAGTTTATGATGAAAATGACATAAATAAAGCATATGATTTTTTTTTTACAAATATTTTTGAATGAATGAATGAATTTATTTATTTCGGATAATACAGTACAGGTTAAAGAAACTGTATAATATAACAACAAGGTCAAATTAGACAAAGACTCCTTCTACTAAACAATTCCACGTGAGTTATCCGAAATGGGTGATGGCTGAAGCCGCAGCTTATATTGCCCACCCATATTCCATCCAAGAATTCAAAGAAAAAAGAGTAAACAAGACAAGAGTGATTACAATTTAGAACAAAGCTAAGACAAAGTGTGACTGAGAGAAAAAAAAAAAAGAAAACTAAGCTAAGCTAAGTTAAGCAGTTACTATTCAAGACAAATCTAAGACAGAATGTCACAGAGAGAAAAAAAAAACAAAAAAAAAAACTAAGCTACAACACAACACAGGCTGGATATGTCAATCCTTATGTGAGTTTACATGTCGTCTTGTAAATATGTTTGGAGTATTTCTTCCTTTAGTTGTTTTTTAGTTTTTTTACAATAAAAACTGTCCTATAAAACAATACAGTGACAGACAACAAAAACAAATATTCCTTGGCTCACCAAGTGGTTAATAAATGCATGTAAAAAAAAGAATACATTATATAAACAATTCATTAAATGTAGAAAGGTGGAAGCTGAGATCAAATATAAAAGATATAAAAATAAGCTTACTAATATAATGAGGACCTGTAAGAAAGAATATTACAACAGAATATTAGAGGATAACAAAAATAACTTAAGAGGAATATGGCAAGTACTCAATGGGGTTATTAGTAATCGACCTAAGAATGCTAATTATCCAGAATATTTTATTGAAAATTGCAATTTGATAAATAATATGGAGGATGTGGTCAGTGGTTTCAATAAATTTTTTGTAAACGTTGGTCCTGAATTAGCAAAATCAATAGTGACACCAGAAACAAACAACAGTGATTCTGTGAATGAAATAGAAGATGGAAATCCAAACACAATCTTTTTGGGTGCAGTTACTGAAAAGGAAATTATCGAGACTGTGAGTAAATTTAAGAACAAAAACTCAACGGACTGGAATGAAATTGGCATGACAATAGTGAAAAAAGTAATTGAAGGAATTGTTAAGCCACTCACCCACATCTGTAACCTGTCATTTCAAACTGGTACATTTCCAGACAAAATGAAAATAGCTGTAGAGGAGCTTGAAATAACGAGGTGATGTGATTCATAAACCAAAGTTTATTATCAGCTCCTCTAACAAGTCTCATCTAGGTGCAGCAGCAGAAGAAGTCAGAGAGCGAACACCTTCGGCTCTACGAACTTATACTCGCACATAACAAAAGACATGCATATCAAAAGCTGACATCCCTCACTATCTTAATCCCCTCTTTTGTCTTCGTACTCCTCCACCTGGCCCTGGGGCGTCAGGGCAACCCATCCGGTCTCCACCGCAGCGCCTCGGATGCTCTTTGATCTTCACTGGCGGTTGAGACCCTTTGTCCTGTTCTGAGGTGTGAAGTCGCTTTACATATGTAATCACTAAACACTCTCACATGCTTAAACATATGTAGGTTATGGAATATATGATTAATATAGACCACAGCCCCCCCAAACGACTAAGAAAAGGACAATAGAAAAATTCACAGTTTAAGATAATTATTATGACATACTAACTGCTACACCTCTTGACACAGAAGAAACTTTCCAGTAGCCATGCTCCTAAGAGAGTTCAGTGGTAATCATAACAGCATAGTAATATCACAAGTCAGTCCTAAACTGTTACAGCACAATTAGTGAACAACTGTTGAGTAGTTTGCATCAGTCCCTGTGCCATCTGGGTTTTAATCTTCTCCCGAATCTGCTGTGGGTCCGCTTGGGCGTCCTGGTGGGACCTTCCTGTAAGGAATCTGCAGCTTGGGGAGGAGAGTGATTATTTGTTCCCTGCAGGGGGGCTGAGTCTTTTTCTCTTGGGGGGTCTACCCCGCCGAGGTGCTCTCGCCAACCGTGCAGGCTCGTCTCTCAACAAGAAGGCAGGTTTAAGTCTGTCAATGCTGACTGTTTCTTTTCTATCCCCAAAATCAAGCACAAAATGTTTATCACCAGGTTCCAGCACTCTGAATGGGCCGTCATATGGTGGGCGGAGGGTTGGTTTTAAAGCTTCATGCCTAACAAAAACGAATTCAGCGTCTTTTAAAGCTTGGGGGACAAAAACCCATGGAAAAGAGTGATGTGCCGGTCCGGGGAGAGAGTCCGGTCCGTTGCTGCCTAAAAACCTCAGGGCTGGAAGATGCCCTGGCTCTGGGTTCTCTGGTAAAAATTCACCTGGGAGCCTGAGAGGTTGTGCAAAAACTAATTCTGCTGGGGAGGCGTCTAGATCCTCTTTGGGCGCAGCACGCAACCCCAATAAAACCCAGGGAAGTTTATTTACCCAATTTGTATCCGTTAGTGAGGCTCTGAGGGCGGCCTTTAAAGATCTGTGAAAACGCTCGCATAACCCATTAGCCTGAGGGTGATAAGCGGTGGTGCGGTGAATTGTTGCCCCTAAGCTGCTGGCCATGGCTGACCAAAGCTCCGAGACAAATTGAGGCCCCCTATTGAACATGATGTCCGATGGGACGCCGAAACGTGCCACCCAGTTTGTCAAAAAAAACGCGAGCGACTTCCTCCGCTGTGGTTGACGCCAGAGGGACTGCCTCTGGCCAGCGCGTGGTGCGGTCTATCATTGTTAACAGATGTGTGAAACCTTGGGAGGAAGGTAGTGGCCCCACGGGGTCGACATGAACGTGGTCGAACCTTCTAGCAGGGATTCGACAAAGGCTCCAGAGGGGCTTTTGTGTGTTTGTGTACTTTGGGGCGCTGACAAGAAATGCAAATCTTTGCCCATTCTTTTACGTTTTTGCGCAGGCCAGGCCACACAAACTTTTCGGCGACCATTTTAACCGAAGCGCGCACACCTGGGTGTGCGAGGGAGTGAATCGAGTCGAAAATATGGCGGCGCCATGCAGCTGGGACTAACGGGCGAGGTCGGCCGGTTGAGATGTCGCATATTAGGGGGGGCACACCGTCGCGTAGACCCCTTTCCTCCAGCCTTAACCCTGCTGGTCCAGACAGGAGTGCGCGCACGTCCACGTCACTACTTTGCTCCTCTGCCATGGCTGCATAATCTATCCCTGCGTGGATTGGTGCTGCGTATGTGTCCGCGTTGGCGAAGAGTTCTGCGGCTGAGGTAGTATAATCTGTCTCCTCGCGCTCTGGCGATGTCACAGCGCGAGAGAGGCAGTCTGCTACCACGTTAAGTTTGCCTGCCACATGTCGAATGTCTGTGGTGAACTCTGAAATCGCAGCTAGCTGTCTTTGCTGCCTGCCTGACCACGGTTCGGAAATTTTAGCCATCGCAAAGGTGAGCGGTTTGTGGTCTACAAAAGCCGTGAAACGCCGCCCTTCCAACCAGAACTGGAAGTGGCGGATGGATAAATGAAGCGCTAGCAGCTCTCTGTCAAAAGTGCTGTATTTACGCTCAGTTTGGTTTAGCGATTTGCTGAAGAATGCCAAAGGTTGCCAGATTCCGCTGACGTGTTGTTCTACAACTGCCCCTATGGCCAGGTCTGAAGCGTCTGTGGTTAGCGCAATGCGGGCCGAGGGATCGGGGTGAACTAACAATGTGGCATTAGCTAGGGCACGTTTTACTTCCGCGAAGGCGCATTCGCGCTCCGGGGTCCATTCAACCGTGTTGGAAGGTTTTTGTTTTCTGAGCGCGTCATATAGGGGCTGCATGAGCTGAGCTGTGCGGGGGAGGAAACGGTTGTAAAAATTAACCATTCCCAAAAATTCTTGCAGCGATTTGACCATTTGTGGCCGTGGGAAACTTTTTACTGCGTGAACTTTGTCTGGCAGTGGGACTGCCCCCTTCGGAGAAACTCTGTGTCCTAAAAAATCAATTTGTGACACGCCGAATTTGCATTTGGCTGGATTGATTATTAACCCGTGCTCTTCTAGTCTCTGAAAAACCATAGTGAGATGCTGCTCGTGTTCTTCCTCAGACGAGCTGGCTACCAGCATATCGTCGAGGTAGACGAACACGAAAGGGAGGTCGCGTAATACTGCGTCCATCATCCGCTGAAAGGTTTGAGCAGCACCTTTGAGGCTGAAAGGCATCCGCAAAAATTCAAAAAGACCGAAGGGGGTTATTACAGCTGTTTTAGGAATGTCCTCTGCTCGAACTGGGACTTGATGATAACCGCGGACTAGGTCTATTTTTGAAAAAATGCGCGCACCCGCCAGATGTAGTGAAAAGTCTTGAATGTGAGGAATTGGGTAGCGGTCATGCGCTGTTGCATTGTTTAATCTGCGGTAATCGCCGCACGGCCTCCAAGAACCGTTGGATTTCAGGACCATGTGAAGTGGTGACGCCCAGGGGCTTTTCGAGCGTCTGATAATGCCTAATTTTTCAAGGGTGGTAAACTCGTCCCGAGCTATGGCGAGCTTGGTCGTGTCTAAGCGCCGAGCTTTGGTGAATACGGGTGGGCCCGTTGTGGGAATAAAGTGTTCAACCCCGTGTTTAGCCACTGTGGCTGAGAATTTGGGAATTGTGAGTGCTGGAAATTGGGTGAGGAGTTGATCAAACTTACCTCCTGCTGTGGTGACGCTGGCCTGCACGGGTGGTGGAGAAATTCGAGCTGAGCAGGGAATAGAAGCAAAGGACAGTGCATTAACCAAGCGTCTGTTCGCTAGATCAACTAATAACCCATGTGCACACAAAAAATCTGCGCCCAACAAGTTAAAACTCACCGCCGCTACAACAAATGTCCATCTGTAGTTGCGGTCGTGGATGCAGAGGGGCAGGCTCTTTTCGCCAAAAGTGTCGATGATGGAGCCGTTGGCTGCCACCGCTCCATTGCCCCGGGGGCCCATGGCCCGGTCTGCTTGGGACGGCATGACAAAACTTAGTTGAGCTCCCGTGTCGATAAGGAACTGCTTGCCGGTGTGTCCGTCCGTCACATATAAAAGCTTGCTTTTTTCGAGAACCGCCGCTGTTAACGGCTCTTGGCTTTGGCGTTTTCCCGAAATCATGAATTTGCAGGGGGGAACGCATTTGTAAGCCTTCTCGGCGAAGCGGTGGTGGTAATAACAAACGTCGCTCAGTCTGTTACGTCTTGGCCATGTCGCTGTCACCGCGGGCTGATTCTGCTCGGTGGTTTGTGGCTCCTCGTGGCTCCGGACATCAGCGTTGAGGTCTGCGGATGCTGCTGTGGGTGTCTGCTCCTTGCAGGCGTTGACGAGCCGTTGAGCTTCGTGAGCCAGCGTGCGGAAGTCTTGCTGGGTGCTGCATCGCATGTTGGCAAGTGTCCCTCTCATGTGTGGCGGCAGCGTACTGAGGAATATGAATTGGAAGAGGAAGTTGTCATTGTCCTCTTCTTTAAGTCGCAGCAAGTCCTCCATGAGGGCCTTGGGTCTGCATCCTCTGTGGCCGTAGACCGCCAGGATCCTCTCAGCTCTCTCCTCGGCTGAGGGGACGTAATTTGCCACGATGGTCGCTTTCAGTTCTTTATATTTGTCCTGGGCCGGCGGCCGCTGGATTATGCTCCGCGCACATCTCGAAGTGGCGGCGTCGAGTTTGGCAACGATGTGATAGAACTTTGTATCGTCAGCCATGATGCCCGCAAGTGCAAACTGGGCTTCAGCTTGCTGAAACCATGAGGCGGGGTCTTCCTGCCAGAAGTCCGGCAGCTTGACGGTGACAGCGTTTGTGTGGACCGTCACTGATGTGTCCGCAGGGTGAGAGTGCCTTCCTTCGGCTCTCTCCGCGGCGCTGGTGCTCGGTTGAGCCCTCTCTATCACTTCTGCCATGGGGGAACATCGTCCATCTGTTCCCCTGTCTGCATGGGCGCCGGTGTCTGCCTGGGTCGCCACAGATGAGTCGATCGTGGGGGAACGCCTCTGGTCCATTCTTGCATCAGGGTCACCAGTGTAGAGGAGCTTGAAATAACGAGGCGATGTGATTCATAAACCAAAGTTTATTATCAGCTCCTCTAACAAGTCTCATCTAGGTGCAGCAGCAGAAGAAGTCAGAGAGCGAACACCTTCGGCTCTACGAACTTATACTCGCACATAACAAAAGACATGCATATCAAAAGCTGACATCCCTCACTATCTTAATCCCCTCTTTTGTCTTCGTACTCCTCCACCTGGCCCTGGGGGGTCAGGGCAACCCATCTGGTCTCCACCGCAGCGCCTCGGATGCTCTTTTATCTTCGCTGGCGGTTGAGACCCTTTGTCCTGTTCTGAGGTGTGAAGTCGCTTTACATATGTAATCACTAAACACTCTCACATGCTTAAACATATGTAGGTTATGGAATATATGATTAATATAGACCACAATAGCAAAAGTAATACCTCTATACAAAACAGGAGACAGTCATCGCTTCACAAATTACAGGCCAGTCTCTTTACTCTCACAATTCTCCAAAATACTTGAAAAAATCTTCACTAAGAGACTGGATGATTTCATTGAAAAACACAACCTCCTTACAGATAGCCAGTATGGTTTTAGAGCAGATAAATCTACATCTTTGGCACTGATCGAACTTATAGAAGAAATTACTAGTTGTATAGATAAAAAAAAAAGGTTACTGTAGGAGTATTTATAGATTTAAAGAAAGCTTTTGACACCATTGACCACAGAATACTACTAAGGAAACTGGAAAGGTATGGGATAAGAGGGGTAGGACTGAGTTGGGTGGAAAGTTATTTAAGTAACAGACAACAATTTGTACAAATTGGTGAGCACAAATCACCCTTTATGGACATCACTTGTGGTGTGCCCCAGGGGTCAGTTTTGGGACCCAAACTCTTTATTTTGTATATAAATGACATATTCCAAGTATCAAAAATTCTGAAATTTATTTTGTTTGCGGATGACACAAATATCCTTTGCACTGGTGAGAATTTGCAGCAGGTTTTAGAGGTGGTCACAACTGAAATGAAAAAGTTAACGCAGTGGTTCAACAAAAATAAATTATCTCTAAATCTAAAAAAAACAAAGATTATGTTGTTTGGAAATTATAAAATAAATCATGAAATAATGGTAACGATAGATGATACCAGAATAGAAACAGTACAGGAAAATAAGTTTCTGGGGGTGACGCTAGCCAATAAAATCTACTGGAAACCTCACATCAGTCACATCCGGGCCAAGTTAACAAAATGTATAGGCATACTGGGGAAGACAAGACACATCTTGGACTATAAATCATTGGTCTTACTGTACAATTCACTGTTTTTACCTTATCTTAACTACTGTGTAGAAGTCTGGGGAAACACCTACAAGACCAACCTACAGTCAATATGCACATTACAAAAAAGAGCTATAAGGATAATAAACAATGTAGGATATAGAGACCATACCAATTCGTTGTTTTTAAAGTCAC
This sequence comes from Pholidichthys leucotaenia, assembly GCA_020510985.1. Lineage (NCBI taxonomy): Eukaryota > Metazoa > Chordata > Actinopteri > Cichliformes > Pholidichthyidae > Pholidichthys > Pholidichthys leucotaenia. Next base: position 37,176,747 of record CM035836.1, on the reverse strand, counting down.
ATGTCATAAAGTTCATCGATTTAGTTAAATTTAAGACAGCACAAGTAATGTACAGGGCAATTAATAATCAACTCCCAACTAATATACAAAAAATATTTTAAAAAAGAGACAATGATCATAATTTGAGAGGAGACTTAAACTTTACAAAACCCAAGATACGAACAACCAAGAAAAGTATGTGCATATCTGTCTGTGGGGTGGATTTGTGGAACAGTCTGGAGCCGGAACTGAAACTATGTACAAACAGAAATCAATTCAAAAAGAGGTATAAACATTATTTGCTGAAAGGATATATGTTAGAAGGGTAGTATTTATATGTACGATTCACTATGCTCACTCTGGGACACTATGGGACACTATGGAATGGTGGGTGGGACAGAACTGTGTATATCTGTGTTGTTTGAGGCTGGTTTTGATGTATGAACATCAATGTATGTTAGGATGGATGGGTGTTAATGTTGATTTGTAAAAAATACAGTAAATTGTTTACTTGGGGTCTTAAAGGTGGTAATTTGTATATAATTCAGATGGGCGTATTTATGGAAAAGAGGAGATGGAATTAATAAGTGTTCACTTCTTCCTTCTCCCTTTCGAACAGAGTACACTGTTACTTTATTGCATTTGTCATTTGTTTTGTTTTTGTTATACTTTTTTGTTCGAAATAAAGTATCTATCTATCTATCTATCTATCTATCTATCTATCTATCTATCTATCTATCTATCTCAGTTCTAGGAGAAATGTTTGCTAAGTAAATGTGTTTACTAGGGAAAGAGAGAAAAACAAGCATAATGAAACTGCTAAGGATACATCTTGTGCCTGTAAAGAAAGCCTACTTGAAATATTTTTTGGTGGTCTATTGTTTATTATGGTTTATTGAATACTGTTAAATGCACCCTGTGTTATTAGAAATAACTTAAAAAGGAGGGGAGATGTCATAATATGATTTATATTAAGTAGAACTAATGCTAATGGTCACAGTAGTTTTTGCAACTGTTAGGCTTTTACGCTGAAAGGAGTGTTGACAGGAAGTGTAAAAAAGCGGACTCTCATGCTAGATGCTAGATGCTGGAGCTAAGCTGTTAATAAAGCCAAGTACAACGGAGACAAGCTTACTGTCGATCATTCTACAGCCTGCACCAGGATTATATATCCCAGGTGACGCCACCCCCCAAAGGTGGGGCATCACCCCTCCCAGCCGAGGGCACCGCCATACTAATATATTATACTACATTACGATTCTATATCCCTCCCCCCTTGAAAAAAAAATGCAAGTGTGGCCGACACACATTGTGGGCTCACGCTGCCACAGAGACAGGACTGTATGTGTATTGTGGGGTGTCACGTCTGCAAGGACAAGAGGACTCGAATCTGCAGAAGATAACAGGGAAGTGTGAGATTTGTCTCTTTGTCCCACAGAAGACGCCCCGGAGAGAATTACGGTTCATCGGGAAATGAGAGACAATGGGTGAAGCTTCAAAGGGATGCTTTGTAACTGTATGCTTACTGAAGACACCATGTGACTTGAATCCTGATGCTGGAAATGTATAAAAGGGGTGTTGAGATATGATTCTTTCTCTTTCCTGCTTTGAGAATGCTAGGAGCTGTGTTCTGTCAAATAAAGCTGGTTTATGACTGAAACTCAGCCTCGTTATTTGAGCATGCTCCTACACTGGTGACCTACGACGGAGAATGAGCAGACAGAATTCTCCCGAGCAGGGCTCGGTGGAAGCCAGCCTGATGGCCGCCTCCACGCTCCGGCTGCCCGATTTCTGGCAGCACAGCCCGCGCTCATGGTTTAGCGCCATCGAGGCGCAGTTCAACCTCCGGAGAATCTTCAACGACGACACAAGATTCTACCACGTGGTAGCGAAGCTGGACAGCGACACGGTCCAGAGAGTGGAGGATTTGGTTAATCATCCACCAGACAGCGACAAGTACAGCGCATTGAAGGACGCGCTGATCAGCCATTTCACCCCCTCAGTCCAACGAAGAGCAGAGGGGCTCCTGGCGCTGACGGAGGCAGAAAACGATAGACCTGCGGACCTGATGGTGAAGATGCTGCAGCTCAAAGCCTCTGAGGATGGCAAATTCATTTTCGCCCACCTTTTCCTTCGAACCCTACCACCAGCAGTGAGAGTGGCCCTGGCAGAGTCACCCCGATTGGCCAAGCGAGACTACCATGGGTTGAGCAAGGAGGCGCAGAAGTTGGTCGACGCCCACAAGCGGAACGCGGTTTCAGCCGCGGCGGCCAGTCCGGGAACGGCGTCCAGAGACAGCGCGGGTCCAGCGGCCGCGGCGCTAGACGCACCAACAACGGCGGCGACAGGAGCCAGACGACGCGAAGCGGAGGACGGCTCGTGCTTCTACCACCGCCGTTTTGCAGAGAGAGCGCACAGGTGCGTCCCACCGTGCAATTTTAAGCGCCAAGAAAAACGCCAAGACCGAAGGCCGGTAGCAGCTGCGACCCTCGGCAAAGAGAACAGGCTGCTTTACCTGATGGATGCACGCTCGGGGAAACAGTTCCTCGTGGACACGGGCTCTCAACTGAGCTTCGTCACACCCACCTACGCGGAACGGCTGTCGCCTTCTAAAGCCCCCTGGGTGTCAGTGTCAGCAGCGAACGGCTCCACAATTAAAACGTTTGGTGAGAGGACCATGCTTCTGTCCTTACAGGGCCGTTCATTTGAGTGGACATTTATTGTAGCAGCAGTCAGTTTCAACATGTTAGGGGCTGATTTTTTGTGCTCACATGGTTTATTGGTTGACCTTGCTAATAGACGTCTGATTAATGCACTGTCCTTTCATTCTATTCCCTGCACAGCTCGGGTGGCCCCGCCAACTGCACATGCCAGCGTCTCAGCTGCGGGTGGTAAGTTTCACACTCTGCTTGCTCAGTTTCCAGCACTCACAGTCCCCACGTTTTCAGCAACGGTGGCCAAACATGGGGTAGAGCATTTCATAACAACCACAGGTCCTCCCGTTTTTGCAAAGTCTCGGCGCTTGGACCCAGCTAAACTGGCCATCGCGCGCGAGGAGTTCACTAATCTGGAAAAACTAGGCATTGTTAGACGCTCCAAGAGCGCTTGGGCTTCACCGTTACACATGGTCCCAAAGGCTGACAGCTCGTGGCGACCTTGCGGCGATTTCCACAGGTTGAACAACATTTCAGCTCATGACCGCTACCCGATTCCGCACATTCAGGATTTTTCTGTTCATTTGGCGGGGGCGCGCATTTTTTCTAAAATAGACTTGGTGCGCGGCTATCACCAGGTTCCAGTGCGCGCGCAGGATGTACCCAAAACAGCGGTCATAATGCCTTTCGGCCTTTTTGAGTTCTTGCACATGCCTTTTGGCCTCAAGGGGGCCGTGCAGACTTTCCAACGCATGATGGATGCAGTTTTACGCGACCTGCCTTTCGTGTTCGTTTATTTGGACGACATTTTGGTAGCCAGCACGTCCGAAGGCGAACATGAAAAACACCTCACAGCAGTTTTCCAGAGGTTGGCAGAGCACGGGTTAATAGTTAACCCAGCGAAGTGCCAGTTTGGGGTGGCGCAGATTGATTTTTTGGGACATCGCGTTTCGGCAGAGGGAGCAGTTCCCCTTCCAAATAAAGTGCGTGCCATAACGGATTTTCCGCAACCTCAAACGGTTAAGGCGCTTCAGGAGTTTCTAGGGATGGTTAATTTTTACAACCGATTCCTCCCAAGCGCAGCACGACTCATTCAGCCATTGTACACCGCGTTAAAAAAACAAAAGCCCGCAAATAAAGTTGAATGGTCTCCGGAGCGGGAGCGCGCTTTTGCCCAGGTCAAATCAGCCCTGGCGAACGCAGTTTTGTTAGCGCACCCAGTTCCAACGGCCCGCATGGCGCTCACCACTGACGCTTCCGATGTAGCAGTGGGGGCGGTAGTTGAACAGTTTGTGGCAGGTACCTGGCAACCCCTCGCGTTTTTCAGCAGGACTTTGCGCGATAGTGAACGGAAATACAGCGCGTTTGACAGGGAGCTTTTGGCCCTACACTTGGCCATTCGTCATTTTCAGTTCTGGTTGGAGGGGCGACGTTCCATCGCTTTTGTGGATCATAAACCGCTAACGTTTGCAATGGCCAAAATTTCGGAACCCTGGTCAGGCCGGCAACAAAGGCAACTAGCCGCAATATCGGAGTTCACTACTGATATTCAGCATGTCGCGGGTAAACACAATGTGGTGGCAGACTGCCTCTCGCGTGCGGTAGCACCGCCAAGCCCCATAGGGGCAGACTCTGTAGCCATGGCCGCGGGCCCGGGCAGCGACGCGGGAGCGCGCGCAGCCCCGGTCTGTGTTGGGTTAGATTATGCTGCCATGGCTGTAGAGCAGGTTAACGACGCGGACGTGCGCGCGCTCCAGTCTGGACCAACAGGGTTAAGGCTGGAGCACAGGGTGCAACAAAACGGTATTCCCCCGCTAATCTGCGATGTCTCCACGGGACGGCCCCGCCCTGTGGTGCCAACCGCGTGGCGTCGCCGTGTTTTTGACATGGTCCATTCTCTCGCGCACCCAGGGGTGCGCGCATCGATCAAATTAGTGGGGGAGAAATTTGTTTGGCCCGGGTTGCGCAAACAGGTTAAGGAATGGGCAGCAGCCTGCGTAGCGTGTCAGCGAGCCAAAATACACAGACACACTAAGGCCCCGTTAGAACCTTTCCACATCCCCGCTAAGCGTTTTGATCATGTGCATATTGACCTGGTCGGCCCGCTCCCATTATCACACGGGCACACACATCTTTTGACGATGGTAGACCGCACCACGCGCTGGCCAGAGGCGATTCCTCTGACATCCACCACAGCGGAAGAAGTTGCGCGAGCATTTTTAGCAGCGTGGGTTGCGCGTTTTGGTGTACCGTTGGACATAACGTCCGACAGGGGTCCCCAATTTATTTCCGAGCTATGGTCATCGATGGCCCGCAGCTTGGGGGTGAAGATTCATCGCACCACCGCGTATAACCCCCAGGCTAATGGTTTATGCGAACGCTTTCACAGGTCATTGAAAGCAGCCCTCAGAGCGTCGCTGACGGATACAAATTGGGTAGACAAACTTCCATGGGTCTTATTAGGGTTGCGTTCTGCACCTAAGGAAGATTTGCACGCTTCCCTGGCTGAATTAGTGTTCGCTCAACCGCTCCGTTTGCCCGGGGAATTTCTTCCTGATAATCCCGCACCTAATGGCCCCCCCGCTCAGCCGTGGCAGAGCAGCTCAGGAGCAAACACGCTCCCTGGCCCAGTCCATCACAGTTTCCCACACGTTTTTGTGCCCAAGGCTTTAAAAAATGCAGTTTGTTTTTGTTAAACATGACGCCCAGCGTCCAAGTTTGCGGCCGTTTTACGATGGACTGTTTCGAGTGCTGGAGACCGGGCAGAAGCATTTTCTGCTAGATTTAGGGGGCAGACGGGAGCTGATTTGCATAAACAGGCTCAAACCCGCTTTTGTTCTGGCTGACGAGGGGGTGCAGCTCGCGAGGCCCCCCCGCCGGGGCAGGCCGCCGAGACGACAGTCTCCAAAGTCTTCACAGAAAGGTGCTAACAGCTTTAATCCACAGGTGCAGAGAGATGTTGCAGAGGCAGCCAAGCCAGGTTGCAGCAGATTCGGCAGAAGGTTAAAACCTAGGCAGTTGGTGGATTGATTAGCGATGTATGGAGTGCTTTGTGTTTTTCTTTTTTTTTTTCTGTTATGCCATGCAGGTTCTGCCTTACTAGACGTTTGGGGGGGGTAGTGTGGCCGACACACATTGTGGGCTCACGCTGCCACAGAGACAGGACTGTATGTGTATTGTGGGGTGTCACGTCTGCAAGGACAAGAGGACTCGAATCTGCAGAAGATAACAGGGAAGTGTGAGATTTGTCTCTTTGTCCCACAGAAGACGGCCCGGAGAGAATTACGGTTCATCGGGAAATGAGAGACAATGGGTGAAGCTTCAAAGGGATGCTTTGTAACTGTATGCTTACTGAAGACACCATGTGACTTGAATCCTGATGCTGGAAATGTATAAAAGGGGTGTTGAGATATGATTCTTTCTCTTTCCTGCTTTGAGAATGCTAGGAGCTGTGTTCTGTCAAATAAAGCTGGTTTATGACTGAAACTCAGCCTCGTTATTTGAGCATGCTCCTACACAAGCACACAAATTACCCAACCAAATAATTTACACCTGAATCAGTCACTAATACAGAGGAGAATAGGCCAATCCATTCAGACCACACTCTGGCTCAGCGGAACTCTCCGCTGTGTGATCAGATAGTCTGTGAAAGAAAAATGAGGCACACACCAAAATAAATTAATCCCTCCTAAGCTAAACACGCAACAAATACAGATGTAGACAATGGCGGTGCCCGACCCCATAAACTCCCAGGATATACAAAAGGACATACAGAGAACTCCCCAAACAACACAAAAGTTTCACACTACAGGGCAGTAAATATACAGGGCAGTAAATGTACAGCCTGTGGTAACACATAGGTGTTACCATATGTAAAGAACTGAGGTCCACACGAATAGTGGTTTTCAACAAAGTTCTCTATTAACACAAGGTGTGGGAACACTAACAGGCAGCAACATTAGAACATAGCCTTTTTTCTTTTATGTACTCCCGTTAAGCTCCTCTGACCCGTGACGTCACCACAGTCCTTAAAGACACACCACCACATATAAGTGTTCACATTATATGACATCAACCCCCTTTTTTCAGTTTTTTTTTTTCAGAACAAAACAGGACAGCTACACATTTCCTGAAGATTACTGAACATTCAAAAGATACTGCATTCAATAAATCAGTATAATGCCAATATTAACTCTGCTTATCAACGTTGACCCATTAAATCCTTAGTCAGCATCAAAACATTGACTCATTTCATAAACTTCAACTTTTCAATTCAAACCATTTTATCATTTTCATTTCACCCTTCCCCACAGCCCATGGCTTTATTATTGAACAAGATAGCCACACTTATCACAGTGAACATGTGATTTCCTCTCCTTTTTTTTTTTTTTTTTTTTACAAATCCAGTCTTTGCACAGGTTTGCTCATTCTACCAGACCGGGTAAACAACAGTCCATGCTTTGGGTCTGGCGGTTTGACACTGGATACTGGTAAAATAGTGTCAGCGGCAGCTGCAGTTTCAGGCTGCTGTTTGACGATCCCTGGCTGCAGTTCATTTGGAGCTGAAGAGTGTATATCTCTGGCTGTTTCAGGAGCATGTTGCAAGTGACGGCGGTTGCGTCACAAAGTTGCTCCCTGGGGTGTTTCAATAAGAAAGGAGCGAGGTGTGATGCTTTCTCCAGTGACAACAGCAGGTGTTTTCCAGGATTTCTGATGGTCCAGTTTTGTGAGGACTGAATCTCCTGGCTTTAACGAAGGTAGAGGTTTAGCTCCATGGCGCTGATTAAAGTAGAATGCTTGTTTCTGCTTCTCCATTGCATCCTTATTCCTGACGACTTCTAGATCAGGCCATCGGGGCTGAAGATTCACTTCCAGTGTAGGAAGAGTTGTTTTGATCTTTCGACCAATAAGTAGCTCTGCAGGACTCATGCCTGTGGTGGTGCAGGGCGTTGACTGAAAGCACATGAGGGCGAGCAAAGGGTCTTGCTGCTTTAAGATTCTTTTTGCTGTTTGAACTCCTCTCTCTGCATGTCCATTCCCTTGAGGGTTGTGTGGACTTGAGGTAATATGCAAAAAGTCAAACTCCCTTGAAACTTTTTAAACTCTTGGCATGAGAATTGAGGCCCATTGTCAGATACAACCACATCTGGACAACCAAACCTCGCGAACACTGCCTTCAGCTTTAAGATCACCTGAGAAGCAGTGGTTACTGGCAGATGAAGTATCTCGAGGAATCGAGAGAAATGGTCTGACACAAGGTAAGTGTGCTTGTTATGCTCACACAGGTCAACAGCAAGTCTCTTCCAGGGCCGATCAGGTAGAGGGGTTGACAAGAGAGGCTCTTTTCGCTGAGCAGGTTTCATCTCACGACACACCTGGCAGGAATGGACTTTGCGTTTGATTTCAGATGAGATGCCAGGCCACCACACAGATGTGCAGGCTCGCTCTTTACATTTTGTCAGACCTTGATGTCCATCATGTATTTGATCCAAGATGTCTGCTCTGAGCACATCTGGAATCAGCATACGGCTTCCTCTGGTAATAATTCCATTGCATTCAGACAGTTCATTTTTGATGGGAAAATAGTCTCTGATAGCTGCTGGGACATTGCCTATGTATTCTGGCCATCCTGACTTGATGTACTGCAACACCAACTGTAGGTTACAGTCAGCTGCTGTAGTGGTCTTTATGGTGTCTATTTTATGTGGAGTAGCTGGCATGTTATCAATGACTGCTGCTATGTAACACGCCACATCAGAGTGAGTATCAGTCTCGTTTTCTACGCACTGTAGTGGGCTCCATGAGAGTGTATCAGCCACTGCCAAGGTCTTTTCTGGAGCATATTCGGCTATCGGTTTGAACCTCATAAGTCTCATGAGTAGCCTTTGGCACCGTATTGGCACATTATCCAGGTCCTTTTTGTTCATGAGTGGCACCAAGGGTTTATGATCTGTGACCAACTTAAAGTCTTCCAGACCGCAGAGGTACTTCTCAAATCTCTCACATGCCCAGAGACTCGCCAAACACTCCTTCTCTATCTGTGCATATCTAGTCTCGGCCTCTGACAGACGACGTGAGCAGTATGCCACTGGTTTCCAGTTCCCATCATGCAGTTGCAGCAGTACTCCACCTATACCATAACTGCTGGCACCGGCTGATACGGCAGTAGGTCGGTTCACGTCATAGAATTTCAGAACTGGAGAAGTAGACAGAATGTCTTTGATGCGCTGAAATGCCTCCTGCTGAGAATGGTCCCACATCCACACTGACTTGGATTTCATCAGTTCATATAGTGGCTAGCCCACTGTCGACAGATTTGGGATATATTTCCCTAGATAGTTAAATATGCCCAGGACACGCTTGAGGTCATGCACGTTCTGTGGTGGAGGGAGCTCGCGGATTGCCTTGACTTTATCAGGGTCGGGTCTCACGCCTGATTTGTCGATTTCTTGGCCCAAGAAGTGAAGCCTGTTTTGTCTAAACTTACATTTTTCTCTGTTCAGTTTAAGTCCGGCTGACTCGATCCTTTCCAGTACCTTGCTGAGACGCTGGTCGTGCTGTTCAGGAGTGTCGCCGTACACCAGTATGTCATCCATAAAGATAGCCATGCCTTCCAGGCCGTTGAGGGTTTCTGTCATTTTGCGCTGAAAATTTTCAGGAGTGCTTGTGATCCCAAATGGAAGATGTTTGAAGGCATATCTCCCAAAGGGTGTGATAAAGGTTGTCAATTTACTGCTTTCTGGATGGAGAGGAATCTGCCAAAACCCGGAGGCAGCATCTAATGATGTGAATGTGGTTGCTCCACTAAGTTTTGCAGTGATTTCCTCTGCAGTAGGAAGAACATACCTCTCTCTTCGTACAGCTTCATTTAACCTCTTTAAATCGACACAGATCCGCACTTTTCCATTTTTCCTTGGGACTGGCACCATTGGTACACACCAATCTGTAGGCTCAATCACAGCTTCAAACACATTATTCTCCTCCATACGCTGCAATTCCTCCTTAACCTTCTGCAAAAGTGGCAAAGGGACACGACGGGCAGTGTGCACTGTGTATGGCTGAGCGTTCTCTTTTAACAGGATTTTAACTGGTTCTGTTTTAAGTGTTCCATGCTCACCAAATGCTTTGTGAACTTCTTTGACACGCTTCACAAGCCCCATTGACATTGCTGTATCTCTGCCCAGCAAATTGTTTGCATTATTGCCACTGATGACATACACAGGAAAAGTATATGGTTTTTCCTTGTATTCTGTGAAGGCTTGAAATTTTCCTATACAGCCCAACTGACCACCCGGGCTGCACAGTGTGACATTAGATGGCTCTAATTTCTTCTTAGGAACTAGCTTGTTAAATGTCTTTTCTCCCATAATGTTTGCATCTGCGCCTGTATCAATTTTAAAGTTGACTGGTGTTGTTCCAATTGTAAACTGTGTGACTGTATGGTCCATGGGTCATTGTTTCTGTTTGTTTTTGTGACTGCGCCCAAAAAAATATGGTGTCTGGGAAACTGTCCCTTCAGTGACTTCTCTGACTGATTTACTGTGACATTTCTTTTCCCAGTGACCCACCTTTTTACACTTGTTTTTTTTTTTGTTGCATGTTGACTTCATGGCTGGGCACTTTTCAGGATCCCTGTGTTTTAATTTTCCACATCTTCCACACCATGAGTCTCTTTGCTCTCCACTTTCTTTCCTCTTAAGTCTCCATTTAGACCTTCCCCTGCCTGCTGCTTTTCCCTGGATCTCCTGCACCGTAGCATGTGTTTCCCCCTGCTGGTGAGCCTGGAGGGCAACCTCCTCGGACTGGCGAACTGTTTGAATAGTTTGGGCAAGTGTTAGATCAGCCATTAGCTGCAATCTATGTGACAGTTCTTTATCGAGGATGCCCACAACAATCCAGTCACGGATATGTTAGTCTCTGTTTACACCAAAGTCACAGTGTTCTGACATCTCATAAAGGGCTCTGATAAACATTTCCGCTTTCTCACCAGGCCGCTGCATCCTCTGGTGAAAACAAGCGCGCTCGTGGATCACGTTCCGTTTAGGTTAGAAGTACTCGTCGTATTTCCCTAACACGACGTCAAACTTCTTTTGATCCGTTTCCTCCGTAAAGGTGAATGATTTGAAGATGTTTTCAGCTTCAGGGCCCATGGCATAAATCAGTGAACTCACCTGAACTTTGCTGTCCTTTTTACTCAGTTTTGTAGCGATCCGAAAACGCAGAAAGCGTTGTTTCCAGTCTGCCCATTCATTTGGACGATCAAAAGAAAAACTTTCCGGGAGATTAAACTTGGCCATCTTTCTGAAGCAAAGCGTCTGTCAAGCACTTCTGACACCATGTAAAGAACTGAGGTCCACACGAATAGTGGTTTTCAACAAAGTTCTCTATTAACACAAGGTGTGGGAACACTAACAGGCAGCAACATTAGCACATAGCCTTTTTTCTTCTATGTACTCCCGTGAAGCTCCTCTGACCCATGACGTCACCAAAGTCCTTTTTATTTAGCGAATGCAAAGTCCTTAAGCCAAGCAGTTGCCTCCTGGTTTGCTGTATGGAGGGTGTGTAATCCTCCTTCCAGTCTTTGGAGCGGGCAAGCCTCTATGATGTGTTCCATTGTTTGCTCCTCTCCACATGCGCACAGTGGGCTAGGGCTACTGCCCCATCTGTGAAGGCTGGCCAAGCAGGGGCCATGTCCAGTCCTGAAGCGATTGAGTGTAGACCACTGTCTCCTTGGGAGGTTGGTGCCCGGGACCTGTTGGTTGGGGTTTATCACCAGCTGTTTGTTTGGGACCTCCTTGGTCTCCCATTCCTCTTGCCAAGCTGTCTGGATGGTAAAGTCAGCTGGGGGAGGGTTTTTCCAAATCGGCCGTCTGGATGAAAGTCGGGCAGTGGGTGGGGTGTAGATATCTGCATGGATTGGTAAGTGAGGAGAATCTTTAACTTTTTGGACCATCCTTTGAGTTAATGCTGCTCGCCGGATGTGTGGAGGGGCTATGTTTGACAGTACAGAGAGCCAGGGGAGTGGTGTTGAGCGGATTGTTCCAGTTATAGTTCTCATGGTTGAGTTGAGCTGGGTGTCTACATGGTGCGTGTAAGATGACCTGGACCAGACAGGGGCACAATATTCTGCTACAGAGTATGAAAGGGCCAGTGCTGAGGTGCGCAGGGTGGAGACTGCCGCCCCCCATTTTGCACCAGCGAGCTTGCAGAGCAGGTTGTTTCGTACCTTCACCTTAGCAGCCGTCCCCTTTAGATGTTCCTTGAAGGATAAGGTCCTATCAAGGGTCACTCCAAGATAAGTTGGATTTGGGGCATGCTTAAGCTCGAGTCCGCTCAGGTGGATGTTTAGTTCTCTGGCAGCTTTTGCATTGTGGAGATGGAATACACTGGAGACGGTTTTTGCTGGGCTTGGTTTTAGGCGCCAGATTTTGCAGAACTGGTCCAGTTTGGTAAGATCTTCCGTGAGCACCCGTTCCAGTGGTTCAAAGTCTGGTTCTTGGAATGCCAAACAGATGTCGTCTGCATAGATGAATTTGCGGGATTTTGTAGTAGGCAGGTCGTTTATGTAGAGGTTGAACAGAGTTGGAGCTAGAACTGAGCCTTGTGGGAGTCCGTTTTTCTGCATTCTCCATGCACTTGTGTTCTGACTGAGGTGGACTCTGAACCTTCGGTTGGTCAGCAGGGTTTTAATAATTGCTGTTGCCCAAGCAGGGATCGCCTTTATAAGTTTCAGGAGGAGGCCTTTGTGCCAGACCGTATCATAGGCGGCTGTAAGATCGAGAAACACAGCCCCTGTCTTCAGTCTGCTCTCGAAGCCATTTTCGATGAAGGTGGTTAGGGCCAGTACTTGTTCTCCTGTACTGCGGTCCTTGCGGAAACCTGCTTGATCCACACTTAGAATATCCTCTATTTCTGGGGAAATGCGTTGTAATATTAGGCGCTCCATGATTTTGTAAGGAACGCTGAGTAGGGAGATTGGGCGGTAGCTTGCTGGTAGTTTGTGGTCTTTGCCAGGTTTTGGGATGGCAATGACCTTTGCTGTCCGCCATTTCTTTGGGAACCACAGTCCCAAAGTCCCACAAAGTCCCACAGTGGTGTGTCTTTAAGGACCACAGTCCTTAAAGACACACCACCACATATAAGTGTTCACATTATATGACACCATACCTCACACAACAGTCACAGCGGTGGTCTTGTGCATTCAGTACCTAAAATCACCCTATCACAGTGGTAGATGTGTCCCTTTTCTAATGACAATGTAAACAGCCATAAAGGCCAAGATTGAGACAGGGAGATATACACAGCAACACATGCCAGAAATAGAAATAAAACGTAATATAATATTGCAAAATACTTTAATAGAAGAAGAGCAGAGAACCAAACAAAGGGGGAAGGGAACAGGAGACTTCCTGGCGGGAATGCAGCTGTCAGCTGGTTGCCAACCGCCAATCAAATCTGAAAGAAGAAGGAGGAGGCGGGGACTTCCTCGTTGAAAGTCGGACTCAACTTTTGGACCTTGTAATTATGGTAATTCAATTTTATTCTTCATTCTCAGATTCTGCGCCATTTTTTGAAGTAATTTGTAATTCCTTGAACATCTTTTTGGTCTCCTCCACAGATCTCTGATCAGCTACAGGTATGCAAATGGCGCATAAAAGTGTGTCACTGATGTTCTACATTCTCCTGCTGTTCGTGCCCGTACTGCCAGGTGAGTTCAAACATGATTTACCTCTCAGAAACAAGACTTGGACCCTGGAACAAAGGTGTGAAAATTCTCGCCACTCCCTGCTGAGTCGAACCGAGACCCCCGGACTATCCTGGTGTGAATGCAGCCTAATTGTTAGTCTGGTGCAGAACTCTGCAACCTGTGGCTCTGGAGCCACACATGGCTCCTTTACCCTTAGCCAGTGGCTCATTAAATCCTTGATAAAAAAAAAAAATGTAAAACTTTCAGGGATTCGTGAGGGAAAAAAAACATTATAAATTTACAAGAAAAATAACAAGTTTATCAGAAAGGCTGAAAAGGGATGTCAAAAATTCTCACAAATTTAGGAAGAAAAGGTTGGCAATTTTATGAGGAAAACGACATAACAAATTTGCAAGAAATTGTCATGAAACTTCTGGGGAAAAAGTTGGAATGTTTTTGAAAATAATGTGACAAATTTTTGTGACCCCTGCTGCAAATTTACCTGAAAAACGTACCAAAATTACAGAGGAATAAAAACAATTTAATAGAAAAGGCAGCAGCCAAAAGGTGTGTGTGTGTGTGTGTGTGTGTGTGTGTGTGTGTGTGTGTGTGTGTGTGTGTGATTATTAGATTATAATCATGGGAATATTAATAACCACAGCTATACAAATTAACAACCAAATCTCAGTCCAAACATACAGAGGAGGAAATCTCCTCTTCAGAAGTGAGTAACTTTGATCATTTTTATTGTTTTATATAACGAACAAACTATGAAGTGTTCACCTGATGAAAATCAAATTTAAACTGTCCATGCTCTTGTGAGCCACATTCCGTCCTATTCTTTATTATATTTTGTCCATTTACAGCTGAATCCCCACAGTGGTGTTGCTGCTGCACGCTCGTGGCTTAATTAGGAGCCTTGACAGTGAACTATAAGGGAGAAGAAAGGAGTGAGAAACAAAGACTTGCAAACTTCAAATAATGGTGATGCTGATTTAAGGCCAAATTGCCCAGCCCTAGTACAGCATTTCTAACAGGTGGCACTATGAATACATATTTATCAGTCCATTCTTCATTAAAGCTGTGAAAAATTTACAGGGAAAAAAACCACAAATTTATGAGAAAAAAAAGAGGAAAATTTATGAAAAAAAAATACACACATTTTTGAGGGAAAAAAATGCAAATCGGAAAAAAGTTTCAGATTTATTAGGAAAAAGATGAAAATTTACATGAAAAAAGTCACAAATTTATGTGAGTAAATAAGCTTTAACTTGCAGACTCAAGGTCCATAAACTACAGATCAGCTTCAAAAGAACAAGAGGAGAAACAAGTGGAAAATCAGGATGGACCTGATCCTCCTTCATGGCTGCAAAATGAAAGAATAGCAAACATGAATGTGGACGAGAAGGAACGTCTGACTGAAGAACTTTCTATGACGTCATCCCTGATGCCACCTGAACAGACCTGTTTGAAGAAGGGCGGTGAACCAACAAAAGGGGCAGAAAAGAGGAGACTTGCTGGCAGTAATACACCTGTAAGCTGGTTGCCAACCGCCAATCAAATCTAAAAGAAGAAGAAGAAGGAAGAGGAGAAAGAGGAAGACGAGGAGACTTCCTGGTTGAAAGTCAGACCGGAGCGGCCTTTGGCGCTGGTAGCTATTCACCTGTTTTCTTCTTATTATTATTGTCTTTCAACTTAGTTAAATACCTTCAACCTGATCTAATTCAGTTTTATTCTTCATTCTCAAATTCTGGGCCATTTTGGGAAATAATTTGTAATTCCTTGAACATCTTTTTGGTCTCCTCCACTGATCTCTGATCAACTACAGACACGGAAATGGCGCATAAAAGTGCGTCATTGATGTCGTTCTACGTTCTGCTGCTGTTCGTGCCCGTACTGCCAGGTGAGTTCAAACATGATTTACCTCTCAGAAACAAGACTTGGACTCTGGAAAGCTCAGAACCTTTTAGTTCTTATAGAACCTCCAATTAGTTTTTTAATAATTATTTTCATATTGACTTCATTAGTTCATGTGGGTAAAGAGCCCCTATTGGAGTAAAAAAGAAAGTGTTAACCTGGTATTATTTCTTTACTAATAACTGAATTCTGTAAATACAGAAGCAGAAACAACAGGACATTGAAGCTCCTATTAGTGCCAAATTTGGACTGTTAGAATATTAAAGTTTGTAACTTTTTAAAATTATTGATTGAGAAATTCTATCAAAAACCAGGTTGGTGATTAAAAACAGTGATTTTAAAAACCGATATAATTGTGTTGTTGACATTATCTTTCAAGGGAGGCTGCTGACATTGAAAACGCAGTAAAAGTATGTACAGTGCACTGGCTCAGCCGCTCCACTAGGGGGAGGAAGCGAGTTTGAGTAGCCTTGTTTCTGCAGCTGAAGTTTTTTTTTTTAAATGCTTTAAGGATAAACCATCTTTATTGTCATTCAACTCTATACAGCCAATCATGTACAGTAGAATGAAATCATGTTTCTCTTATCTACAGTGTTAATCACACACATCTATAGAATCAGGGGGTCGCTGCCATGCAAGGCGCTGCCACAAATTTTCCTCCTCCGCTCCATTATTGCTGGGCACCAAGCTGGACAGCAGGAAGTTCCGCTTTTTTTTATATGGT
Organism: Pholidichthys leucotaenia; assembly: GCA_020510985.1. Classification (NCBI taxonomy): domain Eukaryota; kingdom Metazoa; phylum Chordata; class Actinopteri; order Cichliformes; family Pholidichthyidae; genus Pholidichthys; species Pholidichthys leucotaenia. Next base: position 37,160,786 of record CM035836.1, on the reverse strand, counting down.
CTTCGGCATGACACGGCCACGATTTGAAGAAATGAATTTATTGAACAAAATGAATTTACAAACTTTAGTAGGATTATAGACATAAACAGTTAAATCTAACTCACTAACTAACCTGCACTTATATAGCGCTTTTCTAATCACAAAGACCCTAGTACTAACCCTCTATTCTAAGGGCCTATAGGAGACAGATATCTAGGGACAATTTAGAACAACCAATTAACCTAACATGCATGTCTTTGGATTGTGGGAGGAAACCGGAGCCCCCGGAGTAAACCCACGCAGCACAGGGAGAACATGCAAACTCCAATCTCAGTCCAAAAACAAAGGATCGGGGTTTTAAAGAAAGAAAAGGGTTCTTGATCAGGCAATAGAAGAAATTAGAAAGGTAGACATTATTCTAAAATTTTTACTTAATTCTTCAATTGGCTGATAATCCTTTTACAAAATCTAAATGATGAAATGTAGTTTTTAGCTTTGTTTTTAAATCGACTTAAAGAGGGTAAAGTGTTTTTCCATTGACAGCAATGGATATGGTGTTGAATCAGGACACCAACAATATTGACCATTTTCTGCTACTTATTCATAATATTATCTATATACAATAGGATTTGTGAGGAGTGCAAAAGTAAATTAGTGTCCGTAACCATCCAATCAAAAACATCCTTCCAATACTGAGAGGAGACAGAACCAGAACAGAACAGGTGTTCACTTGTCTCAGGTTCATTTTCACAGAAACCACATGGCTCCACCTGCAGTTTGAATCTTTTTTGAGAGTTTCAGCAGCAGGATAGAAATGATTTATTATCTTAAAGTGGGTTTATTTTACCTTTGGAGGAACAGGCCATTTTATATATTTATACAGTTAGTTCTTTATCAAGCCATTTTCTATTAATGCCACTCTCCCTGGTTTCCAAAAATCAGCAAAAATTTTTTGTTTAATTGCATTCCGAGTTACCTTGTTATTGCACTCTTTCTTTTTTTTTTTAACAAACACTGGTTTCCTCTATTTTTAACTCAGGAGGTATAATAGGGACTATAGTATTTTTGATCAGTTGAACCAAGGAGAGTGTAATTGCTTTGTGAATTGAGTTGTATTCTCTACATGAACAAACCATATCAAATTTATGTTTTAACTGTTTATGATCTAAAAAATTCTCTTTGTTCATCAAATCCACTACAAAAATATATATTTTTGCTTATCCACTCTTCTTTAGATAAAGTTTTCCCATTGATTGTAACTACTATTATTCTACAAGGTGGAGCCATGTGGTGTAAAATTATGATTAAATACCATTTTCCAGTCGGATAGTATTTATGGAAATCAGACAATTTCAAAGATATTTTAAAAATTTTGAAATCACACTTCAGCAGAAATTCAAGACCTCCACCTTTCAAAAGCAGATTCTTGGGTGTACATAAAATACAGTAGCACAGGAGTCCCACAAGGCTGTGTAACATCTCCTGTACTGTTTACTTTGTACACTAATGATTGTAGGAGCGTTCATCCAAACAATCATATTATAAAATTCGCAGATGGCACTGTGATTTTGAGTCTCTTAAGTAAGGACATGAATCCATCTCTGTACCACCTGGAAATGGATTCATTTATCAAGTGGTGTGATGGAAATCATTCAAAAAATACAGGAAATGGTGTTTGACCCAAGATGGGGTCAGTGCTCATTAAAGAATAAACAATAATGCAAGTGACTTCATATAAATACCTGGGGATTCACATAAGCAGTCTTTGCTGGAAGAAATATAACTCGTCTACAGGTACATCTCAAAAAATTAGAATATCATGAAAAAGTTCAATATTTTTTGTAACTCATTTCAGAATTTGAAATCCATATATTGTATAGATTTGTTACACAGTGATATATTTCAAGTGTTTATTTATTTTAATTTTGATGATTATGGCTTACAGCCCATGAAAACCCCAAATTCAGTTTCTCAAAAAATTAGAATATTACATAAAATTAATTTAAAAAAAATATTTTTTTAATAGAAATTTTGGCCGACTGAAAAGTATGTCCATGTACCTCTCAATACTTGGTCGGGGCTCCTTTTGGATTAATTACTGTACCAGTGTGACGTGGCATGGAGGTGATCAGCCTGTGTTACTGCTGAGGTGTTATAAAGGTCCAGGTTGCCTTGATAGTGACCTTCAGCTCGTCTGCATTGTTGGGTCTGGTGTCTCTCATCTTCCTCTTGACAATCCTCCATAGATTCTCTATGGGGTTTAGGTCAGGAGAGTTTGCTGGCCAATCAAACACAGTGATGCCATGATCATTAAACCAGGTTTTGATACTTTTGGCAGTGTTGGGGGGCGGGGTGCCAAGTCCTCCTGGGAAATGAAATCAGCTTCTCCATAAAGCTTGTCAGCAGAGGGAAGCATGAAGTGCTCCAAAATTTCCTGGTAGATGACTACGCTGACTTTGGTCTTGATAAATGACAGTGGACCAACACCAGCAGATGACCTCTGTTCAGAAAAATGTAAATTTTGCATTTCATTTGGAAATCAAAGTCCCAATCTGGAGAAAGAGTGGAGAGGCACAGAATCTAATGGCCCTTTTCCACTAGCCCCAGTCAGCCTTTCTCTACTTGACTCGCCATTACTCGTTTCGGCCTCGGTTGTGTTTCCATTGCAGCAGGGTACGCCTGGGGTGGGTGGGATTTTTTTTACAGCAAGGCGGCGCCACACTCCCGTGACATAAAACATGCGACCCAAGCAAAACATAACATGGTGGCTGTACAAGGTGACTCCTCGGTCTGTGGCTTTTTGTCACCTTATAGGTCTTTTCCACTGTCCCCGCTTAGCCTCGAGTTGAGAACCGGACTGTTTTAACCCTGACTTGGTTCTCCCGCGATTGCTTTCCCACAAGCCCACCCTCCCCAGGCTGAGACTCCAGTTGTGGGTGGGATTTCTTGAACAGCAAGGCGGCGCCACACTGTCGTGACGTCAATCACGCGACTTCATCCTCCATAACAAAGAAAATGGCTGATTATGAGGCGAGGATTTTTATCGTTCTCGTTCTTTGGCTTTTTACAAAACTCAGTGCCATCCAATGTAACGTTTTTAGACGGCGTGCATTGAGACGACGTGCATTGAGACTAAGGTATGAGGCAGTGACCATGAGGCTCTCGGCTGCCCGATTTGAATATGAAGCCGCAACACTGAGGTTAAATGCTTGACACAGGCGGGAGCGTCTGTTGGTAAGCTAACGCATGCTAATGTTTGCAAATTTCATTTTATAGTCATGTTATTTTTAGGTACAGCATTTTTCGGTCGCCTGGTCATTGTTATTAAATGCATTACGGTGTGTGTGTGTGTGTGTGTGTTTCAGTTGGTTGCTTCGTTGCGAAATAAACACTGCAGCCCGTCGGTGTGGACAGTCGACCGTGCTTCGCAGTGGTGGGAGGATATTGTTCCCCGCTTCTCAAACACGGAGTGGTTGCAGAACTTCCGGATGTCCGAGGACACTTTTACCTACCTGTGTCACAAATTGCGCCCATGCATGGAGCGTCAAAATACAACACTCCGCCTATGTGTGCCTGTGAGGAAGAGAGTTGCAGTTGCACTGTGGAAGCTTGCTACTGGATCAGAGTACCGCACTATTGGCCATCTTTTTGGGGTCAGCATCACAACGGTGTGCAGGTGTGTTCAGGATTTTTGTGCAGCAGCAGAGTCATTGCTGGTTCCAGAACAACTACGTTCTCCTGATGAAGCGAGGTTCAATGACATTTCTGCCTACGTGGAGAATCGGTGGGGGCTTCCATTGTGTGTTGGTGCCATCGATGGCTCCCACATACCCATCATAGCGCCACCAGAATTTCACACCGACTACTTTAATCGTAAAGGCTGGCACTCGCTGATCCTTCAAGGTGTTGTAGATGGAAAGGGTTTGTTCTGGAATGTTTTTGCAGGGCTGCCAGGGAGCATGCATGATGCTAGGGTGCTGAGACTGTCTACACTGTGGGATTTGGCCAGTCGTGGAGACCTCTTCCCACCTATCATCCGGAACATTGGTGCGGTACGTGTGGGCTACTACCTACTCGGAGACTCTGCATATCCACTGCAAAACTGGCTGTTGAAAGCATTCCATGAGACCGGACGGCTGACTGCAGAACAGCACACGTTCAACCAGACCATCAGTCGAGTACGTGTGGTTGTGGAAAATGCTTTCAGCAGGCTAAAGGGAAGGTGGCGCTGCCTTCTGAAACGGAATGACTGTGACATGAAACTGGTTAGATCTATGGTGCTGACTTGTTGTGCTCTGCATAATCTGTGTGAGAGTCATGGAGAGACGTTTGATATTACATTGGTTGATGCAGCAGATGAACCAGTGGTGGCAGCGTCACAGGGAGCAGAGGAGCAGGGTGGCGATGTACGAGATGCTGTGATGCAGTACTTGTGTAGCAATAGGTAGAATTCCACGGTCATACAAATTGCTGTACATACATATTGAAAAATGTATTTTTTGGAAATAAAATGTTGTGTTTTATATATGTACCTGTCCTCTGTTGTTCATAACGCTTATCTCTTACAGTAGGGGTAATTACATTCAGCAAGACCGCAAAGGCCATCTTCATAAAATTCCGTTGGAGAAGCTACTTTTTGGTTATGTGGGAATAAAAATTGAACTATAAGTATTTGTTTGCTAAATGTCAGATTGCCAGGTAATGTTCTCCCACTTTTACTAAAAACTTTATTCTTAACAATTTGGAAAAGGTAATACTAATTTCTCCAAAGTTATTTTCAAAAAAAGTTGTGGTACTGTGAATAACATGCATAAACACCACACAGACCATGTTCCAAAAATGAAGCTAGAAAACCCAAATTTGCTTAGGTGGGAATGCAAATTGTACTATGAGTTATCAGTTGATAAATTTCATATTCCCACGCAATGGTCTCCCACTTGTACTTACAAAATGATTTGGATGATTATTGAAAAGCTAATATCAATTCTCCTCAAACTGTTTTCTAATAACTGGTGTGTTACTGTGAATTACAAGCAGAAACACCACACAGACCATGTTCCAAAAATGCAGCTGGACAACTCACTTTTTGCTTATGTGGGACTAAAAATAGAACTATAAGTACTGGTTGTGTTGATAAATTTAATATTCCCATGTAATGGTCTCCCACTTGTACTTACAAAAAGATTTTTAATTTTATTTAAAAGCTAATAAAATTTTCCTCAATTGATTTCAAACAACTTTTGTGGTGCTGTGAATTACAAGCAGAAACACCACACAGACCATGTTCCAAAAATGCAGCTCGACAACTCATTTTTTGCTTATGTGGGAATGCAAATTGAAGTAGAAGACATGTGTTGATAAATTTCATATTCACATGTAATTGTCTCCCACTTTTAATTAAAAAAAGAATTCTAATAATTTTTAAAAGCAAATAGAAATTTTACTCAATTTCATTGAAATAACTGCTGCGGTAATGTGAATTACAACCAGAAAAACAACACACGACCATGTTCAAATAATTTAGCTTTACAAAGACACTTTGGAATAGGTGGAAATCAAAGGCTAATTTAAATTTTGCACAACTTTTTTGTAAAAAAAATTTTAACAAAAAATACTGTTGTTTATCCTTCTCAGATGGGTCTAGTGTTATTATTGGAAATCTTTCTATAGATTCCGTCTTCATTTATTAAATTTTGAATGGTGACGCAGCATTCCATTTACATGTAGTTACCTTTATCACTGTCAACTGTAGAAGTTAAAGTGCACATGGAAAAATGCATAGAACATAAATAATCTACATGATCGAGCGAAATGTATTAAGCTGTACAAATTTGGATATAATTTAGCAAAGCAGAATAATCAAAAACATACTAAGACTATACGTTTTGCAGTGTTAGTATAAATTAAATTAACATTACAATGCTATACACCTGACCAGATGGACAGCAGCATGTGGAGTGAGCACACAGTGTGTATGTAATTATTGTCTTTTCCCATATGGTGTCATAACAGATAAACCAGACTTTTGATGCAAACACTACAATTTTATTACAGAAGATAAATTTACAAAAAAAAAAAATACTGGTTTTGTGGCGACATGGTTAGACACGCCTATTAATTGCGTCAACAAGCCGGCCAAATTGGCTCATGAAATCACGGTGGAATGTTGCAATGTCAGCGAGCTCTGCCCTTCGTAATACAGCTTCCTGCTCCAGGGCTTCACGCGCATCTGCACGCGCATCTGCACGCGCATCTGCGGCCATCTGTCGCAAATTATGGAGGTATTCCTCGTGGTGTTTTTGCCGTTGTTCATGTTGCCGGTCATGTTGCCGTTCCAACATCCGCAACTCATCTTGATGCATGTCCACCATGGCTGAGGTAAGTTCAGCGATGGAGCTGTCCCTTTTTCTCTTCACTATATTGAAACACAGAAAGGCATGTTTGTTAAAGATGGATCAAAACATAGAATCACACATTTCAAAGCCTACTATGCTGCATTGCTGTATATAAGCTGTACTGTCATGTAGCTGTCCCGCATTAGAGCAGATTTTGCAACACCCAGGGTGCTGTCATCGGCAGCAGCCCCCTGGCAAAAAAATTTGCCTTCCCAAATAAGCTAAAGTGGTTTTTATAGCTGCATTTTTGGAACATGTTCTGTGCGGTTATTCTTTATTTAATTTACACTACAACTACTGTTGGAAAAAAAAAGGTTTGAACATTTATTATTAAATTTAAAATTGTCTATAGGCTGCAGCCCCCACGCAAACTAAAAAGGGTTAAGATAAAGAAGATGGATGGATGGATGAGTAAATATTTGGTAAATATTTCAATATTTTCCTGTTGTGTGGTCTCATAAATCAAAATTGGTTAATACAGTCAGCTGGCGCAAAAAATTTTAATGAAGCATGTTGATTTCAACGGCAGTTAATGAGCTGGGATTTGTTTTATAAAACAGGAGTTACAACAGCACTTCAGTCACCACACCTAAAATGGAACCGAGTTGTGGACCACTGATAATTTAAGACCAAAGAATCACCCTTTTGTACATATAGAAAAACACTTTAAATTCATTATTATGCACCTATTGGAAATTCCATTAATCAATTTTGTAGCTAAATTGTTTATATTTCTCTTTTTGGAGCCTGTTGTCCGCTATACCTTTTTTAAAAAAGGGTGGTTATGGTTCCTTACCAGCAGCCGGACGTGAAACCCAAGACGATGAGGGAGCTGGAGAGGGGCCTGAGATCGGTGTCGATTCATCTTGCCCTCCGGCGGGAGACGCAGGACAGTCCGGTGTGGTTTGTCCGCTGAGGTGGACCCCCGTGAAGTCCGCTGAGGTGGAACGCTGTGATATGAGCAGTGATTCTAGAAAGAAAATGCACGCAATAAACCTCATCATTGCAACATGTACACACAAAAAAAAGGTTTTAACCAGAATACAATAACTTCAGCGTTTTTTTTCGCGCGCGAATAACGATCACAAAGCAAGCGTGAATAAGGATTTGGCTGCACAACAAATGGGTAGCTAGCTAGCTATATGCTGGCTAGCAACCTCAGTAACAACCATTAGTCTACAACCTTATGATGGATTAAAAAGATTGAGCTTACAACAGAAAGGATAAATTGGCGAAAAAAAGCGCAATATAAAAAAATAACAACACTCACCGTCCACGGTTTCAAATGGTGTTACAGACGCCGTGTCGAGCCCAATGTCTCTGCCATTACTTGCAGGCCTATGTCCATAGATTGCATCCATTTGGTCGAACCACTTCCACTCTTTCCTATTCACCCCACTCCGACCGTTGTGGTCCTTCACCGCTCGGTAGTCACTTTTCATTTTTTTAAGTTTCTCCCGACACTGTTTGGCAGTACGGATGTGTCCTTTTATTGCCATGTGCTCCGAGACCTGCTGGTAGATTTTTTCATTGCGCGTAGCTCCATCTAACTCGCACTGGATGCGATCGTCGGATAAAATAAAAAGAAAAGTGCGCACCTCCTCGTTTGTCCAGGGGATACCCTTACGGCAAGACATCCTTATAACGAAAATACTATATTTGCCGGCTACTGTGTTTCCTCGCTGCTGAACAACTTTACAAATGGCGCCTGTGGAGATTCAGCAGAGTCGCGTTTCGTGACGTTACAACCAGACCAATCAGCGGCGAGCAGTCAGTTGACGTCACTTCGCGGCCGAGTCGAGCTCTGGATAGACCCTGCCCTAGAGCAGGTACGAAAACCAGCCCCGGTTAGCCCCTGCTAACCGGTGCTGGGGCTCATGGAAAATGCACAAACACCGGGGCGCTGGTGCGGTGCTGGGGAAAGTGGGGCCCGTGGAAAAGGGCCAATAATAGATGCCAAAAAGGACCACCAGACAAGGGTACAGGCAGCGAGATGAAACACTCTGGAATAGTACTGCAGCTTCTGGGACAGCCAAAGACGTGAGGATACAAACTAGATCATATATGACGGTAAGCTAATGGTTGCTAATGCTAGTTTGCTATAAGTATGTCGTACTACACTGTAATGTCTGCAAGTTATCACTGTTAGGTACTAAAATATGTATGCTGTGTGTGTGTGTTTCAGATGGCTCTGTTGTGGGAAAATTACCGCTTCAAACGGTCGGTCTGGTGTTCAACACAGCCCATCACTGATGTCACCCCAGCTTAACAAACAATCAGTGGTTGTAGAGCTTAAGAATGTTTGTAGAAACTTTTATTCCCTGTGCAACAAATTGCTCTGATCTGCATGAAAATCATGGAGAGACTGTTGAAACATCATGGATGTAGCTGCTCCAGCTGCACTGAGTCTGAGGTTGTGTCACGGCAAAAAATGATCAGCTGACACAACTTGATCGCCAGGTTAATAACTACAGCGGGGCAAAAAAGTATTTAGTCAGCCACCAATTGTGCAAGTTCTCCCACTTAAAAGATGAGAGAGGTCTCCAATTTTCATCATAGGTATACCTCAACTATGAGAGACAAAATGAGAAAAAAAAAATCCAGAAAATCACGATGAAGGATTTTTAATGAATTAATTGGTAAATTCCTCAGTAAAATAAGTATTTGGTCACCTACAAACAAGCAAGATTTCTGGCTCTCACAGACCTGTAACTTCTTCTTTAAGAGGCTCCTCTGTCCTCCACTCGTTACCTGTATTAATGGCACCTGTTTGAACTCATTATCAATATAAAAGACACCTGTCCACAACCTCAAACAGTCTGAGACTCCAAACTCCACTATGGCCAAGACCAAAGAGCTGTCAAAGGACACCAGAAACAAAATTGTAGACCTGCACCAGGCTGGGAAGACTGAATCTGCAATAGGTAAGCAGCTTGGTGTGAAGAAATCAACTGTGGGAGCAATTATTAGAAAATGGAAGACATACAAGACCACTGATAATCTCCCTCGATCTGGGGCTCCACACAAGATCTCACCCTGTGGGGTCAAAATGATCATGAGAACGGTGAGCAAAAATCCCAGAACCACATGGGGGGACCTAGTGAATGGCCTGCAGAGAGCTGGGACCAAAGTAACAAAGGCTACATCAGAAACACACTACGCCGCCAGGGACTCAAATCCTGCAGTGCCAGACGTGTCCCCCTGCTTAAGCCAGTACATGTCCAGGCCCGTCTGAAGTTTGCTAGAGAGCATTTGGATGATCCAGAAGAGGACTGGGAGAATGTCATATGGTCAGATGAAACCAAAATAGAACTTTTTGGTAAAAACTCAACTTGTCGTGTTTGGAGGAGAAAGAACACCATACCTACTGTGAAGCATGGGGGTGGAAACATCATACTTTGGGGCTGTTTTTCTGCAAAGGGACCAGGACGACTGATCCATGTAAAGGAAAGAATGAATGGGGCCATGTATCGTGAGATTTTGAGTGAAAACCTCCTTCCACCAGCAAGGGCATTGAAGATGAAACATGGCTGGGTCTTTCAGCACAACAATGATCCCAAACACACCGCCCGGGCAATGAAGGAGTGGCTTCGTAAGAAGCATTTCAAGGTCCTGGAGTGGCCTAGCCAGTCTCCAGATCTCAACCCCATAGAAAATATTTGGAGGGAGTTGAAAATCTGTGTTGCCCAGCGACAGCCCCAAAACATCACTGCGCTAGAGGAGATCTGCATGGAGGAATGGGCCAAAATACCAGCAACAGTGTGTGAAAACCTTGTGAAAACTTACAGAAAATGTTTGACCTCTGTCATTGACAACAAAGGGTATATAACAAAGTATTGAGATAAACTTTTGTTATTGACCAAATACTTATTTTACAGCGGAATTTACCAATTAATTCATTAAAAATCCTTCAATGTGATTTTCTGGATTTTTTTTTTTTCTCATTTTGTCTCTCATAGTTGAGGTATACCTATGATGAAAATTGGAGACCTCTCTCATCTTTTAAGTGGGAGAACTTGCACAATTGGTGGCTGACTAAATACTTTTTTACCCCACTGTATATGAGCCACAACATATATATTCAAAAAGTAAACAGTACTGAGTTAGGTATAATAAGATATATTTGACAATTACGATGCATTTTAGGCCAAAACAAACTTGATCTAGGATTAAAAGCAATTAAAATAATGCAGTCACAAGGTTACATGGAAAATACTTGATTTACTAGATACATGTACTGTAGAAATATATATTCTCTGCATCAACAATATACTATACATGCATTCATGTAGTATTGCACTGGGAATTGCACTGACAATAAACCTTTCAAGTTTTTGCAGATGTCTCTTTTTTTATATGTGAAGGTTACCACCAAGTGACATAACTTAAATACTAACAGACTGGAAAAGCTGTCTAAGAACAATCCAGCAATTTGAGAAATCACTTTTGGTTTGGTGTAAGTCTGTCAACAGAATTATGAACCATAAAGCAGTTTGTGTTAAAATGTTAAATCCCATTAAACCGTAACCCAGGGGTGTTCAATCATGTGTCATGGGGGGCCAAGACCCTGCAGGTTCTCTCTTCTACCCAGTCTCTTCAGCAGGTGTTTTCACTGATCAGCAGTCAGTGGAAGAAATTCAGTGGAATCTGCTGTTGAAGACACTGGCTGGAGGTAAAGCCTGCAGGGTCTTGGCCCTCCATGGCACATGATTGGACACCCTTGCCCAAACCCATTATGATAAAGGACAGATGCTAATATGGCCCAGAATTCCTCCATACACTGGTACTGTCACTAAAGTGTGCAGGGTCTTCTGCAGTGGCACATCCAACAATACAGTCTTCAGTTAAAATAATTGTTTTGGTTACTTTTTTCTTAAAAATGAGCCATTATTTTCAAAATCACTGATAAATGGTTTGTACTGTTGACTCTTTTCCCACCAGTGTCTTAACAGACAAAATAGAAAATCATGATGCAAACACATAAGTCACTAAATTGTTTATTACAATCAGCAGCAAATTCCAGATTATTCAGAGTATGCAAAATTCAAACTGTAAAAAAAACCAAAACAACAACTTAGAATTGGTCACTCAGCAGCTGGGATGTGCCGCTCAAGCTGGTCCCAGTTCAGCAGATCTTTGGCCTGCATCTCTGTAAATAGTGAGGCATGGTCCAGTTTGGGTGGATCGTTTCCCTCTTGCCTAGACAAAAGACAGAAATGGGTGGCGGTTAATTAAAGCAAGTTTAAAACATATTTGGGAAATACACTTGTTGCTAAAAGCCAGTGGTGGAATGTGAATGAATGAATCTTTATTTCAGATAGATTAAAAGTAAAGATTAAAAGAAAATAGAAAAATATAACAAAGGGGAAAAAAATCTAACAGGGTTAAATTAAACAATAACTCCTCTGATTATACAGTCCAACATAGATTATCTGAAATGGGTGATGGCTGAAGCCACAGCTTATATTGCCCACCATATTCCATCCAAGAATTCTAAAGAGTGAATCATTTGGAATTGCTAACCACTGCGCCACCGCGCAGTGGTTAGCACTGCGGCAGCACAGCAACTCACCCTTGGCTGGGGGATCCTGGGTTTGATCCCAGCCCCCGACCAACAGTGATCTGTGTGGAGTTTGCATGTTCTCCCCGTGTCTGCGTGGGTTTACTCCGGGATTTCGCCGGTTTCCTCCCACATGCCAAAAACATGCAAGTTAGGTTAATTGGCATCAAACTGGGGATTGTAAATTGTCCTTAGGTATGACTGTGAGAGTGAATGGTTGTCTATCTCTCTGTGTTGGCCCTGCGATGGACTGGCGATCTGTCCAGGGTGTACCCTGCCTCCCGCCCAAAAGATGCTGGGATAGGCTCCAGCCCCCCCACGACCCGAAAAGGATTAAGCGGAAGAAGATGAATGAATGAATGAATGAATGAATGAATTCAAAAGAAAAACAAAACAGGAGCGATTCCAATTCCAATGTGACAATAAAGTACTTCGTTGTTGTATTTATCCAAAATTTTCATGTAGCTGCGCTTCAGTAAAGTAGATTTTACAAGGGCTGCGTTACATTTAAAATCATCTGTTTTTACTGTGGCCTCAGCAATCAGAATGAATTTTTTTTTTTTTTTTGTATACTTTATTGATCCCCAGAGGGGAAATTGAGGGCATCCACCTGAATGGATGAAGAAGCCACAGTACAGCGCTATCCCTTAACCATTCACACACACATTCATACCTAGGGCCACTTTAGAGTCTCCAATTAACCTAACCTGCATGTTTTTGGCCTGTGGGAGGAAACCGGAGAAATCCCGGAGTAAGCCCTCGCAGACACGGGGAGAACATGCAGACTCCACACAGATCACTGTTGGTCAGGGGCTGGGATCGAACCAGGGATCCCTTGACCAAGGGTGAGTTGCTGTGCTGGTGCAGTGCTAACCACTGCGCCAGCACAGTGAATTAACACATTCACTTGAATGGAATCTAGTACTTTAACTGAGGGTGTGCATCACTGAGTATGGAGTTGCTCAGTCAAAATATGGAGTTTTTATCAATAAAAGTTTAGCCACCGCTTTGTCACAGCTGTGTCTCTTCTTGCCCTGGCTTCAAGTGTGGACGATGTTTTGTACTTTTATTGATAAAATATAAAAGGATGCAGTACAATGGGTCTCAAATATTTGTAATGTGTCCTGTTACTGCATGAGTTTATTGATGATAGACTATAAACTACACATATAAACTAAATTATATTGATGACTGAACAACTGCCATTCCCCAAAAGTGCGACATACAGTTATGAACATAGCTCACAAAGGATCACACAAGTGATCTGACAAAAAAAATAAATACATTAACAAGCGCTTTATTTTACAGTTGATGTGCCAGTCATTTTCACTTATTCTGTAATTAATATTCACACAATCAAATAAATCTCAGTTCAGTCACTTTTATATTAAGTGGAAATTGTGCTACTTTGGTTTTGACACTTTACCTATAAAAGCAAAGGATTTCAGTACTTTCCACAGTGGCGAGGTCCGTTGTAGGGCGGCTCCTTTTTCTTTCCTCTTGCCTAGACCAAAGACAGAGATGGATGGTGGTTTGTTAAAGCAAGTTCAAAACATATACAGACACATCTCAAAAATTAGAATATCATGAAGAAGTTCAATATTTTTGTCACTCATTTCAGAAAGTGAAGCCCATATATAGATTCATTACACGGACAGTGATATATTGCAAGTGTTTATTTTAATTTTGATGATTATGGCTACAGCCCTTGTTAACCAACATTTCAGCGGCCAACATTTCTATTAAAAAACTAGTTTTTAAAATTAATTTTATGCAATATTCTAATTTTTTGCCAAACTGAATTGGGGGTTTTCAGGGGCTGTAAGCCATAATCATCCAAATTAAAATAAATAAACGCTTGAAATATATCACTGTCTGTGTAATGAATCTATATAATATACGGATTTCACTTTCTGAAATGAGTGACAAAAAATATTGAACTTTTTCATGACATTCTAATTTTTGGAGATGTACCTGTATTAGGGAAATACACTTGTGAAAGTCAGTGGTGGGATGTGACAAAAATGCTTCGCTTCCCTGACAAGCACCTCAGGATCCACTCTGTACAGGTACAAGTACATTATCAATCCAGGGATTTATGGTGGAACAGCACAACAACACTGTTCCAACACCTTTTATGGAAAATCCACAGAATAGGTGTGTGGGTCTATTCTGACGCTTTAGAAAATTATATGGATCACTTTATAAATCACTGGTTTGAAAATGCACTTGAACCTGTTGAGATTTCAGATCCTGGGGTCCACTTGACCTGTATCCAGAAAATAAACACTGAGGGAGGCTAAACCCTGGCATGTGGAAACAGATTCTAGGAAGAAATTACACACAACTTAAAGCACAGCACCAAAGTGCAACACGTACAGAAACCAGGACTTGAACCAGGATAAACATATTTCATCGTTTTGCTCTCACAAGCGAATACTTCGGACAAAACAAGCGCGAATCAGCAGTTGGCTACTAGCTAGCCAGCTACAAGCTAACACTCGTTAGCCAGGTCAGGACGGCGCTGTATCGCTCAAAAAAAGTGAGCTTACCACCAACAGGATAAATAAGTGAACAGATGCACAATATTACAAATCACTCACCATCGATGGTTCTCTCACGTTCATCTTCAGCTTGTCCGTAGTCCGGTTCTATGCTGGGCTGCATCTGTATCAGTGAGGGTCGCTCCTCTCACTGTGGATTTGCCACCAAGCACAGAAAACTCCACACCTCTTCGTTGGACCACGGTGTAGATTTCCGCAAAACCTACAACGCCATCTGTATTAATATCGTATTTACTCGGTGACCGAGTTAGTCCGTGAAATATTGCAAATGGCGGTCGTGTAGATTCCACAGAAGATGGACGCTTTTGTGACATTACGCCCTGACCAGTCAGTGGCTCGCAGTCTGTTGACGTCACATCTCGGCTCAACTCAGCACGGTTGTACCCTGGCCTTGAGTGGTTACGAAAATAGGACCCGTTAACTGGTGCTGGGTATAATGGAAAAGGCTAGAAAGCGAGTTGAGTCGAGTCGAGTAAGGCCAAACCGGTACTAGTGGAAAAGGGCCATAAGTTGCTTGAAGTTTAGTGTGAAGTTTCCACAGTCAGTGATGAGTTGAGGAACCATGTCATCTGCTGCTGTTGGTCCACTGTGTCTTATCAAGACCAAAGTCAGCACCGTCGTCTACCATGAAATTTTGGCGCACTTCATGCTTCCCTGTGCTGACAAGCTTTATGGAGATGCTGATTTCATTTCCCAGCAGGACTTGGCACCCCCCACCCCCACCCGCACTGCCAAAAGTATCAAAACCTGGTTTAATGACCATGGTGTCACTGTGTTTGATTGGCCAACAAACTGTCCTGACCTAAACCCCATAGAGAATCTATGGAGGATTGTTAAGAGAAAGATGAGAGACACCAGACCCAACAATGCAGACAAGCTGAAGGTCACTATCAAAGCAACCTGGACCTTCATAACATCTCAGCAGTGCCACAGATTGATCGCCTCCATGCCACGCCACATTGATACAGTAATTAATCCAAAAGGAGCCCTGACCAAGTACTGAGTGTGTATATGGACATACTTTTCAGTCGGCCAACATTTCTATTCAAAAACTATTTTTAAAATTAATTTTTTGTAATATTCTAATTTTTTGAGAAACTGAATGTGGGGTTTTCATGGGCTGTAAGCCATAATCATCAAAATTAAAATAAAGAAACACTTGAAATATTTCACTCTCTGTGTAATGAATCTAATATATGGGTTTCACTTTCTGAAATGAGTGACAAAAAATATTGAACTTTTTCATGACATTCTAATTTTTTGAGATGTACCTGTACTCCTGTAAAGTACAGATACCTGAATATTCTTCATGACTTTACACAAAGAAGGGGATGAAATTTCCTGCCAATTTGTCAGATGTTTCTTGTGCATTTGACTCTTTTTTTTTTTTTTATTTAAGTTTTTGTAAAGGGTATACAGGTCGTTACAGCAATGCAGTGTTTACATTTTCATCACATGTTCCCTTATTTTCTGATATCTGACAACATTGGAAGATTAATTCTTACAACACCCCTTATTTATTTTTTTTTAAAGTGAAAGAAAAAGTGAAATTAAAGAGAAAAAAAAAAAAAAACAAATAAAAAAACAAACAAACCAGTAAAAAACAAACAAAAAGAAAAAGTAAGTAAATAAAGATAAAAGAGCATCTGAGTAGCTTTGGAACAAAGAGCGGAACCATTATTGAAATGGTATTTGTCAAAGATTAGATCTAATGGAAGACACATATGCGGTCCAGGGTTGCCAAAAGTTCATGAACCCATCCATGTCCTGTCTCAGTGCGAATGTCAACTTTTCCATCGAGTAAATGTCTTGGATCACGTTAGTCCAATCTTCAGGTGTAGGACAGTCCTTCAACATCCATTTTTTAGTTAGAGCTTTTTTGCTTGCCAATATTAAAACATTGAATAAGTATTTTTCTCCTCGTCTTTCCAGTGAGTCCGGTAGTAAACCCAAATACAAAGTTACAAAAGAAAAGGGAACTGTAATTTTGAATATTTTCCCCAATATTGTCTGTACCTTGGTCCAATATTGGTGGATAACTGGGCATGACCAAAACACATGAAAATGATTTGCAGTCTTTTCACCACACAAGCGCCAACAGTTCAATCCCTTATGGGTAAATTTGTTTTGTGCAGGTGTTCTGAAAAATCTTGCCAAGTTTTTCCATCCAAATTCTCTCCACTGCAGGGATGAGGTACTTTTCCATTGCTGTTTATTTAGCTTTTCCCATATTTCCAGATGTAAAGTGAAATTCCCCTCTTTTTCCCATCTCTCTTTTATATAAGATGTGTTGTCTCCTTTTAAGTCTTGAAGACCTTGGTATATTTTAGAAATGTATCTGATCCCTGGGATCCCTTTATATGCCATTAAGAAGACCTTCAGAACACCTGACTGGGCCCTTTCCAAAACCTCCTTTTTAAGTATATTGTTTATGTGGTGTCTAAGCTGGAAGAACCTGTAAAGGTCTTGATTTATTAGGCCTTGTTTTTTCAAATCTTCAAAACTTCTTAAGATTTGCCCTTTAAAAAAATCGTAATATTTTATCAGCCCCTTCTCCTTCCACTTTTTAAATCTGGTGTCTGTTTTATTAGGAGTAAAGTCCTGATCATAGGCGATCCATTGCAGAAGTCGATAGGGCTCTTTAGTTTGATTCTCTCTGACTATCTTAAACCAAATTTTTAGCGGGGTCTCTATCCACGGGTTAGTGTTATTCAAAAGCTTAGGTAAGACATTGTTCCCTATTATCGCCTGTAGGGGGATGTCACTTGTTATTTGGCATTCGATCTCCTTCCATTGTGCAGAGTAGACTGGGTTACATATCTCTACTAAAGTTTTAATTTGTGCGGCTTTAAAGTAGTCCCTGATATTTGGCAGCGCGAGCCCACCTTTGTCTTTGTTTAGCTGTAGGGTTCTATATCTGATTCTAGGTCTCTTGCCCTGCCATATGAATCTTGAGATCCTTCTGTCCAGCTCCTGCCATGTTTTTTGGGGAGGTTCTACCGGTATTGTTTGGAAAAGGTATAGAAGACGTGGAAGTATATTCATTTTGACTGCTTCAATTCTTTGTGCAATACCCAAGAATGGTATCATATTCCATCTTGCTAGGTCAGATTTTATTTTTGTCACCAGTGGATCATAGTTTAGTGATATAATTTTGTTGAGTTGTTTCGGGATATTGACCCCCAGATATTTCATAGATTCCGACTCCCAGTTAGTTTTGAGTTTGCTTAGTGAATAATGATTTGGGTCATAGTTGAATGTTAAAACTTGGGTTTTATGCATATTTAATTTGTACCCCGATAAATCTCCATACTCTGAAAAAACTGAGGTTAGTTCTGGTAAAGAAGTGTCCGGCTGCCCTAGGTATATTAAAATGTCATCAGCAAAGAGTGCTATTTTATGTTCCTTCTGACCAAGTGTAATACCTTGAATTTTTTGGTTTTGTCTTATCCATTGGCTCAGAGGTTCTATGAAGATTGCAAAGAGCAGTGGAGACAGGGGGCAGTCCTGACGACATCCTCTTTCCAGTTCAAAAGATGATGATAAATTACCGTTAATCCTTATTTTAGCTGTTGGTTTTTTATATAATGCCTGTATAGTTCTAATGAAGTTGTTATGAAAATTGAAACTGGATAAGATTCTGTATAGAAAAGACCAGTCAACCGAATCGAATGCTTTTTCAGCATCTAATCCTAATATGACTGCATTTAAGTTATATTTTTTTATATGATGAATTATGTGTAAAGTGCGTCGAATGTTGTCTTGTGTCTGTCTTTGTCTTATAAAACCTGTTTGGTCTAAATGAATTAGGTCTGTCAGTATATTCTCTAACCTTTTGGCAAGGATAATGGTAAAAAGCTTATAGTCCTGATTTAGTACACTGATTGGTCTGTAGTTGGAGCACTCTAGTTTATCCTTTTCAGGTTTAGGTATAACTGCAATGACCCCTTCTCTCCAGGAGGGGGGGATTTCCCCTGTGTGGAGGACATAATTAAATGTTTTCAGGAGGAGAGGAGATAGTTGCTGTTTAAAGGTTTTGTACCACTCTGCTGTATAGCCATCAGCTCCTGGGGATTTGTTAGCTTTAAGTTTCATAATTGCTTTTTCCAATTCTTTAGGATGTATTTCTGACAGTAGTGTTTTATTTTGTGACTCCGTAAGTTGGGGAAGGTTTAATGTGTTTAGGAATGCCTCGGATGCGTTTTTATGTTTTTTGTGGGAGTATAAGTTCTTATAGTAATTCTCGAAGTTTTTAAGAATATCCTGAATTCTGAATTTTATTTCCTTTGATACTGGGTCTCTGATTTTGTAGATTGCTCTTTCTGTTTGATGTTTCCTCAATTTATAGGCTAGCAATTTTGCCGATTTACTGCCTGCTTCATAGTATTTTTGTTTCAGAAATGTAAGTTTCTTCTGGATTTCTATTGTGTAGATCTCATTTATTTGGTTTTTAATTTCCTTAATCTTGAGCGAGTCAGTAGAATGAGTGTTGCCTTTGTGTTCTTTTTCTAGGTTCCTAAGTTCTGACTCTAATGTGGATAGTTTTTCTTGTCTTAGTTTCTTTTGGGTTGCCAGTTTTGCAATAATCTTTCCTCTTATTACAGCTTTACATGCATCCCACAGTATTAAAGGGGATACTTCTCCATTATCGTTATCTTCCAAATATCTGAGAATATCTGACTCCAATTCATCTTTCAATGGTCCTTTCAGGACATTTGAATTTAACCTCCAAGAAAATGTATTATTTGTGTATTTTTGGATATTTAAGTCCATGTAGATCGGACTGTGGTCGGAGAGATCCATCAGTCCTATTTTACATGTTTTTACTCTACCAATGTCTCTATTAAACATAAAAAAATAGTCAATCCTTGAGTAAGATGAATGTGGAGTTGAGTAAAATGTATAGTCTTTTACACTGGGGTTGAGTTCCCTCCACACGTCACAGACTCCCAATTCTTTTAGTAGCATCCGAGTCTTCCTGTTTTGGGTGTTATTTTGATGTGGGGAATTACCAGAAGCATCCCAGTATGGATTCAGTCTAAGATTGAAGTCCCCACCACATATCACTAAACCTTGAACTTTAGTTATCATTAGGTCGAGTACATTTTTATAAAATTTCCAGTTAGCCCCTGGGGGAGCATACACATTCAGCAGGGTGATATCTTCTCCCTCTAGCCGCCCAGTTACCAAACTGTATCTCCCTTCTTTATCTTTGTGTTCTGATTTTTTTTCAAATGTAATTTTGGTTGATATCAATGTCGCTACTCCCCTCCTCCTCCCTGATTTATATGAAGATGAAGAGATCATTTTAAACCCTTGTCTACTGAGTTTATTGTGTTCCACGTCTGTTAGGTGGGTTTCTTGTAAAAGTATTATTCCTGCTTTGTCTTTTTTCATTTTGCCTAGAATCTTGGATCTTTTAACTGGATTCAGGATTCCTTTTACATTATATGAAATTATTTTGGTTACACCCTGTTTCTCCATTGTGTTGTTTTGTTTAGTATAACTGTGTGGTGGCCCTCTTTTGTGCTACTCAGAAACTGAAAGAACATTAAAAACAAGAAAAACATTAAGAACATAGTGTAAAAAACTTTAAAACAAAAAGCTGTCAAAAGAACTTCCTGAGCTGAGGTCTTTTTAAAGACCCTGTAAGAGCCTTGATGGAGTGAAGGCTCTGAGGGAAATTCCTCAAACTCTGTTACGTGTTGAGGGCCCTCTCTTACCACTGAAAGTAGTCCCATGCTTTTAACGTGAGTTTCAGAACCCAATCCAAACTTGTAATGATTTTTTTTTTTTTTCCTTTTATGCCTAAACCCTGTGAAATTGTGTGCACCCTCCCACCCCCATCACATCAAACATTCACGCAAAAACAGTATTTGTTAGTATGAGGAGAACATGTGGATTATTGTCACATTTCTATTTTAACAAGTTTTTTTTTTTTTTTTATTACAAAGACTTATTTGTTTCAAATAATATAATTGTTCCATGAAATGTTTTACCACATGCTGAATATGCATCTCCTTTAATGTTTGTTACCTTGTGTGAGGGGCGTTGGATGTGCGGATTGATTCAAGAGAAAAAAAAAAAAAAAAAAGGTCGCTATTCCAACCTGAAAACGGATAGTTTATCCGCGACGCTCTGGTGCTGGGTTTCCCGCTGCTGGTCCGTGGATTTTGAGGGTCTTTGTGTTGTCCATGTTTGCGCTTTGATCTTCACACTCGGGTCTGCCGCGGGTTTAAATACCGTTACCGGGAGCCCTCTTTTCGCCATGTCAGCTGTTGCTTCTTCCGCCGAATTATAGAGACACGTTTCATCGCCGTAGAAGACCCTTAACTTCGCAGGAAATGGTGTCTGAAAGCGCAATTTCTTCTCTCTTAACACCTTTTTCGCGTCATTGTATTCCCTGCGCTTTTTAAGGACCTCCGGGGCGTAATCGTGTTCCACGTAGACTTTTCTCTCCTGGTGCATAAATCCTTTTTTCTGCCAGGCCAGTCTTACAACCTCTTGTTTTATTTTGAAATTGGAAAATCTTACCAACACCGAACGTGGGGGCGCTTCCGCCGCCGGCCTAGCGGCTAATGAACGATGTGCCTTTTCTATCTTCAAGTCGGTGGTTTGTGGAATATCCAATTTCTCTCTTAGTAAGGATTCCACGCATTCTGCCATTGAGTTAAAACCATTTTCGGTTCCTTCTATCAGACCATGAATTCTTATGTTGTCTCTTCTTTGTTTTCCTTCTTGGTCGGTTAGCTTAGCCTCTATAGCTGCTTGTCTTTTGCGTAGGTCCAGCACAGAATCTTCGAGCACTTTTATTCGATCCTCTGTTTCCAAGATTCGGTTCTCGGCCTGGTCCACTCTGCTGTTTGTCCTTTTCAATTCTTCTCTGAATTCCCGAAATTCGGCCGTAACATCTCGGCGAAATCGTCGTAGTTCCTCAAATAGTGATTTCAGGCTAACCCTTTTGTTAGCTATCACCAGCTCCTCGTCTTCTGAACGGAGATCTTCCAGTTCAGATTCTCCGGCCGATACGTGTCCTGGCCTGGAGAATTTCAGTTTCTTCTGTTTTCCTTTAGACATGATGATTTTGTCTTTTGATTTTCACTCCTCCAAAAATCCGTTAAGTTTGATTTTCAAGGTGTTATCCTGGATTGGGTCTGAGAGCTTCAGTGTTAAGCTGCAGTCGCCATGGCGTCCAGACCGGAAGTCGCCGCATTTGACTCTTTTAGTCATGAATTTGAATGCTTTTTCCGTATAAATTTGACTGCTCTGATAAAATTACTTTTGTTTTTATAAATTTGGAACATTTTGTGATTAAATTTGTGACAGTTTTCACATTAATTTACAACATTTTTTTACTTACAAATTTTCTTGCAAATATCATTTCGATGTGTTGGTGTTTGTCAGGTATTTCCTGAGCCACAAGAGGGAAAAACATGACTCAAATCAGTAAAATAAAAACTAACTTGGAGCACAACCAAAAGTACTTGAGTAAAAGTAGTTTTTCCTTCATAAATGTACTCAAGTAAAGAGTATTCTGCAATAAAACTACTCATGAAAGTATAATTTAGTGAAAAAGTTGAGTCTAAGTTGATGAGTGACTGGAACCTGAGCACCATGTGACTGTCTCTGTTTGGGCGGGTGTCATGACACGCCTTTGTTTTGGTCTCCGTGTCCCTGTGATGTCACACACCAAACAGTGACACGACTCCTGTTTTTGGTTCATGACCAAGAGCATCAGCTCACAGAGAAGAGCCAGCTCCATTAGCTCCCAGAAAGCTCCTCGTGTTAATATTTGGCTTTCATAATCCTGCCAAATTTATCTCGGACTGGAAGTGTTCTGTCCTTATTTGTTGCCCAAGTTGGCACATGCCCGACATGCCCGTAACAACAAGCCGGGTATCGGGCTTGTTGTTACGAGCTATTCGGTCTCTGTACGACCGTTGTGAGAGTTTAGTTCGCATTGCCAACACTCGGTCGGAGTCATTCCCAGTGAGAGTTGGACTCCGCCAGGGCTGCCCTTTGTCACCGGTCCTGTTCATAATTTTTATGGACAGGATTTCTAGGCGCAGCCAGGGAATGGAGGGTGTCATGCTTGGTGACCACAGGATCTCATCTCTGTTGTTTGCAGATGATGTTGTCCTGTTGGCTTCATCCAGCAATGACCTACAGCTCTTGCTGGGACGGTTTGCCGCTGAGTGTGAAGCGGCTGGGATGAGAATCAGCACCTCCAAGTCCGAGTCCATGGTCCTCAGCCGGAAAAAGGTGGATTGTCCTCTCCGGGTTGGGGACAGGCTCCTGCCCCAAGTGGAGGAGTTTAAGTATCTTGGGGTCTTGTTCACGAGTGAGGGGAAAATGGAGCGAGAGATCGACAGACGGATTGGAGCAGCATCTGCAGTGATGCGGACGTTGTACCGGTCTGTTGTGGTGAAGAGGGAGCTGAGTTCTAAGGCAAAGCTGTCGATTTACCAGTCAATCTACGTTCCTACTCTCACCTATGGTCACGAGCTTTGGGTAATGACCGAAAGAACGAGATCGCGGATACAAGCGGCTGAAATGAGCTTTCTCCGTAGGATTGCTGGACTCACCCTCAGAGATAGGGTGAGGAGCTCAGTCATCCGGGAGAGGCTCAGAGTAGAACCGCTGCTCCTCCACATTGAAAGGAGTCAGTTGAGGTGGTATGGGCATCTGATTAGGATGCCTCCTGGACGCCTCCCACTTGAGGTGTTTCAGGCACGTCCCACTGGGAGGAGACCCCGGGGCAGACCCAGGACTCGGTGGAGAGACTATGTCTCCCAGCTAGTCTGGGAACGCCTTGGTATCCCCTCTGAAGAGCTGGAGCAGGTGGCTGGGGAGAGGGAAGTCTGGGCTTCTCTGCTTGAACTGCTGCCTCCGCGACCCGGACCTCCGGAAAAGCGGTAGAAGATGGATGGATGGATGGAAGTTGGCACATGCCAGGCGCCATATTGACGTTAAACTGCCCTCACAAATCACAAATCAAATGAGTGATTTTGTTGTTCTTTCTTCCTCTCTGTTTCAGAGGAGATACCAACCATCAGAGCCACAGCTGGAGAGACTACGACCCTGCCGTGCATACTTGTTAACGGCACCAAACCTTCTGTGGTGAAGTGGACCAGAGTTGACCTCCACTCTCCTGTCCTTCTGTTCAGAGATGGGCGTTTCCACCCAGAGGAGCAGCATCCATCCTTGCAGGACTGGGTGAATCTGACAGACCCACAGATGAAGGACGGAGACATGTCTCTGGTTGTGAGGAACGTGATGGTTGGAGACAGCGGAAGCTACATGTGCTACGTCTCCACGGAAGGGTCAAGCCACAGGAAGAAGAGAGCCAGCGGTGCTGCTGAGGACCCCGTCAGCACCTGGAATCTGCTGGTTTGTCCACCAGGTGAGTGTGTGATCAGAGTCATGTGATCGTCATGTCTTATCATCATAAATTTGTCATTTTTTCAAAATATTTGGGACTTCCTCATTCCTTCCTTCCTCATAAAGTTATGATTCTGTAAATTTTCAACTATTTTTTTGTAAGTCTGCAGCTTTTTTGAAAAATATAAAACTTTTTCAGTCATAAATTTGTAGAAGAAAATTTTTCTCTTGTAAATGTGCAGCTTTTTTCTGAAATATTTGTGACTTTTCTCTCTGAAGTTGGCCACTTTTTTCTCATAAATTTGTAACTTTTTCCTGGTAACACTGATTTTTTTGATTCCTGAAAAAAAATTGCAAGTTCTCATAAATTTATTTGTCCATTGTAAATTTGTAACTTTTTCCTGAAAAATATGCAACTTTTTCTTAAAACTGGCAGCATTTTTCTCATGAATTTGAAACTTTTTGTTTGTAAATTTTTTTCCTGTGCATTTTCAACTTTTCCCCCTCATAGAATTGCAGTTGTTCATTTAAAAAAAAAAAAAAAAATTGGGTAGCGCTGTGGGGGAGTGGTTAGCACTGCGGCAGCACAGCACTCACCCTTGGCCAGGGGATCCTGGGTTTGATCCCAGCCCCCGACCAACAGTGATCTGTGTGGAGTTTGCATGTTCTCCCCGTGTCTGCGTGGGTTTATTCTGGGATTTCTCAAGTTTCCTCCCACATGCCAAAATTCAAAATTCAAATTCAAATTCAAATGTTTATTTCAAACTCAGGGTTCATATTAAGAGCAAAACTAAAACGAGTAGAAAATAGATAAATGAATAAATAAGAGTATATACAGATCAGCAGACACTCGGCGCTCTTATAACAACAATAACATACAATATTGGGCTCAGTATAAAATGGAACGCCACCACTTCCAAATGCTGGAATGAAGTGTGAGTGACGAGTTGACAATTGCTGATATAAGATGATTGTTACATGCCAGCAACCTTCTCATAAAACTGTAAACATTCTTACGTAACAATTCGCCAAAAGACGGAATGTTCACAGACACAAACATCTTGCTTGCACTCGGCCTTCGTGGTACATCTAACAACCTTCTTAGGGAGTTATTATATGCAATGCGGATTTTGTTCCTAACAGCAACATTGCTATTAAACCATAAAGGCGAGCAGTACATTGAGGTACAGAAGGTCTTGAACAACATACATTTGACATCAGGAGAACATCTATGGAAATTTCTCAACAGTAAATTTGTTTGAGCGTACAGTTTCCTGAGATGCCTGTTACAATCAACATTGGTCTTATCAGATTCAATCCACACACCTAGGTATTTGACTTTTTCAACAAAGTTCAAGCTATTACCACAAAGTGGCATAACAGGATTCGACGTATTGACACCCTTTGGTTTGAAAGCCATACACATAGATTTAGTACAGTTGAACAAGATGTCATTTTTTTCACCAAATTTTTCACATACCGAAAGGAGATGTTGCATCGCTGCAGTAGACAAACTTAACAAACAGAGGTCATCAGCGTAGAAAATGTGATTTAACAGTGCACCGTTAAAGGAGCCGCCCACATTAGTTTTGTTCAACAGTACACTGAGATCATCAACATAGACATTAAACAACAAGGGTGACAGTATACCACCTTGTTTAACACCGTTGGTCACATGAAATTTGGATGAGGTGACATTGCCCCATCTAACAACCATAGACTGCCTTCTGTACCAGTATAACAGGATGCTAACAATGTAAATGTTAGCATCTGGTTAACATTTGTTAACCAGATGCTAACATTGGTTAGCATCTGGTTGTTCATCATCTGATGAACATCTGGTTGTTCAGATGAACATCTGGGTGTTCATCTGAACAATAAACTAGACTGGTCACACAATACTGACGCACTCTACAAGAAGGGACAGCGCAGGCTGTTCCTGCTGAGGAGACTCAGGTCTTTTGGTGTACAAGGGACGCTGCTGAAGTCATTCTATGACACGGTGGTGGCATCAGCCATCACTTTTGGAGTGGTCTGCTGGGGCAGTGGCATTACTGCAGCCGATAGGAAGAGACTGAACAAACTGATTAAGAAAGCTAGCTCTGTCCTGGGGCAGCGCCTTGATCCGATGGAGGAGATAGGAGAGAGAAGGACGGTGGCTAAACTGTCATCCCTGCTGGAGTCCGAGTTCCACCCTATGCAGGACATACTGGATGCACTGAGGAGCTCATTTAGCAGCAGACTACATCATCCCAGGTGCACAACCGAGAGGTTTCGTAGGTCCTTCCTACCAACGGCTGTCAGACTGTACAACCTAAGCAGGGCTGCTCGCAGAGATAGCAAAAAGACGTAACAAACTAATAGTTTTTTGAATGCAAAAGATGCAATAGACTTACACAGTGGTCCCCTCCGGCATACAACTAGGAACATACCGGTCGCTATGGAGGGTGAGAATATGTATGGGCACATAATCATACCATGTAGGATAACTAAGTAGACAGTTATGCTGTTTCATTCCATCTAGCAACAATGCTCTGCACTGTGTGTGTTTATATATTTACATATTTATTCCATCTAGCTACAATGCTCAGCACTGGGTGTGTTTATATTTATATATCTATATATTTATTCCATCTAGCTACAATGCTCCGCACTGTGTTTTTATATATCTACATATTATTCCATCTAGCTACAATGCTCCGCACTGTGTGTGTTTATATATTTACATATTTATTCCATCTAGCTACAATGCTCTGCACTGTGTGTCTGTGTGTGTGTGTGTGTGTATATATATATTTTATAGTAATATGTACATATGTATATTAGCTGCTCTTGCTTGCTTGTTTTTTTCTTGCCTTCTGATTGTTGCTCTGAGTGTTGCTATACCTGTGCTGTTGCAATCCTGGAATTTCCCCGTTGTGGGACTAATAAAGGCTTATCTTATCTTATCTTATCTTAAATAGGAATATCTCGATCGATCAATTTTCTGAACAGACACCAGTGGTTAATCCTGTCAAAAGCTTTGCTAGCAAAAACACATGCAAGTTAGGATAATTGGCATCAAACTGGGGATTCTAAATTGTCCTTAGGTATGACTGTGAGAGTGAATGGTTGTCTGTCTCTCTGTGTTGGCCCTGCGATGGACTGGCGATCTGTCCAGGGTGGACCCTGCCTCTCACCCAAAGATGCTGGGATAGGCTCCAGCCCCCTGCGACCCGAAAAGGATTAAGTGGAAGAAGATGGATGGATGGATGGATGGATGGATGGATGGATGACTTTTTTGTCCTATAAATTGGCAACATTTTTCTCATAGTTTATATTTTTTCTAAAATTTTTTGAATTTTTTTGTCATAAATTTAGGATTTTTCTTCTGTAAACTTGTAACTTTTTTCCTGTAGCTTTACTATTTAGAGGAAAAACTTTTGTAAATCTGCCACTTTTTTTTGAAAAATTTGCCACTTTTTTCAATAATTTCTGTTTTTTCGCATAAATTTGTGATTTTTCTCTTGTAAATGTGCAATTTTTGTAAAAATGTGTATTTTTTTCAGAAATTTGCAACTCTGTTCTTCTAAACTTTTAAAAATTCTGAAAAATTTGCAGTTTTTCAAAAACTTGTAAATTTTCTCTTGTAAATTTGCATCTTTTTTCCTATAAATTTTCAGCTTTTTCTTGAAAATTTGAAACCTTTTCTTAAATTAAAAAAAAAAATGTTAAATAAGCACCTTTCCCAACTTTTTTTCACATAAATCTACAACTTTTTTAACTGTAAACTTTCAACTTAAAAAAAAAAATTGCAAATGAATGCAATGAATTGCATTCATTTGGATGCTGATTAATTGTTTTTATTCTATGTAATTAAATTATAATTTCCAACCTTTTTAAACATTTTTAAAGTGGCATCTTTCATCATGTTTGTGCACCTTTATTCTTGCTAATTTGTCCCTAATTCATGTTATTGATTTGTGAATACCCCCATCCTCCTCCTGAAAAATAACAAACATAATGTTAATATCATCTTCTGTTGGATCCCAGCCATGTTGGCCTGTCAGGTACCGAGCAGGCAGACGATGCTGCCAGAGAGCCCCCACCCAAGGAGTCACTCAATGCCAGATCCCAGCCTCAGACCTCAGGCCTCTAATAACCTCCTATATGTTAAAGAAGCGGCAGACTGAATGGGACACATGAACTGCACATAAACTGCATGATATTAAACCTGCCATAAGCCATAGACATTTGCATCACTTTCAGAACCGACATGATGAGGTCGTGTTCACTAGACGCCGTGTTGGCCACTCAAGGCTCACGCACAGCTTTTCATTAAAAGGTGAAGCCCCACCATCTTGTCAGTTTTGCGGAGGTTTTTTTTATCAATAAAGCACATTTTACTTGACTGTCCTGCTGTCATGACAGCAAGACAATGTTTTTATACTGAAAAGTCACTGAAGGATATTTTTAATAAGGCACCACCAAAGAAAAGTTTAGGGTTTTTAGCACATGTGCATCTGAAGCATCTTTTTTAATTTTTTCTGTTTTATTGTATCTACATACAGTATCTATCTCACTCTATTTATTCTTTCATTTATCATCCTGTCTCTGTATAATTTTTAACTCAATTTTCTTATTAGTTCTAATTTTGCCATGAAATCACCATCGATGCTGACATGGCACTAAACAAGAACACTCACTCACTCACTCACTCACTCACTCACTCACTCACACATTATTGAGGGATGATAGAGAGCAGCTGAGGTGCTGCCAAAGTGTACGGTGCACAAGACAGCTGCTCTGGAGAGGGGACGTCTGTCTGAACTTCTAAATATTTTTTAAATCACAACTTGGCTTCGTGAAAATGCCGTGAACACATGACCATGTGTGCAGGAATATTGTCGGAGCTGATGTGTTTCCTTCTGACCGCTGCAATCCATTCCATCCCACGCCTCTTTTTTTAGCTCAGAGACCCGATTCTCTCCACTTTTCTTCCAAGTCGTGAAGTTTTAAAAAAGTGCACGCCATTATCAGTCTTTTTCCACGCCAATCTTGAGAGCCATTGTTGTGTTTGATAACGCAGCACATCTTCCCCATTCTAATGCTGCGTGGTATTCAGAGGAATAATGTGATTGAAAACTACAAAATAATCTAAAAACTACAACTTCATTACAAGCTTAATCAGTCCCAAAGACTCCTGGGAATTATTGTAGGTCACAACTGATTTTCTGCTGATATCTTTAGCCAATCAGAGGTGAGGCTGATCTAAAGCCCCGCCCCTTCTCAGTCCTCTTTTTACTCAGACGAACTGCCTTTGGTTTCTGTGTGGAAGTGAGCGTGCTTGTGGTGGGAGGGGCTTATGCTTCCCTGAGGACTCTCCCTGGTCTCCGTGGAGATGGAGAGGAGGAGCTTCAGCTGTGGTTAGGGCTGTTGCAATAACCGCAATTACTTATGTAATACCACGGTATGGACACACCTACCGCGGAGGAAAACGAGCGACTGCAACAACTGCAGTGTTCACTATTTTGGTGTGTGGCATAATCCTGTTATTCACTTGTGTGCCCCGATTGAATATTAAAAACATTTTTAAAAGTTAAGTATATTTTTATTGCCAGCAGCATGTTTGCACACGGCACTCTGGAAGCTGTGGAGGGTTTCAGAGTGCCGGGTGCAAAAATTTTTAAAAAAGATGGCAGTTGTGCTGGTTGCCAAGCTGACGACCTCATCGCTGGTTGGGGAACATTTTGGTTTTGAGCTGAATGGAAAAAAGAGAGCCAGCTGATTTAGCAGAGGCAATATGCAAAATCTGTGCCAAAATGGTCCCAGTAAAATGGGCAAATACGTCAAATTTGAGGTCTCACCTAGCTTGCTACCATCCAGCCATAGAAGCCCAGCTGCCCCCCGCCAGCACCGTTTTTTGGCAGTTTACATACCGGCTCGGACGTCACCTGGGTTAACAAGGTCAGGAGTTCCTGGCAGCAGAAGGCGAATTAGAGTAGAGGTGCATGGAGAAATCTGATCAGACCTAAATGAAACAGTCATTGTCACCCCGACAGACTGCTATGATGATGATGATGATATTTAGCCTATTACCATTTGTTAAAAAAAAAAAAGACAAATCATTGTTCTCCATGCTTGTCTCACATATGGTTGTTCTCCATACGCGCCGTATTGAGTCTCTGTCTTATGGTCAGCAATAAAGCATAGCCTATAATGTTTTAAAAACTGTCACTTTTGTAGGGTCAAAACAAAAAATGCACACATTAATACTCTACTAATAAACCAAATTCGTAGAACACTGAAAAGGCATAAAGCGTGTCATTTTTTGGTGAAATTGCCTGTGGCAGATGAAGGAAAACGAGGTGAGAAAATATCCTAAATTTAATAAAACTAGTACATACCCGTGCATACCCGTCCATGCCCGTAGAAACCAAGTCTAAGCAAGTATTTCTGCATGCCCGTTGCTGAAGGGTCTCCTCCTGTCTCAGACGGCTGTGTTGTTCACAGTCATGCCTGCAGCGTACTGCTGGAACCTGAGGGGTTTCATGTTCATGGCATCTTTTCTGATGTACAGTAGTTCTCCTCATTCTATTGCTCTCCATCTGGTGGGTTTTCTTCTTCGTTCAGATCACTGGTTGAGGGATAGGTGCGTCGTAATTCCAGTTCATGGGCAGCATCATGAAAATAGATCTGAGCAAAAAGTGGCTTTCGACCCTGTTCAGGAAGGCCTGTGCATGCCCGTAGAAACCAAGAACCCGGAGCACCCAGAGAAAACCAGCACTTTGTTTGGCATTTTACACATTTGTGGAGTAGACTGCCATTCTTCAAGGGTTCACATTTTTACTGTGTCAGCACCTCTTTAAAAACGACATTGCTGAGAAAGCAACACTTTTGCTTCATTTCTTCATCTTGAGCAAGAATATGAAGACTGCTTGATCTGGCAACTCTGCTCACGGCAACATAGAATTGGCCATGACTGCAGAAATCTGATGTGCAGAAAACATGAACGTGCTGTAAAGACTGGCCCTGTGACTTATTCACCTTGGCAATTTTGAGCCATATGACATCATAAAGACACATTAGTCTATGGGCCATATGATATCACAAAGACATTAGTCTAGGACTCGTGATGCCATCATAAAGATGTCTAGTCATCGTGAGTGGCGGTCTATATGACATCATAAAGACACATTTGTCTGTGCACCATCATATAGACATCATATCTTTATGACGGCATTGCGAGTCCTATGATGCCTGAGTTCATAGGCCGTCCTATGATATCCTATAAACGTGACAGTGTCATCACCCGCAGCTCACGGGCTTCCACCTCAGCTGTGCGCACACCTGCTCCTCGTTAGGCTCAGCTGTTTATTCCATCCTGCCCTGAGCTGCGGCCTGGAGCCGTCTGTCTCCCTGCGTAATCTACACAGCTACTTCCCTCTCATCGGGCCAGCTGTCTACTCGTCTGACACGTAAGCTGTCATCATTGCCTTACCTTTCCCGTTCAGACTTCCCCTGTGCACAGGTGGATCCCTTGGCGGCGGACTCACTCCCCCTCGTCACGCTGCTCCTCCACTTGCTGTATCATCCCGGACGCACAGCAGGACGCTGTCTCCCAGGCTTGGGACTTGCCACGCCAGCCACCGCGCCGCTACAAGTAAGCACAGTAACATCCTCACTCTCCCGTGTGGTTGCCCAGCTAATCCCTGCTCTCCTCTCTTATAGGGTTGCCTGGCTGAACGGCAAACTGCTCTGTCCTGACTACATCTTCCACCCACATCACACTCATATCTTACATACACGCACCCGCACACAAACACTGCTGCTAAATAAAGCCTTCAAATCTGTCTGAGCCTGCGTGCGTGTTTCCTGGGCCTAATAATATGTCAGACAGACACACAGACACATAGATTTCTTGCTTTAGTAGAGTGATAATGGCTGGTTGGGCTCCTGAGCGGAGTGTTTGAGCCTTCTCACTTCCGCCCTCCAAAGAGAGCAGACGCTTTTCTTCCCGCTCCTGCTCCCTGTCTCTCTCTCCCTCCCTAACTGACTGGATCCCAGCTTGCTATCGTCTGTGTCTGCGTGTCTTTACTGCTGATTCATCTAAAGAAAATTATGGATTTAATAAGCTGGGCTTTGAACGCAAACGACACTGTTTTTTCAACGAGGAAATCAGGCCCGGGGGAGCCTATCTGTCCTGCAGGGACTGCTGCTGCGGGTTATATTAAGGACACAAGCAATTGGAAACTCTTGTGCCTGTGTGATCTTTCTATTGAAGATATCGAAGATTTATATCTTTTCGGAGCAATGGTCATCGGAATTCTACTGATTGGCTTTGGGATTGTTCTGGTGCACCGCAAATTGAAGAAGATGGACAGAGCTTATCAAAAAGCGGACCCAGCGAAGCTCTCTCATCAAATTGACCAACTGGGCAGGACTCTGACAGCGGCCAATGGAAAACTGTACAGGAAAATGGATTACATCACGATCACGCTGAGAGCTGTTCACGAATCGATTTCAATGCCTGGCCATGATGGAACTGGAGCACTGAATCCGTAAGAGAATGGAAAGTTTTTTCTCTGAAGTCAGTGCTATTCGACCTGTTTTTCGGCACCCTCAGCACTCAGTCCTCCTGATAATCAACAGTATAATTGTTTTCATAACATTGGCGGGCAGCATCTGACTCTCAAGGACAGCTGTCTGGCTCAAACTATTCCATCTGCCGTGCTCAAGGACACGTGCCTTTGCTTCAGACTCTAGTCATAACATCTGCTGAGGAAGAGACTATTGTTGTCCACCTAACTGATTTGCCACTGATTGCATCCAACTCACACACACTGACCCATTTATACTGATGAAGACATATTCACTCACTGCTCTCTTTGTGTAATTGTGTGGATTCTATTGTCTGCTAATTGTGCATTGAGAGTTTTTTTCTTGTAATCATAATATTGGTCATATATGAACTTTATTCTGATCAACAATGCTTTTTTCTCTCTCCTATTGTGTCCCCCCTCCCCCTCCTCCCCCTGCCTTCTATTCCCTTCCTGCTGACAGGCGCCTCCATGGCTCGCCGCGTCATTGAGAATGTCATCTATGACGTTTTCAGTGTCAAGTCAAATTCCTCGTATATTTACCTGTTATTTACTCGTAAATGTGCTTGGCAATAAACTTATTCTGATTCTGATTCTGACAATTAAGCTCTGAAAAGAGCTACTGCAGAGTGCATTGCTTGTTTGCTGTGTGAATGTGATTTTTTTTTGGACAGTGGCGACATTGTCCAAAAAAATCATGATGGAGAGACAGGTAGTCCTGCATGGAGATTGTCCTGTTTTTAAATAAGCTGAATGTTGCAGCTTTCTCCAACCAGTCCACACACCCTAGTTGAAATGCTTTACAGCACGGATGTCAAACTCATTCCATGGAGGGCCAAGACCCTGCAGGTTTTACCTCCACCCAGTGCCTTCAACAGGTGATTTCACTGAATTTCTTCCCACTGATTGCTGATCAGTGAAAACACCTGCTGAAGAGACTGGCTGGAGGTAAAACCTGCAGGGTCTTGGCCCTCCATGGAATGAGTTTGACACCCCTTCTTTACAGAATCAGCAGCTCATGACTGTAGCAAGACCTGAGCTCCGCACAATTGTCGCACACAAATTGACAGCGGAGCTGCAAGGACTTTGTCAACACACAGCTTCCATCGTTTGCCACATAAATTATGAACCCTGTGTTTAAATTAGGAGACTACAGGGTCCAAAAAATTTCCTGCTCATGTCATTCACACTAGGTACTATTTGTGTTTGATTGTTTCTAGCCCTATTTACGGACTGGTATTTACTGTCACGCCGCGCCGCTCATCAGCGGCGCCACCTGCTCACACACCTGCACATCATCAGCGGCGAGGGATTTAAGCCGCCTCGCCCTGAGCTTCGGCCTGAAGCCGTCAGACTTCCCTACGCATCGCTGTGAGTTCCTTTCTCCCTCAGCTGATCATTCTGGTAAGAAGACCTTACCTCCTTTCCCTTCCAAGTCTGCTCCCCTGTGCACAGGTGGATTTCCCGGCGGCGGACAACGCCTCTCCATCGCCTGTTCCTTGCTGCTGCACCAGGCTCTCCAGGTGGCTGTCTACCGGACCTCGTCCCTTGCTGTGCCAGTCATCTGTCCTATCCAAGTAAGCTCCTCTCTCGCTCATATATCTCCTGTGTTGGTGTGTGCCCGTCACCCTTCTCCTTGTGCTTTTCCCATAGGGTTGTCTGGCTGTACGGCCTCCTGCCTCTGTGCCCGAAGCAGACGCCGCCACCAACACATTTACATCTCGCAGACACACATTCATACACTCCTGTTGTTAATAAACTATTTGAACTACTCTGAGCCTGTGTGTGTGCGTCTCCTGAGCCGTGCGTTATGTCAGTACGGCTTCAGCAGAGCGGCTCGGCAGACGGCGGGCTCGCACACCGGGTTACCACTCTCGAGGCTCGAGTGGATCAGATAGCTTATCAGCAACAGGTGATTTTTAATCAGTTGATAAATATAACTAACCGATTGGACCGCTTGGACCCCCAACAGCCGTTCCCCCCGGCTCGTCAGGGTGGCTCGGCTCCTGCTGCTCCAGCGGCCGTCCAGCAAGCTCCGGGTGCACCGGTTCGGCTCACGCCCACTCCAACCCCCGCCCGCTTTAGCGGTAAGCTCGGCGGAGCGCGGGGGTTTATAATGCAGTGTGAGTCCGTTTTCCACCGTGTGCCCGGGGACTTCCCCTCGGATCATAGCCGAATTGGTTATATCGGGAATCTCCTGGAGGGGCGAGCATTAACCTGGACCTATGCCGTAATGGCGAGGCCCAGTTATGCCACCCTCACATATGACCAATTTGTGAGACGCTTCCTGGAGGTCTTTGACCATTCTCGTTCCGAGACGGTCCAGGTCGATCGGCTTCTCGCCCTCCAGCAGGGAAGCCGGTTGGCAGCGGACTACACGGTCGACTTCCGGGTAGCGGCGGAGGAATTAGGCTGGGAGGAACGCTCCCTCTGTGGCCTTTTCCTCCGCAGTCTCAACAATGATCTGAGGGATGAACTGGCTGGGCGGGATATCCCTGAGACGCTAGCGGAGCTAACATCCCTAGCGATCAGCTTGGACAACAGGCTGCGTGAGCGCTCCTCGGGACGGAAGTCGTCTTCTTCTCGCCCTCGTGGAGTCTCGCTGCGCCTGTTCCAAGCTTGCCCCCTGGCGACGCCGCCACCATCGTGCCCTGAGGAGTCGGAGCCGATGGTGACGGGCTGGACAAAGCTTTCCCCTGCGGAGAGACAACGCCACTGTGAGTTGGATCTCTGCATGTATTGCGGAGATGACCAACACACGGTGAAGCTTTGCCCACGGAAAGCCAGTCGGCGGGGTCCGCGAGTCACTGTAGGGGGCCTCGCGGACGTCAATCGGTTAAGTTCCCTCACACAATTGAAGCTGCCCATCCGTTTCTGTCATAACTCCACTGGGCATCTCACCCACGCACTGGTGGATTCGGGCGCGGAAGGCAGCTTTATTTCTCAAAGCCTGGCAACCCGATTGGGCATCCGCTGTCAGGCACTAAGGAACCCTATCTCCCTGGTCAACCTCTCTCGTGCCTCCCTTGGGAGAATTACACACCAGACCATCCCCATCCCGGTTATTATCTCTGGAAACCACCGGGAGGAGATAACCTTTTACGTCCTGCCCAACTCTGTGTCGCCCGTCATTCTGGGGTACCCCTGGCTACGCCTCCACAACCCCGTTTTGGATTGGAAGTCCGCCGGGGTGTCGGCATGGAGTACGTTCTGCATGAGCACCTGCCTACAGTCCGCTGCCTGCTCTCCGTCCGCTTCTCCCTCACCTACGGACGCTGCGCCCCCGGACCTGTCCCTGGTGCCATTGGAATTTCACGACCTGGGTATGGTATTCAGCAAATCCAAGGCTATGTCTCTCCCTCCTCATAGACCCTACGACTGTGCAATCAACCTCCGCCAGGGGGCACCCTTACCTTCTGGACGACTCTACAGTCTATCGGCGCCGGAGAAGGAGACTATGAACTCATACCTCAAGGAGTCGCTGAGTGCTGGGATAATCCGCCCGTTGTCATCACCTGTGGGGGCAGGATTCTTCTTCGTCGGTAAGAAGGACGGATCCCTCCATCCTTGCATTGACTATTGTGCCCTTAACGACATTACGGAGAAGGATCGCTACACCCTGCCCCTCATGGACACCGCTTTCCACTCCCTCCAGGGGGCGACTTGGTTCACCAAGCTGGATCTACGCAGCGCATACCACCTCGTCCGGATCCGGGAGGGAGATGAGTGGAAGACAGCCTTCCGTACCCCGAACGGCCACTTCGAGTACCTGGTGATGCCGTTCGGGTTGACCAACGCTCCAGCCGTCTTTCAGCGCCTCATCAATGACGTCCTCCGGGATTTCATCGGCCTTTTTGTGTTCGTCTACCTGGATGACATACTCATCTTCTCCAAGTCCAGGGACGAGCACCAGGTCCATGTGAGGCGGGTCCTCCAAAGGCTGCTGGAGAACCGGTTGTACGTGAAGGCCGAGAAGTGCGAGTTTTACGCAAAGACAACATCCTTCCTCGGGTTCATCATCTCCCACGACCAGGTGCTTCCGGACCCAGAGAAGGTGAAGGCGGTGGTGGATTTGGCCCACACCTGCGTCAAGAAAGCAGGTGCAGCAGTTCGTTGGGTTTGCGAACTTCTACCGCTGCTTCGTCCCAAATTTTGGCACCATCGTCGGCCCGCTGACCCGCCTCACGTCCCCTAAGGTCCCGTTCCAGTGGACCGAAGAGGCCGCGGCTGCCTTCCAGGCGCTGAAGGCGGAGTTCTCCTCCTCCCGGGTCCTTAGCCAAGTCAACCCTGCGCTGCAGTGCATCGTGGAAGTGGACGCTTCGGACACAGGAGTGGGAGCGGTGCTATCCCAGCGGTCGCCGGATGACGGTATCAAACGGCCCTGCGCCTTCTTCTCCCGGCGCTTGTCCCCAGCGGAGAGGAATTACGACGTGGGTGACAGAGAGCTCCTCGCCATCAAGCTCGCGCTACAGGAGTGGCGTCACTGGCTAGAGGGGGCGGACCTGCCGTTCGTGGTCGTGACGGACCACAAGAACTTGGAGTACCTTAGATCTGCCAAGCGCCTGAACGCCCGCCAGGCGCGCTGGTCCTTGTTCTTCGCCAGGTTCCAATTTACCATCACCTTCAGGCCTGGCTCCAAGAACGGCCTGCCCGACGCCCTCTCTAGGCAATTCGCCCCAGAGGAATCGGAGGACACGGTTCACACCATCCTACCCAGGTCGTGCGTCATGGGAGCCGTCACCTGGGACATTGAGAGCAAGATCCGGAAGGCGCAGGAAGTGGAACCTGACCCTGGCGGCGGACCGGAGGGGAGGCTGTTCGTGCCATCTACGGTTCGGGGAGAGGTCATCCACTGGTTACACACATCCAAGCTCACCTGTCACCCTGGCTCCTCCCGGATGATTGACCTCCTCCAGCGGTCCTTCTGGTGGCCGGGCCTGCGGAGGGACGCTGCCCGCTACGCCCGGGCCTGTCCAGTGTGTGCCACCAACAAATCGGGTAATGCCCCTCCAGCGGGTTTGCTCCAGCCCCTGCCCGTCCCTGGCAGGCCTTGGTCGCATATCGCCCTGGATTTCGTCACCGGACTCCCAGTCTCGAACACCTACGACACCGTCCTGACCATCGTGGACCGCTTCTCCAAGGCGGCACACTTCGTCCCCCTACGAGATCTTCCAACTGCCCTGGAGACGGCGGACCTCCTAATCCAGCACGTGGTCAGGCTGCATGGGATTCCGGTGGACGTGGTCTCGGACCGAGGGCCCCAATTTTCTTCAGACGTTTGGAGGTCGTTTTGCAACACCTTAGGAGCCAAGGTGAGCCTCTCCTCCGGCCATCACCCCCAATCCAACGGGCAGTGTGAGCGGACCAACCAGGAGCTGGAGGCTGCGCTCCGCTGTGTAACGGCGTCCAAACCAACGTCCTGGAGTAACCACCTTGTCTGGGTTGAATACGCCCACAACACCGCTCGCTCTTCTGCTACAGGGATGTCCCCCTTTAAGGCGTCCCTGGGTTACGACCCCCCGCTGTTCCCGGCGCAGGAGAGTGAGGTAACTGTCCCCTCAGTACGGGCGCATCTCAGGCAGTTCCGCTCCATCTGGGCGTCAGCGCGCAATGCGCTTTTACGCACGGCGGAGCGCAACAGAGCCGTGGCGGACCGGCACAGAAGACCTGCCCCGGCGTACAGAGTTGGTCAGCAAGTCTACGTGTCGACCCAGGACGTGATTTTAAAGGGCGAGAGGAGGAAGCTGGCACAGCGCTTTATGGGCCCATACCCCATCACCAGGATCATCAACCCGGTGGCTGTGCGTGTAGCTATTCCCCCCTCCCTCCGCATCCATCCCACCTTCCACGTGTCCAAGGTGAAGCTGGCAGTCTCCGACCCCCTTTGCCCTCCTCCTGCTGCGCAACCCGCGCCCCGGATGATTGATGGCCATCCGGCCTGGCCCGTCTCCTCCATCCTGGACTCCCGGCGCCGGGGTCGTGGGTTGCAGTACTTGGTGGACTGGGAGGGCTGTGGGCCTGAACATCGGCAGTGGGTTCCCTCGTCGTTTGTGTTGGACCCATCGCTCATCGCTGATTTCCACCGAGCGCACCCAGAGAAGCCATCGCCAGGAGGCGCTGCTAGAGGGGGGAGTACTGTCACGCCGCGCCGCTCATCAGCGACGCCACCTGCTCACTCACATGCACATCATCAGCGGCGAGGGATTTAAGCCGCCTCGCCCTGAGCTTCGGCCTGAAGCCGTCAGACTTCCCTACGCATCGCTGTGAGTTCCTTTCTCCCTCAGCTGATCATTCTGGTAAGAAGACCTTACCTCCTTTCCCTTCCAAGTCCGCTCCCCTGTGCACAGGTGGATTTCCCGGCGGCGGACAACACCTCTCCATCGCCTGTTCCTCGCTGCTGCACCAGGCTCTCCAGGTGGCTGTCTACCGGACCTCGTCCCTTGCTGTGCCAGTCATCTGTCCTATCCAAGTAAGCTCCTCTCTCGCTCATATATCTCCTGTGTTGGTGTGTGCCCGTCACCCTTCTCCTTGTGCTTTTCCCATAGGGTTGTCTGGCTGTACGGCCTCCTGCCTCTGTGCCCGAAGCAGACGCCGCCACCAACACATTTACATCTCGCAGACACACATTCATACACTCCTGTTGTTAATAAACTATTTGAACTACTCTGAGCCTGTGTGTGTGCGTCTCCTGAGCCGTGCGTTATGTCATTTTCATTTATCGTCTCCACCAGAATCCTGGTCCTGTTCTGGTTAATAAATACCACAAACTGCAGTCCAGCATGTGGATCACTGACTGGCTAGAGTCTTCTGTCATGAATCGCCCTTCAGGGCAGAGAGGAGAGATCCGCACACTGGACAATGCTAGCAGCGAGAAATGAAAATAACAACCCTTAAATAAGTCAGTACCCGGTGTGAATGACAGGAGTGGGCTGGGGAGGAAATGACAATCAGCTGTGGGTCGTGAGGAGAGGAGGCGGAGCTGAAAGTTTGACAGGAGCCCCGCCCACCACCTGCGAGCGCCGCTTACAACTGCAGCTCCCGAGAGAGAGAGAGAAGACACTGGCAAGATTAAAGTGGAAACAAATAAAGACAACTTAACCCAAATATGGAAACAAAACTGCACTGAACGGAAGCAGGAAAATAAATCACACAACGAAACAGTTATGAAAACAAACTAGAAATAACATCACAGGCAAATAAGTCCAAAATACAATATTATACAAATCAAGAAAAACAAAAAGGCAAAGAGACAAAGCACGGTGGAATTCCCCCCCCCCCCCCCGTGCTCAGATCGTGACAACAAAAAGTTGAAAATTTATTGGAAAAACTGACAAATTTGAAAGAAAATAGCAAATTTACAAGGAGGAAAAAGTTAAAAAAAAAAAAAAAAGATTGGCATTCCAAAGTTAGCTATGCTAACATTTGGTACCCGTGCCAATGGCATGAGATATACTGTTGACTGTGGATTAATAAATGAGCTGGGACCACAGATGTATAGCGGGGTGACTAGAATTTCCATAGAAGAATTCTAAAAACCACGGTCAGGCTGCTAGCTTACGCGGTAGCTAAGCCAGCTGCATTGTCGCTATGCTAACTCCGAGGCTCAATGTGAAACTTCCTGTTCTCTTCCTCATAGAGGATGGACCAGACAATCCAGGATCAGGTCTGTTCAGTAATGATGTGATCACGTCACAGGAGAGAACAACCAATCCTAACGGAGCGTTTCAGACATCCCTGTAGTCCCAGACTCTGTGGGAGAGGAGAACTCCTGTGGAGGAGGACTTTGGCCTGTTTGACTTCATAGATAAATAAAGATAAGATGACAAAGAGGAAACGCCCAGAACAGAATAGTGACTCTTTACATTTGTAACTCCTTATTTTACAGTTCCCCCTCATGGATCATCACCTTATCGTGGTGGTGGTGGTGGGGGTGGGGGGGGTGGGGGTTACGTGCCCCAGTGATCCCAGGAGGTATGTTGTCTGGGGCAATTTGCTTCTGATAGGGTCACCCAAGGCAAATTGGTCCTGGGTGAAGGGCCAGACTAAGAACGATCCAACAGACTCTCATGATAAATTCTATATCAAGGATTCAGTGTATCCCGCCCGGTATGGGGTTACCGGGGCCCCACCCTGGAGCCAGGCCTGGGGGAGGCGCTTGAAGGCTAGCGTCTGGTGGTCGGGTTTCCACCCATGGGACCCAGCCGGGCTCAGCCCGAAGAAGTTACATGGGTCCGCCCTCCAGTGGGCTCACCACCTGCAGGAGGGATCATGGGGGTCCGGTGCTATGTGGATTAGGTGGCGGTCAAAGGCGGAGACCTTGGCAGACTGATCCCAAGCTTTCTAAACTGGCTTTTGGTACATGGAATGTCACCTCTCTGGTGGGGAAGAAGCCTGAGCTGGTGTACGAGGTTGAGAGATACCAGCTAGATATAGTTGGCCTCACTTCAACACACGGCTCCGGTTCCGGAACCAGTCTCCTGGAGAGGGGCTGGAGCTTGGCCTTTTCTGGAGTTGCCCCTGGCGAGAGGCGACGAGCAGGGCTGGGTATTCTTGTATCCCCCCACCTTGCTGCCTCTATATTGGAGTTTTCCCCGGTGGACGAAAGGGTTGCTTCCCTGCGCCTTCGGGTTGGGAAACGGGTCCTGACCATCATTTGTAAATATGCACCAAATGATGTTTCAGAGTACCCACCCTTTTTACCTCTGCCAGGAGATTATGTTTTTGCCGGGGTTTGTCTGTCTGTCTGTTTGTCTGTTGGTTAGCAAGGTAACTCAAAAAGTTTGGACGGATTTCGATGAAACTTTCAGGCATTGTTGGAAATGGTACAAGGAAGAACTGATTAAATTTTGGGGGTGATCCAGATCACTGTCCAGAAGAAAACCGCCATTACACAAAATGCCATTTTCGTGAATAACTACTGAACCACTAATCCTATCATTGTCAATCCAATTGCTACTCATATGTTTTCATGGTCAAGGAATCTGAAAACGAACACACAAACACTGTATGGGGGGAACTGTGGCGTTTGGCGGAGGTCTGCGCTCTCCGAGTGCTTTTCTAGTTGGAGTCTGTGACTGGGGGTACTGGAGGGTGCTCCGCTTGGAGACTCCATTGTCCTACTGGGGGACTTCAATACACACGTGGGCAACGACAGTGAAACCTTGAGGGGGGTGATTGGGAGGAACGGCCTGCCCGATCTGAGCCTGAGTGGTGTTCAGTTATTGGACTTCTGTGCTAACCACAGTTTGTCCATAACGAACACCATGTTCAAGCATAAGAGTGTCCATATGTGCACTTGGCACCAGGACACCCTAGGTCACAGGTCGATGATCGATTTTGTTATCGTGTCATCAGAACTGTGACCGTATGTCTTGGACACCCGGGTAAAGAGAGGTGCAGAGCTGTCAACTGATCACCACCTGGTGGTGAGTTGGATCCGATGGCAGGGGAGGAAGCCATTCAGACCTGGTAGACCCAAACGTATAGTGAGGGTGTGCTGGGAACGTCTGGCTGAGACCCCTGTCCAGGAGGTCTTCAACTCCCACCTCCAGAAGAACTTCAACCACATTCCAAGGGAGTCTGGAGACATGGAGTCTGAATGGGCCATGTTCTCCACCTCTGTTGTTGAAGCGGCGGCCCAGAGCTGTGGCCGCAAAGTGGTCGGTGCATCTCGTGGTGGCAACCCCCGAACCAAGTGGTGGACACCAGTGGTGAGGGGGGCCATTAAGCTGAAGAAGGAGTCCTATCAAGATTGATTGGCTTGTGGGACTCCCGTAGCAGCTGAGGTGTACCGGCAGGCCAAGCGGAGTGCAGCTCGGGTGGTTGCTGAAGCAAAAATCCGGGTATGGGAGGAGTTCGGTGAGGCCATGGAACAAGACTTTCGGTCTGCCTCGAAGAGATTCTGGCAAACTGTCTGGCGCCTCAGGAGGGGAAAGCAGCTCTCTGTCCACACTGTGTATGGTGCGGATGGGGCGCTGTTGACTTTGACTGGGGATCTCGTCGGGTGGTGGAAGGAATACTTCGAGGATCCCCTCAATCCCACTGATACGCCTTCCACAGAGGAAGCAGGGTTTGGGGACGAGGGGGATGACTCACCTATCACAGGGGCTGAGGTCGCTAAGGTGGTTAAAAATCTCCTTGGTGGCCGGGCCCCGGGGGTGGACGAGATTTGCCCTGAGTACCTAAAGGCCCTGGATGTTGTTGGGTTGTCATGGTTGACACGCCTCTGCAACATTGCGTGGAGGTTGGGGGCAGTGCCTTTGGCATGGCAAACTGGGGTGGTGGTTCCTCTCTTCAAAAAAGGGGACCGGAGGGTGTGCTCCAACTTTAGAGGGATCACACTCCTCAGCTTCCCTGGGAAGGTCTAAGCCAAGGTACTGGAGAGGAGAGTCCGGCCATTAGTCGAACCTCGGATTCAGGAGGAGCAATGTGGTTTTCGTTCTGGCCGTGGCACATCGGACCAGCTCTTTACCCTCTCGAGAATTCTTGAGGGTTCGTGGGAGTTTGCCCAACCAGTTTACATGTGTATTGTGGACTTGGAGAAGGCATTTGACTGCGTCCCTCGTGGTTTTTTGTGGGGGGTGCTTCGGGAGTATGGGGTATTGGGCTTGTTGTTACAAGCTATTCGGTCTCTGTACGACCGTTGTGAGAGTTTGGTTCGTATTGCCAACACTCGGTCGGAGTCATTCCCAGTGAGAGTTGGACTCCGCCAGGGCTGCCCTTTGTCACCCATCCTGTTCATAATTTTTATGGACAGGATTTCTAGGCGCAGCCAGGGAATGGAGGGTGTCATGCTTGGTGACCACAGGATCTCATCTCTGTTGTTTGCAGATGATGTTGTCCTGTTGGCTTCATCCAGCAATGACCTATAGCTCTTGCTGGGACGGTTTGCCGCTGAGTGTGAAGCGGCTGGGATGAGAATCAGCACCTCCAAGTCCGAGTCCATGGTCCTCAGCCGGAAAAAGGTGGATTGTCCTCTCCGGGTTGGGGACAGGCTCCTGCCCCAAATGGAGGAGTTTAAGTATCTTGGGGTCTTGTTCACGAGTGAGGGGAAAATGGAGCAAGAGATTGACAGACGGATCGGAGCAGAATCTGCAGTGATGCGGCTGTTGTACCGGTCTGTTGTGGTGAAGAGGGAGCTTAGTTCTAAAGCAAAGCTGACGATTTACCAGTCAATCTACGTTCCTACTCTCACCTATGGTCACAAGCTTTGGGTAATGACCGAAAGAACGAGATCGCGGATACAAGCGGCTGAAATGAGCTTTCTCCGTAGGATTGCTGGACTCACCCTCAGAGATAGGGTGAGGAGCTCAGTCATCCGGGAGAGGCTCAGAGTAGGACCGCTGCTCCTCCACATTGAAAGGAGTCAGTTGAGGTGGTATGGGCATCTGATTAGGATGCCTCCTGGACGCCTCCCACTTGAGGTGTTTCGGGCACGTCCCACTGGGAGGAGACCCCGGGGCAGACCCAGGACTCGGTGGAGAGACTATGTCTCCCAGCTGGTCTGGAAACGCCTTGGTATCCTCTCTGGAGAGCTGGAGCAGGTGGCTGGGGAGAGGGAAGTCTGGGCTTCTCTGCTTGAACTGCTGCCTCCGCGACCTGGACCTCCAGAAAAGCAGTAGAAGATGGATGGATGGATGGATGGATATTGTACAGTTTTACTTCCCAGCCATCATGTCCATGTAGACCCACCAAGGGTTAAATCTGGGCTGTCTCCTGGGTTCCATGTGGGTCTGTCCATGGATTCTATGTTGGCTCCATCTGTGTTTGCCCACATGGACTTTATCTGTTTACCTATTGTCAACTGATTTTCTCATAAATTGGTCTTGGAAAGTTGTGACTTTTTTTTCTCATAAATTGATACATTTTTCTTGAAAATTTCAAACTCTCATAAATTTATATTATTTTTTCTTGTAAACTTGAAACTTTTTCTCCTAAATTTGTTAGTTTTTCTTGTAAAAAAAATTTCTTTCTTGCATATTTGCTAACTCAGAATCAGAATCAGATTTATTGCCAAGCACATTTACAAGTAAACAAGTAAACATACGAGGAATTTGACTTGACATTGGGCGCGCACGAAAGGCGCATCCCAATGACGCGGCAGCCATGAAGGGCGCCTGTCATATGGGGGGGGGGGGGGGGGTGAAGAGGGGGGAGGGGGGAAGGATAGGGAAAAACACAATAGGAGAGAGAAAAAAGCATTGTTGATCAAAATACAGCTCATTTTATTACCAAAATTTTGATTACAAGAAAAAAACTCTCAAATGCACAATTAGCAGACAATAGATCACACAATGACAAAGCAGTAGTTGAGAGAGTCAGTGTATTGTGAATATATATCAGTAATTGTGTCAGTCGTGTAATGTTGAATGCAAGTGTAGGTGTGTCAATTGCTAGTGAACAGCAGAGGGCGCCTCCTGGCAGTGGATAGATGTTAAAGTCATGTGATCTAAACAGTCTAGAGTCTCTCTCTCTCTTGCTTGCAGGTGGTAAATTGTCAC
Organism: Pholidichthys leucotaenia; assembly: GCA_020510985.1. NCBI lineage: Eukaryota > Metazoa > Chordata > Actinopteri > Cichliformes > Pholidichthyidae > Pholidichthys > Pholidichthys leucotaenia. The sequence goes on along the minus strand of CM035836.1, from coordinate 37,115,828 downwards.
ATGGTGCACTGTCCTTGAGCGTTCATCTGCTGGAACAATAACAACTGTGTCGTTGTTTGGGTTAGCAGGCAGAGCCGCTCTTCCCGCTTATCTTCGTCAGGAGGAATGTAAATACGGGGCTCCAAAGACGAGGTCAAATCAAATCAGCACAGTGCACTCAGAGAATAGAATTTTTCCTCACCCGTGCAATTCTGTGCTTTCATAATTTCCATGTGCAGGCTTAAACTTTTTTCCATGGAGAGCACAGGGCTCCAGATGTATTCCTCCACTGAATCACTGTCATTCAGTTCACCGTTTGCCACTACTCGTGCCCTCCCCAACTGGTCGAATTTGATGAAGGAGCTTGCCGGGTCCGCTTTGATCAGCTCTCTCACCTTCCTTCAATTTCTGATGCATCAGGGAACTTCACAGCCAAAAATAGAAGTCCTGAGATCATAACCAATAATGTTTCCACAGACGCATGAATTCCAGTGTCCATGAGTCTCCTCGCAGGTTCCAATTCTTGGGCTCCCCCTTGGCCTGATTCTTGTTGAAAAATAGTGACAATAGCACATTTAAGCCGCTTCCAAATCCATAATTTCCGTTTAGATTAAGATTCAGCAGAAGAAGAGCGACTAAACACAGACAAAAACGCAACATTGCAAAGCTGGGAATAGGTCAGGAAGGCAGACGAGAGGAGGGAAGAAAAATGCGACTGCTCTCTCGACTGCTCTCGCGACTGCTCTCTCTCAAGGCAAGAAGAGAACTTGTGATTTTGAAACTTTCTCATAAATCTGCCAGTTTTTTAGTGTAATCCTCTAACTTTTTCTCATAAATTTGTCACTTTTTTCCCTTGTAAATTTGCTATTTTCTTGTAAATTTGTGACTTTTTCCTAGAAGCTCTAAGACTGGAGTGGTGGTCTAGTTGGTAGAGCATCTGTCTCACAACTAGGAGACCGGGGTTCAAATCCCGGCCGGGTCATGCCAAAGACCAGGTAAAACTGGTACTTCTAGCTTGGTGCTCAGCATAATAGAATGGCAGAAGGAAAGTTAACTCCCAGAGCTACCAGAGGAGCGATTCTACTCCCTACAGTAGCTGTGTGGCCTCGGGTCACCAAACAGAGATAGGCGCCACCATTGGCATGGGAGGAACTGCACTTCCTGTAAGTTTGGAACTTTCTCAAACAATTTCAACCTTTTTTCACTGTAAACTTACAACTTTTTCTCATAAATTTGGGACTTTTTTCTTCCTGAATCTTCAATTTTCTCCTATATTTGCTACTTTTTTGTTAACTTGCAGATTTTTCTAAAATTTTCCTCTTAAATTTATGACTTTTTTCTTGTAAATTTGCTCATTTTTCTTGTAAGTGTGTAACTATTTTTCATTTTTCCTCCTAACTTTGTGCCTTTTTTCTGGTGATTTTGTCTGTGGCTCCAGTGTTCATGAAAGCTGCTCACACACATTAAATCCATGGTGGCCCAGCTGGGTTTAAAGCAGCCACTTTAAACACCTGCTGACCTGCACCACAGCTGAAGTCCATGTGGGCAAACACAGACGGGGCCAACATGGAACCCGCAGACAAACCCACATGGACCAATAAGACAGCCCAGTTTTAACCTTTGCTAGGACCCACATGGACATACTGGCTGGGGGTTTCTGGTAAATTTGCATTTTTGACTCATTTCTTGGTTTTCTCTTTTGTGTGTGTTGATCCTTCTTTTTTTCAGACTCTCTAAATATCACAGCTGAACCTGGACAGACTGTCGTCCTGCTGTGTCGAGCTCCATTCAAGAACAATATCATAACTGTAAAGTACAGCAGAGATGATCTGAAGCCTGAGCAGGTCTTTTTACACCGAAACAAGCAGGACGTTCCAGACGGACAGCATGAATTGTTTAAGAACCGGGTGGAGCTGCAGGACAAGCAGATGAAGGATGGAGACGTGTCTCTGGTTCTGAATCATGTGACGTTTAGTGATGATGGAGTGTACGAGTGTCTTGTCATCAGCAGAGAAGGAAACGAGAAGAAACGCTTCATCAGCAAGATCACCCTGACTGTTGGTGAGTGCTGCTGTGATGCTGGTTCAGGGTCTGCAACCTGTGGCTCCGTGAGTTTCACAGAAGATAAAATGAAATCAGAAATCCACTACAAAAAAAATGAAATTATGAGAAAAGAAATAGTAAATTTATTGCAGATGAATAAAATAAATAAATACAAAGTCAATTTACAATAGAAATATAGGAAATTTAGAATTGGAATAAAAACTGCAAATATATATGGATGTAAAAATATGCAAAGTCATGAGAAAAAAATCCACACCTGATAGAAAATGAAAGCACCAAGGTGCAGCGTCCTCTACTGGCCCAGCCTAGTTATTACAGTACCTTTTTTCACGTCTCTATTGAGTCGTCGTGGTCTGCCGAGGCTGAAGTAGTTTTTTTTTGCTTTTTGCGTCTTTCATCCGTGTTTTGACTCCTGTATTTTTTTCCTTGATCTTTTGACGTGTTCAGCTGTCCAGTTTTACATATTATTGGTGAGTCACTGCAACAGATACTGGAGTCAGTTTGTCTTGGCCTGTCCTTGCCACTGATATTACCTCTATGAATGAATGAATGAATGAATGAATGAATGAATGAATTTATTTCGGATAGTACATTACAGGTTAAAAGAAACTGTATAATATAACAACAAGGTCAAATTAGACAAAGACTCCTTCTACTATACAATTCCACGTGAGTTATCCGAAATGGGTGATGGCTGAAGCCGCAGCTTATATTGCCCACCCATATTCCATCCAAGAATTCAAAGGAGAAAAAAGAGAAAACAAGACAAGAGCGATTACAATTTAAAACAAGGCTAAGACAAAATATGACTGAGAGAAAAAGAAAACTGAGCTAGTCTAAGTTAAGCGGTTACTATTCAAAAACAAATCTAAGACATAGTGTCACAGAGAAAAAAGAAAAACTAAGCTATAACACAACACAGGCTGGAAATGTCAATCCTTATGTGAGTTTACATGTCGTCTTGTAAATATGTTTGGAGTATTTCTTCCTTTAGTTTTTGTTTAAATTGTCCAAGCTTTGTACATGATTTTAATTCAGGTCCAAAATCGTTCCATAATCTGACACCTTGCACTGAAATACAGTGTTGCTTGGTGGTTGTTCTCACTGTAGGCTTTTGAAATATACATGTTCCTCTGAAGTGATATCGTTTCTCCCTCGTTTGGAACAACTTTTGGATATTTGCGGGCAGTGATAGATTCTTCACTTTGAACATTATTATTGCGGTTTTAAAGTCGATCAGATCTTTCAACTTGAGAGTTTTTTGTTTAAGAAAAAGTGGGTTTGTTGGTTCCCTGTAAGCTGCTTTGTTGATTATTCTAATAGCTCTCTTTTGAAGCATAGAGAGTGGATATATGTTTGTTTTATATGTATTTCCCCATACTTCATTACAATATGTCATGTATGGGAGTATTAATGAATGATACAAGGTGTATAGTGTGGGTTGATTCAGCAAATTTTTCACTCTGTGTAATATTGCAATTGATTTGGATACTTTACCTTTTATATAATTAATATGTGGCTTCCAACACAGTTTGTTATCAATTATTACTCCAAGGAATTTAGTTTCGGATACCCTTTCAATCTCTACACCATTTACACTGAGTTTGGGTACTGGGTAGTTGTGATGGTTGTTAAAGACTATAAATTTTGTCTTGCTTAAATTGAGCGTTAATTTGTTTGAATCAAACCACAGTTTCAGCTTTCCTAATTCCTTTCCGAGTGTATCCAGAAGTTGTTCCAAGTTGTTTCCACTGCATAGCAGGTTAGTGTCATCAGCAAACAATATTAAGTCCATTTTTTCTGAAACTTTACATATATCATTTATATACATATTGAATAATAATGGTCCCAAAACTGAACCCTGTGGGACTCCACAGGTGACCTTCAGTAGCTCTGAGTTTTTGTTGTTAACACATACAAACTGATATCTATTCTTTAAGTAACTTCTTAACCAGGACAGTGCTACCCCTCTGATACCACAATTTTGTAGTTTCTTTAATAATAGATTGTGATCTACTGTATCAAATGCTTTTTTAAGATCCAGGAATACTCCAACTGAATACTCTTTATTTTCAATGGCTGTTGATATTTTTTCTGTAAATTCCATTAAGGCATATGCTGTTGTCCTTTTGTGTCTGAACCCATATTGCTGCTCACACAATAAATCATTCTTCAGTATGAAGTTGTCAATTCTCTCATAGAATATTTTTTCAAGTATCTTGGAAAATTGCGGTAATAGTGAAATTGGTCTGTAGTTGGAGAGTTCCCCTCTGTCGCCTGTCTTGTAAATCGGAATTACTTTAGCTATTTTCATTGCATTGGGAAATATACCTGATTGGAGAGACAGGTTACAGATATACGTCAGTGGTTTCACTATGCATTCGATAACAGTTTTGACTAGTAGCATATCAATACCATCGCAGTCAGTAGATGTTTTACTTTTGAACGATTTAACAATTTCAATGACCTCTCTTTCGTCTGTGTTCTTTATGAAGATGGTGTCTTTTACAGCAGTGTTATTGCATATTGAATCACCTGTTGGCACCGTAGTGGGTATTTCTCGGGCCAGTTTAGGTCCAATGTTAACAAAAAAATTATTAAATTCATCTGCAGGTGAAGCTATATTCACATTCGGAGTCGATTTATTATTTTTTGGAGTGTTAGTTGGGTAGCTGGTATTTCTGCTTTTATTTCCAAGGATACTGTTGATTATTGTCCATGTATTTTTAATATTGTCTTTGTTTTTTTCCAGTTCTTTACTGTAATAGTCTCTTTTACTACATCTTATTATATATGTTAACTTATTTTTGTATGTTTTATACCGCTGCTCTGCTTCTTTTGTCCTTTTCTTTATGAAAGCTTTATATAATAAATTTTTCTTTTTACACGCCTTTTGTAGTCCTTTGGTTAGCCATGGTTTGTCAGTAAATTTGTGTTTAAGCTTTTTTTTAACTAATGGGCAGTTTTTTTCATAAAGAGTGGTTACAATGTTTGTAAATGTGTCATAGGCTTCATTTACATCTGATACATAGACTTCTGTCCAGTCTTGCTTCAGCAAGTCCTCTTTAAAAGAACTGATTGCGTTTGGTGATTTGTGTCTGAACGATTTTGAGATTTTTTCTGGGTTGGGCCCCGTGTGGCCATGGATAAGTGCAAAGATTGGCAAGTGGTCGCTTATATCATTTATCAATAATCCACTTTCTATTTTCTTGTCGAGAACATTGACAAACAGGTTGTCAATAAGTGTAGCAGAGTGAGCTGTGATTCTACTGGGATGTGTTATTGTGGGATATAGACTCATGCTGTACATAGAGTTCATGAACTCTGTAACTACATTTTGTTGATGTGGATTAAGTAGGTCAATATTGAAATCTCCACAGCCAAGAATGTGTCACTAGTCCAGCAAAAGCTAGCAGGACTCAAATGCTTTGCAAGCAGTTTCATGAAATGGTCAGAGAGCAACTCATACCGGCTCAGACGTCGCCCAGGTTAACAAGGTCAGGAGTTCCTGGCAGCGGAAGGTGAAGGACAGTAGAGCTGCTTGGAGGAATCTGACCAGACCTAAATGAAACAGTCATTGTGGCCCCGACAGACTGATATGATGATGATGATGATGATGATGATTGAGGGTATAGTGGAGAGTTAAATTTGTGTTTATTTTGAAAACAAAGGCTCATCTCAAAATTCTGGCAAATTAAAAGTGGAGAAAATATGGTGATACAATGATAGAAGCCTTTAGTTCCACTTGATTTTTACTGGGCGAGCTGAAAAGCTGCTAACACACACACACACACACACACACACAATTATGATCGCATGCCTCTGTTGCATCGAGGCATAAAAATGTAGCAGTTTTATTTAGAACAAAGTTGCAGATTTAGGAGGGGAAAAAAATCATAAATTTAGGACAAACAGAAAAGTAATTATGTGACTGAAATGTGAAATATTTATATTTACATGAATAAATGTTTTGGAAAAATTCCTGAAAAACTCAATCTCAAACATAAAAAAGTTGGAAATTTATGAGAGAAGAATTTGCTAAATAAACAGATTCAACTTTAATAGGAACAAATGTTTAAATTTATGAAAAATGCAAATTTATAACAAAAATATTATCATTCATGAGAAAAAATATTCAAACTTATAAGGAAAAGAGGTTGCAAATTTATGAGAAAAATCTCAACTAAATGAAAAAAGGTCAAAATTCCTGTTAAGGCTCAGACATAATTTGTGGCTCCATGCTGAACGCTTCAGTCCAACTTTTCTCAGAATGTCAGGTTGCCGACCCTCGTCCTGGTTGTTGAGACTGGTCTGAGTCATGTGATCATAATGTCTGATTTAGTCCTTCATCATCATCATCTGTCCAACACCTCACACCTGTTTCTGATCTACAGAAAAACGAGAAGAAAACAAGAGAGAAGAAGAGAAGAGAGGTGAAGGGAACCAGCAGGATTCTGCCACCGGTCTGATTGTCAGTGTTGTGATTCCTGTTGTCTGTGTTATTTCTGCTGTGTTTGGTGTAGCTTGACTCTACAGAAGATGTAGAAATTGTTGCAGACGCTCCACCCAGAAATGCTGCCGTTGTTTAAGTACCAATACTGGGAGATTTGATCTCTGATCTCCTAGCATCAGAGGTCTGGGAAATCTGTTGCTTTTGTTCTGATACTCAGAAACCAAAAATCAAGGCACTGTAGGTGGCGCCATGATAACCAGTTTTACATTTTTGCAAATATCTCAAGAGCAGCTGTTCCTAGACTCAAAATTCTTTCATCATTCCATTGTCTGAAACCTTCTGCAACTTTTCTCCATGGTCTGATGCTCTAAAAACAAAGTTTTCTGCACCATATTTTCAAATATCTCCAAGTGAAGTGAAAATGAACTCCTCCAAGGCCATTCATCCAAACTGCTGGAAATTAAGCAGAGATCATCTACAGACGTTGATAATGGAAAGATGTTAAAATTATCCAAAAATGTCTGTTTTGATTTTATAGGCCAATCAAGTTGTCCACTTAGTTTCAGATTAGCTTCTGATGTCATGATCCAAACTGTTGTGATTGAGTGGTGAGTTTCACCAAGTTTCTGAGAATCAGAACAAAAGCAACAGATTTCCCAACAAGTTTCCACCAATGTTGCTGACAACCCGAATTACATAGAAGAACCAAAATGTAAAAGGCATCCATATAAATGATGCAAATTTACTAGAAAAAAAGTTGCAAGTTTATGAGAAAAGTTGAAGGTAACTTTAGTTCTCCACAATCTAATGGCTGTGTGGCTTTAAACACAAATGTGACCCATTTCCAGGTGGAATAGAGTTTATCAAGGAAACCTGTTTGCTTGAAAATGGAGGAACGCCCAGTTGATAAATGACATTTTTTGCCAGTACATTATTTAAAAAAGGATATATTGTGTAATGCTAAAAAATATGGGGGTCTGGAAGTTTTAAGTTTTGAAATATTAAATAAGTCATTTAAAATAAAATGGTTAATCGACCAAATTAATGGGAAAGCTCCTATTTGGAAAACCTTCCCCAAACATGTTTTTAATTTGATGGGCGGGGCTAAATTATTACTTAAATGTGATTATGCAGTTGAAAAGCTCCCTGCAAAGCTGTGCAATTTTCATAAACAAGCTCTGCTGACATGGAAACTCGTCTACAGTCATAATTTTTCCCCAACTAATTATTATATATGAAATAATAGGAATATTCAGTACAAGAATAAATCTCTGTATTACAAGAAATGGGCAGATAATGGAATCCTCTTGGTTAAACAGCTTTTTATGCTGACGGGCTCCTATTAACCTAGTGTAGAGGTGTGCCTTTCACAAACGAGACTGAGTTTATTTCTCAGGGTTGGTTTATTGAGAGGTCACATCCTCCAACAAGAACAGAATCTCAGAAAAGAGGTAGAACAATCATCCTTCACAGTTCTTATACCCTCCAAAGACACAAAACCCCCAACATCAAATAACACACCCCCAACCCACAGTCCTTGAGTAAACATACAGCCCCCGAGGCTCCTTGGCGTCTCCATTGTCTCTCTCATCCTTCTAGCCTCCGGGGCTCCTGCTGGGACATTCTCTCCCACTTCTCGTCTCCTAAGCAACCAACTTCACACCTCCCGTAGGTCTCTGCAGGGTCAGGTCCTCTTTGGCCATTGAGACGTGAAGCTTCCAGAATATGCACCGTCATGCCTACTAGGTATATGTGGGTGAATATGAATGCCATATATGCGCTCTAAATATGCACCATATAACCCCCCCCCCAGACGTCTACATAAGGACAAAGTACACCCCAAAATGCATAGAAACATATCATATCACACAGAACAGCAAAATGGCACAACATATCACATTTCCAACTGCTTGTGCTTCAACCTCCTGCCATAACTGCTGTAAGCAGGCTTCGATCTGCCTGTAGCTGTTTCTTGCATCTGTGGATCAGAGTCATTAGCACATTCTTGTGAAAGCTTAGAAGAGTGTCTCCCCGGTGGCCTGCCGCGGCGGGGGGCCCTGACTAACTGCACTTGTTCATCAGCCAACACAAAAGCGGGTTTGAGTCTGTTAATGCAGACTAATTCTCTCCTGTCACCCAAATCGAGCAAAAAATGTTTTTCCCCAGTTTCTAACACTCTGAACGGTCCATCATAAGGCGGTCTTAAACCTGACCTCTGAGCGTCATGTCTGACAAAGACAAATTCTGCGTTCTTTAAGGCTTTAGGCACAAAAACGCGTGGGAAACTGTGATGAACTGGGCCGGGGAGGGTGTTTGATCCCGTGTCGCTCTGCAGCAGCTGAGCGGGTGGGCGATTTAGTGCGGGGTTCTCTGGAAGGAATTCGCCCGGTAACCAGAGGGGTTGGGCAAAAACTAGCTCAGCCGGAGAGGCTTGTAAATCTTCCTTAGGTGCCGAACGCAACCCTAATAAAACCCATGGAAGTTTATCAACCCAATTTGTGTCCGTGAGAGCCGCTCTGAGGGCTGCTTTCAATGACCGGTGAAAGCGTTCGCACAAACCGTTGGCCTGAGGGTTATAAGCAGTAGTGCGGTGAATTTTCACCCCCAGACTGAGGGCCATGGATGACCAGAGCTCGGAAACGAATTGGGGACCCCTGTCAGACGTTATGTCTGACGGGACTCCAAAACGCGCGACCCAAGCCGTTAAACACACGCGCGCCACGTCTGCTGCTGTAGTTGACGCCAGGGGGACCGCTTCTGGCCAGCGCGTTGTGCGGTCCACCATGGTTAGAAGGTGTGTGAAACCCTGCGACAGCAGGAGAGGTCCCACCAAGTCGATATGCACGTGGTCGAAGCGTTTGGCTGGGATGTGAAAAGGTTCTAAGGGGGCCCGCGTGTGCTTGTGTATCTTTGCTCTTTGACACGCTGCGCAGGCTGCGGCCCACTCTTTGAACTGTTTACGCAGCCCCGGCCAAACAAGTTTTTCTCCCACCATTTTGATCGATGCGCGAACTCCCGGATGTGCCAGCGAATGGATTAAATCAAAAACGCGGCGGCGCCATGCAACTGGGACCACGGGGCGGGGGCGCCCCGTGGAGATATCGCAGATTAGAGGAGGCATACCTGTCTGATGCACCCTGTGCTCCAGCCTTAGCCCTGTTGGCCCAGACTGGAGCGCGCGCACATCCGCATCGTTAACCTGCTCGGCGGCCATGGCTGCATAATCTAAGCCTACGCAGACTGGGGCTGCGATCGCTTCCGCGCCGCAAGCCTGGCCCGCGTCCACGGCCACCGCGTCTGCCCCCTGGGGGCCTGGCGTTACAACTGCGAGCGAGAGGCAATCTGCCACCACATTGTGTTTGCCCGCCACATGTTGAATGTCGGTGGTAAACTCTGAAATCGCGGCCAGCTGTCTCTGCTGTCGGCCCGACCACGGCTCTGAAATCTTGGCCATTGCAAATGTTAATGGTTTGTGGTCTACAAACGCGGTAAAACGGCGCCCTTCCAGCCAGAACTGGAAGTGGCGGATGGCCAGATGCAGGGCTAAAAACTCCCTATCGAACGCGCTGTATTTCCGCTCGTTATCGCGCAATGTTTTGCTGAAAAACGCAAGCGGTTGCCAGCTCCCTGCTACCAGTTGCTCGACAACCGCCCCCACTGCTACGTCAGAAGCGTCCGTGGTTAGTGCCATGTGAGCTGCTGGCACGGGGTGTGCCAACACCACTGCGTTCGCCAGGGCCGACTTGACCTGGGAGAAAGCGCGCTCCCGTTCCGGGGACCACTCGACCTTATTTGCAGGTTTTTGTTTCTTTAGTGCCGCGTACAGTGGGTGCATGAGCTGTGCCACGCTGGGAAGGAAACGGTTATAAAAATTGACCATCCCCAAAAATTCTTGCAATGCTTTAACTGTCTGCGGCTGGGGAAACTCCGTTATCGCGCGTACTTTATCGGGCAGCGGGACCGCTCCTTCTGGAGAAACATGGTGGCCCAAAAAATCGATTTGTGCTATCCCGAATTGACATTTCGCTGGGTTAATTATCAGCCCATGCTCTGTCAGCCTCTGAAAAACTGCTGTGAGGTGGCGTTCGTGTTTGACCTCCGATGCACTGGCTACCAAAATATCATCCAAATAGGCGAACACGAAAGGGAGGCCACGCAACACCGCATCCATCATGCGTTAGAACGTCTGTGCGGCGCCTTTGAGGCCAAAAGGCATGCGCAAAAACTCGAAAAGCCCAAAGGGGGTTATTACTGCCGTTTTGGGTATGTCTTGAGCGCGGACTGGGACTTGGTGATAACCGCGCACCAAATCTATTTTGGAAAAGATGCGCGCCCCCGCCAAATGCGCCGAAAAATCCTGGATGTGCGGAATCGGGTAGCGGTCGTGTGCTGAAGCATTATTTAACCTGCGGAAATCACCGCAAGGCCGCCACGAGCCGTCAGCCTTGGGGACCATATACAGGGGTGACGACCAAGGGCTGTTAGAGCGTCTAACAATGCCCAGTTTTTCCAAGTTGGCGAATTCCTCGGCGCGATGGCCAGTTTAGCTGGGTCCAAGCGTCAAGCTTTTGCAAAAACAGGGGGGCCGGAGGTAGTTATGAAATGCTCGACCCCGTGTTTAGCTATTGACGCTGAAAATGTTGGGACCGTGAATGCTGGGAACTGATTGAGTAGTGCATGAAACTTACCACCCGCAGCTGTGACATTAGGATGTGTAGAAGGCGGGGCCACCCGAGCTGTACAGGAGATAGAGTGGAAAGACAGTGCATTTACCATACGTCTACTAGTAAGATCAACTAATAAACTGTTTGAGCATAAAAAATCAGCACCTAACATGTTGTTGCTAACTGCAGCTATGATGAAAGTCCACTCGAAGGTGCACCCGTGGAAGGATAGAAGGAGCGTCTTCTCCCCATAGGTTTTGATCGTCGAGCCATTTGCCACTAGCACCAGGGGTCCGCTGGAAGGCGCCAGCAGGTCTGCGTAGGAAGGTTTGACAAAACTCAGCTGGGAGCCTGTGTCCACCAGGAAATCCTTCCCTGAATTCGCGTCCGTCACGAAAAGCAGCTTGTTCTTCGCGCCGAGAGCAGCAGCTGCTACCGACTCTCGGTCTTGGCGTTTCCCTGGCGCTTGTATCGGCACGGTGGGATGCATCTGCGCGCCCTCTCGGCGAAACGTCGATGGTAAAAGCAGAGGGTGCCGTCCACTCCGCTTCTCCTGGTCTCTGCCGCTGCTGACGTCAGTGGGTCCGGTGCTGCGGCCTCTGGTCTCCCCTCGTCTCGCGGGGGTGCGTTCAGCTCCGTTGCCGCCTTCGTGGCTGCGTGTCGTCTATGGGTGTTGACGAGCCGCTGCGCCTCTTGGCCCAGCCCGTGGTAGTCGCGGTCGTTGAGCAGCTGTGAGCTGGCCAGGGTGACTCTCACCGCTGGCGGTAGTGTTCTGAGAAAGAGGTGGGCGAAGATAAAACTGTCATCATCTTCGCCTCTCAGGTTCATCATCCTCGCCATCAGATCTGCCGGCCTGTCTGCTTCCCCTTCTGTCAGCGCCAGAAGTCTCTCTGCTCGCTCTCCCTGCGAGGGAGTGAAAGCTCGAATGAGGGCGGCTTTCAGTGCGCCATACTTGTCGTCCTGGGGCGGGTGGTTCGTCAGGCTCTCCACCCGCTGCACTGTGAGGCTGTCCAGCTTCGCGACGACATGGTAGAACCTCGTTGCGTCCGCTGAGATTCCCCGAAGGTGGAACTGCGCCTCCACAGTGGTAAACCAGGAGTGCGGGTTATGTTGCCAGAAATCGGGCAGCTGTAGTGTGGTAGCTGCGTTAACCCGGTTGACTCCTGAAGAGTCCGGTGTGGGAAGATCGTCGCCACCGGCCATAGTTTGTCGTAGGTCACCAGTGTAGAGGATGACTTTCACAAACGAGACTGAGTTTATTTCTCAGGGTTTGTTTATTGAGAGGTCACATCCTCCAACAAGAACAGAATCTCAGAAAAGAGGTAGAACAATCATCCTTCACAGTTCTTATACCCTCCAAAGACACAAAACCCCCAACATCAAATAACACACCCCCAACCCACAGTCCTTGAGTAAACATACAGCCCCTGAGGCTCCTTGGCATCTCCATTGTCTCTCTCATCCTTGTAGCCTCCGGGGCTCCTGCTGGGACATTCTCTCCCACTTCTCGTCTCCTAAGCAGCCAACTTCACACCTCCCGTAGGTCTCTGCAGGGTCAGGTCCTCTTTGGCCATTGAGACGTGAAGCTTCCAGAATATGCACCGTCATGCCTACTAGGTATATGTGGGTGAATATGAATGCCATATATGCGCTCTAAATATGCGCCATACTAGACTGAATTCCTATCCAAATGTAGTTGACCTGTTCCCTCCAAAGAACATGCAGTAGTATTTGATGCTTTACCAAGAGGAGTACTGCAGCTTTTCAGAGGCACAGCATCCAAATTGCAAGATAATGAGCCTCTTAATAGTGGTTTATTCATTGGTGAAGTGGACATTAGCCAAAAGAAGTGTTGCAATAAATCTGTTAGACCATTACTGCAGATGGTGACCCTGCCCAGCGGGACGTCTGTCTGGTCTTCTTTGTATGGAGGAATGAAGTGGGACAAAACTTGGTTAAGTGGAGAGAAATTCTGTGTGAACAATAAAGTTAAAGAAGTCTCTTATAAAATACTGCACAATATGTATCTGGTTAAAAAAAAAAAGACTCTGGAGAGATTTAGACTTGATATTGAATATTCCTGCACCTTTTATGGGCTTAACGTGGAAACAGTTTGTCATTTGTTTTATCAGTGTATGCAGACCAGAATGTTCTGGACTGATGTGGAACTTTTTATCAGAAGGAAATGTCAGCAAACATTTCAACTCCAAGAAAATGATGTTACAAAACTGTGTTTTTGATAAATTTCATTGAAGAGCTGATTTTTTTTTTTTTTTTTATCATTTGTTTTTATTGGTCTATATCCTCACTTTTACTTTGATTTTTCTTTTAATTTTTTTAATTACTTAAACATTGTTTGCCAGGGTAACATGTATACTTGTATATACATAATCATCAGATTGATTTAATATCCCTTACAGAGACTTGGTTAGGACAAGAGGATTATGTTGGTTTAAATGAATCAACTCCCTCTGGTTATTTAAACTGTCAAAATCCCAGAAGTTCTGGTCGTGAAGGAGGAGTAGCAACAATTTACCATTCCAAATTACTAGTTAATGTAAAGCAAAAAACATGTTATAATTCCTTTGAGGGCCTGGTCCTGAGTATTGGGCACTTTAGCAATTTTAGGTTAAACCCAATTTTATTTGCCATAGTTTATCGTCCCCCATCAACCTACTCAGAATTTTTATCCGAATTTGCTGATTTCTTAGCTGATTTAGTGCTGAAATCTGATAGAATAATTATAGTAGGGGACTTTAATATACATGTGGATGTAGATAGTGACTGCCTTAATGTGGCATTCAATTCAATATTAGATTAGATTAATTAGATTAGATTCGATTGGGTTTTCTCAGAAAGTAGGAAATTCTACTCATTACCTCCACCATACATTGGACCTTGTTCTGACATATGGCATAGAAATATAAAATCTTGTAGTGTCTCCTCATAACCCTGTACTGTCAGACCATTGTCTGTTAACCTTTGATTTTACTATTTCTGACTATTTGGCTCCTAAAGAAAAATATTATTACAGTAGATGCCTCTCAGATGATGCTGTTTCCAAATTTATGCAGATTGTTTCCTCTATGCCATGTGTCAACACAACGGAAATAAGCTATAGACAGCTTGCTCCTTCTGTAATTGATAACATGGTGGATAGTGTTTCAGCTTCTCTGCATCAGACTCTAGACTTGGTGGCCCCCTTAAAAAGAAAAAGTCTAATCAGAGATTTCTAACTCCTTGGTTCAACACAGAAACTCGTAGCTTAAAACAGAAGACTTGTCAATTAGAAAGAAAATGGCGCTCTACTAATTTAGATGAAATCTATTTAGCTTGGAGAAATCATCTTTTAATTTATAAAAAATCTCTTAGAAAAGCTAGAACGAGTTATTACTCTGCATTAATAGAAGAGAACAAGAATAATCCCAGGTTTCTTTTCAGTACTGTAGCCAGGTTGACAAAGAGTCAGGACTCTGTCAATCCTAGCATTCCCTTAGAGCTTACTAGTCAGGACTTTATGAACTTTTTCAATCATAAAATTTCATCCATCAGATATAAAATCAATCAGATTCTTCCCACAGTTAACTTAAATACTGTAACTACTACAACTCCTTCTATTGATGTCTGTCTTGATGAGTTTACTCCAATCGACCTTTGTGAGTTAGACAAAATAGTTTCCTCATCCAAACCTTCAACTTGTCTTTTAGACCCTATTCCTACCAGGTTATTTAAAGAAGTCTTCCCACTTATTGGTAGCCTTATTCTTCATATAATCAATTCTTCATTAACTTTAGGCCATGTACCGCAGGCTTTTAAAATGGCTGTAATTCAACCCTTACTCAAAAAGCCAACGCCAGATCCAGGAGCTTTAGCTAACTATAGACCAATCTCTAATCTCCCTTTCATTTCAAAAATCTTAGAAAGAGTTGTTGCTACGCAATTATTTGACCACCTGCAGGGAAATGGTTTACTTGAAGAGTTTCAATCTGGGTTTAGAATCCATCATAGTACTGAAACAGCCTTAGCGAAGGTCACTAACGACCTCCTCATTGCATCTGATAATGGACTAGTTTCTGTACTTGTCCTTTTAGACCTTAGTGCAGCTTTTGATACTATCGATCATAATATTCTACTTGATAGATTAGAACACTATGTTGGACTTAATGGAACTTCGTTGCAATGGTTTAGATCTTATTTATCTGATAGGTTCCAGTTTGTTCATGTAAATAATGAGTTTTCTTTCAACTCAAAGTCATGGAGTTCCACAGGGATCTGTGCTAGGCCCTACTCTTTTTAGTTTATATATGCTTCCGTTAGGCAACATTATTAGAAAGCACTGTATACATTTTCATTGTTATGCAGATGACACACAATTATACCTGTCAATGAAGCCAGATGATAGTAATCAATTAGCCAAGTTAGAAGCCTGTCTTAAGGAAATCAAAGCTTGGATGACTTGTAATTTCCTGTTATTAAATTCAGATAAGACTGAAGTCATTCTTGTTGGTCCAAAAAACCTTAGAAATTCCTTTCCAAATCAAACTTTCAGTTTGGATGCGGTTACTCTTTCTCTTAATAGCTCTGTGAGGAACCTTGGAGTTATTTTTGATCAGGATTTGTCCTTCAATTCACATATTAAATTTGTTTCTAAGACTGCCTTCTATCATTTGCGTAATATTGCCAAGATTAGGAGCATCTTGTCTCAGAGTGATGCTGAGAAACTGATCCACGCTTTTGTTAGCTCGAGATTAGATTATTGTAATTCTTTATTATCAGGCTGTCCTAAAACATCTTTAAAAAGTCTTCAGCTGATCCAAAATGCTGCAGCAAGAGTTTTAACAGGTACTAGAAAGAGAGATCATATCTCTCCGGTTCTGGCCTCCCTTCATTGGCTTCCCATAGAGTTTAGAATTAAGTTTAAAATCCTTCTTCTTACTTACAAAGCTCTAAACAATCAGGCTCCTTTTTATTTAAAAGATCTGATACTACCATATTATCCTAACAGAGCACTACGCTCCCAAAATGCAGGATTACTTGTAATACCTAGAATCTCCAAAAGTACAATGGGAGGCAGAGCCTTCAGTTATCAAGCTCCTCTCCTGTGGAATCAGCTGCCAATCTGGATTCGGGAGTCAGACTCGATCTCTGTTTTTAAGAATAGGGCTAAAACCTACCTTTTTGATATAGCCTACAATTAGGGAGGGATCATGTGTTTCTGAACCCTCCCATAGTTATGCTGCTAATAGGTTTAGTCAGCCGGGGGACCTCCAGTAATGCACTGGGCCTCACTCCTTTCCTCACTCTCTATGAATTTTTTTTTTTTTGCTGGTCATTAACATCTGTTTGTTCTCTCCCATAGATTGAGTCCCCATCGTGCTGTTTGCTCTCTACATGTCTGTTCTTTTCTTCTTCTCTATCCCCTCACCCCCCAGCCAGTCGCAGCAGATGACTGCCCCTCCCTGAGCCTGGTTCTGCTGGAGGTTTCTTCCTGTTAAAAGGGAGTTTTTCCTCTCCACCGTCGCCAAGTGCTTGCTCACAGGGGATCGCCTGATTGCTGGGGTCTTTCTGCAACTGTGGGGGTTCCCCCCTACAGTTGTTAGTGCTATGAGATGACTGTTGTTGTGAAATGGCGCTATATAAATAAAGTTGAATTGAATTGAACTTGTATAATAAAATAAAGTTTAAAAAAATAGTTTTGTGTTTTGTGTTTGTGTTTTGAGTGAAGTCAGTGACGGTATTGCACCTGTAAGCTGGTTGCCAATCAAATCTAAAAGAAGAAGAAGAAGAAAGTTCAATTCCTTGTTGGGCATCAGAGCGACTCCAGTCCCCCGTTATTCCAGACGGAGCAACTTTGCCTTCAGTCAGAAATGATCACTGCCAGCATGATGATGACATCATCATTATCATCAAGCTGACATCCATGTCACCACCGTCTCATTTGCTGATGGAACCAAAGAATAAAAACTAAAGATCAGCAAACAAACATGAAAAACACATTATTTTAATGTCATTAAACCAGAGGCGGCAGCAACTGCTTCTGTTTCTTAATTCCATGAACTCAAGTAACTCTTTTTGCAAAGTTGTATTTCTGTGAGGTGTTTTATTGCAGGACTATTTTTAAGTCTCCAAATTACAGGAAAAGAAATTATGTGAGAAGCAAGAAAAAAATGCAAATTGCAAATTATTGCCTCTGTCAGGCTGGAAAAAAGAGAGAATTGTCCTCCTCAATATCATCATGAACATTTCTATATCATGGAAGTGAAGAAAATGACCGTGAACCACTGACTGTAAACAGAAATGAACAAAGCTGCAGATTTTCAAGGTTTGTGTGAAAAAGTTTGTGACCTTTTTCTCAGGAATTTGCTATTTTTTTTTCTTGTAAATTTTCCATTTTTTTCAGACTGGCAACTCTTTATCAAAAATCTGACTTTTCAGAAATTTTTTATTTTTTTCTCGTAAATTTTCAACTTTTTTCCTCAAATTTCTGATTTTTTTTCTCATGAATTTACAATTTCTTTAAAATATTGTGACATTCTTGTAATTGCAGATTTTTCAAGTAAATTTTCAACTTTTTTCTCATAAATCTGCTTTTTTTTCTCCTAAATTTGAGACTTTTTCTTAAAAATTTGGAACTTTCTCATGAATTTCCAAAATTTTTATGGTAAATTTGCAATTTTTTTAATGTAAATTTTCAACTTCTTTTCTCATAGATTTGCAACTTTTTTCCTCAGAATTTGTGACTTTTTTCCAGAAATTTGCAACTTTTTTCTGTAAATTTTCAACTAAATTTGCTCATAAATTTGCACCTTTTTCTCATAATTTGGCAAAAAAAATTGTAAATTTGTCAATTTTTTCATGAAAATTTTCAAGGTTTTTCCTCATAAATCTGCAAATTTTTTTTCTTGTAAATTTTCAATTTTTTTCATGTAAATCTGCACCTTTTTCCTTGTAGATCCTTCCAGAATCTACCCAGTGTTGCCAACTTGGCACTTTTGTCATTAAATCTGCGATTTTTCTGCCCTCCTGGACGACTTTTTTTTTCAAAAGCGACTAGCGACAAATCTCACGACTTTTCCTGGTGTCATCAAAGACTTTTCTGGTGTTTTGGACACTGACGTGAAAATTGCTCTGCAGTTATCATTCTCAACCAGCAGAGGGCGGTACCGTGAGGCTCTCCTGTCCCCTTCCCATCCCAAAGCAATCACAGGCAGTCTTGTCAGTGTCACAGTAGCCTCGTGCAGCAGCAGTGTTGCAGTTACAATAAATTAATAATTTTTTTCAGAACTGTAATGTCTGACACCAATTGAATGCTGCTGCAGCAGCGGCAAAGTGCTTTAAGCCCATTTTCCACTAGTACCCACTCAGTCCTATTCATCTCGACTCTACTCGGTTTGTAGGGTTTTCAATTAAAATCACCCTTTATTGTCATTCAGCTGTACAACCAATCATGTACAGTAGAATGAGATTGTGTTTTATCTATCTACTGTGTTAATCACACACACCCAAAGTGTAGAATCAGAGGGCCGCTGCCATGCAAGGCACCGCCACAAATTTCCCTCCTCCATTCCATTATTGCTGAGCACCAAGCTGGATGGCAGGAAGTTCCACTTTTATATGGTCTTCGGCATGACCCGGCCGGGATTTGAACCCCTGCCTCCCGGGTGTGGGGCGGATGCTCTACCAACTGAGCCACCACTCCAGTTTTCCATTAGTACCTGGTACCAGGTACTTTTTTCATACCTACTCCAGTCAGGTTCCAACCATGCTGAGTCAAGCACTTATTTATGTATTTATTTTTATATTCCACTGGTCTTATTATTTTGTGTACTTCTAATTTTTATCTCGTAGAGCCTCTTTAATGGCTAATTTAAGGGCGGCGCGGTGGCGGAGTGGTTAGCACCGCAGTAGCACAGCAACTCACCCTTGGCTGGGGGATCCTGGGTTCGATCCCAGCCCCCGACCAACAGTGATCTGTGTGGAGTTTGCATGTTCTCCCCGTGTCTGCATGGGTTTACTCCGGGATTTCTCCGGTTTCCTCCCACATGCCAAAAACATGCAAGTTAGGTTAACTGGCATCAAACTGGGGATTCTAAATTGTCCTTAGGTATGACTGTGAGAGTGAATGGTTGTCTGTCTCTCTGTGTTGGCCCTGCGATGGTCTGGCGATCTGTCCAGGGTGGACCCTGCCTCTCGCCCAAAGATGCTGGGATAGGCTCCAGCCCCCCCCCCCCCCCACCCCCCCCCGTGACCTGAAAAGGATTAAGCGGAAGAAGATGAACTAAAGTTTAAGGAATTTATGCTTTATTCAGCAATATGTGTCTTAAAGGGGGATCTCACTCTCAGATCAAATGTCTCTCCCCCTCCTCTCTCCTCTGTTCTGCAGGAGCCCATAGCTGCACTTTAACTGACCAGTAAAGTTAAAAACTTTATTGCATTTACCTTTTTAGGTCAAGTTTATGATCCTTGTTGGAAGAAGCTCACATATAATTGGGCCACCTCAGGTCTCATGAAGTTTGGGACCACCCTGCAACACGAGAGAAAACTTAAGTTTTATGGCTCTTTGTTCAGAGTCTGCTCGGGTGTGGTTGGCCAAAGCTGTGAGCCGTTTTCTCTGCTCCTCCAATTTCTCCTGTCTTTTCAAAAGGGGCCCAGAGCCAGTCATGCTCTGTGTAAATCCTGTTTCTTTTCTGTAAAATTCATTTTTCTGATTTTATTCTTCTTTTTCTTTAAATTATCGTGCAAGAAGATTTTAATTTTTTTTTAAAGCTTAAACCAACTCATTTAAGATAAGATAAGATAAGATAAGCCTTTATTAGTCCCACAACGGGGAAATTCCAGGATTGCAACAGCACAGGGATAGCAACACTCAGAGCAACAATCAGAAGGCAAGAAAAAAAAAACAAGCAAGCAAGAGCAGCTAATAAACATATGTACGTATTACTATAAAATATATATATATACACACACACACAGACACACAGTGCAGAGCATTGTAGCTGGATGGAATAAATATATGAATATATGAACACACAGTGCAGAGCATTGTAGCTAGATGGAATAAATATGTAAATATATAAACACCCACAGTACGGAGCATTGCAGCTAGGTGGAATAAATATGCAAGTATATAAACACACACAGTGCGGAGCAATGTAGCTAGATGGAATAATATGTAGATATATAAATATATAAACACCCACAGTACGGAGCATTGTAGCTAGATGGAATAAATATGCAAATATATAAACACACACAGTGCAGAGCATTGTTGCTAGATGGAATGAAACAGCATAACCGTCTACTTAGTTATCCTACATGGTATGATTATGTGCCCATACATATTCTCACCCTCCATAGCGACCGGTATGTTCCTAGTTGTATGCCGGAGAGGACCATTGTGTAAGTCTATTGCATCTTTTGCATTCAAAAAACTATTAGTTTGTTACGTCTTTTTGCTATCTCTGCGAGCAGCCCTGCTTAGGTTGTACAGTCTGACAGCCGTTGGTAGGAAGGACCTACGAAACCTCTCGGTTGTGCACCTGGGATGATGTAGTCTGCTGCTAAATGAGCTCCTCAGTGCATTCAGTATGTCCTGCATAGGGTGGAACTCGGACTCCAGCAGAGATGACAGTTTAGCCACCGTCCTTCTCTCTCCTATCTCCTCCATCGGATCAAGGCGCTGCCCCAGGCAGCGCCTTGCTGGCGCTGCCTTGCTGCCTTGCTGCCCCAGGCAGCGCCTTAAACCACCATCATTGGAAGAAACGAGTTTGTGATGTAATTTGACTTTCTGATGAGACTTTGCACAATGAACCAATTCCTTCTTCAGTGCATAAGAGAGGACCTGGCCTCGTTTGCTGGAGACCAGCCTTTGTGATCCCGGGAGGAGGCCATAACCGTGGTACGGGTCTCCCCACTGACCCACGCTGGTTCAGGGGAACAAAATCCAGTGGACCCGCCTGCTACCCACTGGGACGCAAAGTTTCTGTGGCTGACGGTCTGTTATGTAATTAACACTTGTTTTCAGAATATTCCTGATAAAAGTTCTTTGAACCTAATTTTATGCAAACTCCCATCAGAATCTCAAAATGCATGTTGTCTTTCATTAATATACGTTATCAGAGTAAAACAAATTTTCTAAATTTTTTTATAAAGCTAATTATCATTTTCTTCATAAAAATCACATCCACTTTTCTCAACCAATGCTATTTTATGGTTTTCCAATTTCCAGTATACTGACAAATTAAACTATGCTTCATGTGGTTCCACAAATGCTTGATTCATAAGTAACTCAGTAACAGTCTATGATGCCCATGATACATGTAAATTCTCTGTTTTAAAGTTATGCAAATATGTTAACCTATTCTGACATTTCTTATTAAATCATTGAAAGACATATGGGAGTTATTGTTTGATTTCATGTCCATCTTCTTGATCCTCAGAGACAAGAACTCACAAGGGTTTATTATGAGACTGATCAAATATTTTCAATAGGATTATTAACTAAGGCTTAACTTACCAATTGCTAAATTCTTAAGCTCAAGTCTTTGTGCATAAGAGTCTCCACCTCTATAAAATGTGGATGGTGCTCTAACGAGGAATTGAGTGTGATGAAAGTAAACCTTCATTCCTACTCACATTCATATTTACCCTAATATGTGTACCAAGATTAAATTACCTATAAAACCCTTTAATTTCACTACATAAGCTACCATCATTCCTGCTCACCTTGTCTGATTCCCCTGTGCAGAGGTGGAGACCCATGGCGACGGACCCCCTTCTCCCTGGCGGCGGATCCACCTGCTTCCCACACCAGCATTCAGCTCTCTGGCAGTCCTGCAGGCACTATCCTGCTGGCAGTAGCTTCAGTGCTAACCTGGGCATCTCTCCACCACCTCTGACAGTAAGCGCTGTACTATCTGGTGCTCTTCTAGCCTGAATTGCATCTAGCACTCCTTCTGTCTCTTCCTAGGGTTGCCAGGTCGTATGGTGCTCTGCTCACCCCAGCTGACTCGCCTGCTCACACTACACACACACAATCATACATACACGCACCCACTCACGTCCACTATACTCAATAAAAGGTTAATTGTATCAGTCTTGAGTCGTGTCTGCTCTGTGGGTCACTAGAACCATGTCAGGAACCTGTGGCGAGACCAGTGGAGAGAAGATTGAACTACCACCATGCAAAGGCCCGTTCAATAATTGAACGGGCCTTTGGCATCATGAAGACAAGGTGGCAGTCAATATTTTTCAAGGCACCGGAAGTGAAACATGTCTTCGTGCCAGAGGTTGTGGCGTGCTGTGCAATTCTGCACAACATAGCTATTGATTCTGGTGATCAGCTGGGGCAAGACAAATCAGTTGCAGAAGACGACAACAATGATCTGTAATGAACCCCCGTGTGCTCTACGATTGCGCACGGAGGAGAGAAGGAGAAATGAGGATCTAACTGCAGGGGTTACCACACACACACATTTAATGAACACAGTTCAGGGAAAACCATACAAATGGCTGAGTAGCTCGGGCTAACAAAGAGTCCAATAGTGATGCTAGGCTGTACAGGAAAAAGCGTAGCAGTTGTGCCGCACAGGGAAACGCTACCAGCGTAGTGGCACAACTGCACAGAGAAATGCTACAATTACTCACAGCCTAGCTATCGTGGTCCTCCAGTGGAGCGGCAAGCATACTCCAGACAGGCCTTCAAAGACGTGACGGTTACACAGAGGAAGATTCGACCGTGTGAACTCGTACAATGATCCAGCGATGTTTGTCCAGCAAAGAGCTGCTTATGAACAAATGCCGCTGGCGTGGTAAATTGGGAACACCTGGGCGAGGTGTGGAAAGGATGATTAACGGGACTGGAAACAGCTGATGGAGTCAGAGGGAGAGCAAGGGGGCATGGCTGGACCGACAGACTGTCAGCAGCGTGAGAGAAAGTAGGTCACAATGCTGACTAACAGCTGCCGGTCAGGCAGTGGCTAAGGATATGAAAATACACAAAGTGCACATAAACAGTGGAGCCAAAACCCACAGAGAGATCAGGGCCGAGCCGGGGAAAACCAAGCCGGCTCGGCTCATGACATGATCAGCATCACCTGCAACAGCACTTGGACCACATGGGGGAACAAATCAGGAAATGGCTGGCAGCTGCTGTGTCAGCTCCTGAGGTGCTGGTGGGGGCACTTGAAGCGCATGATTATTTAAAAAAAAAAAACACCAACAACAACAACAAAAAAGCAAGGTAACTGAGCCTTCCAAGGTTAAACAGAGACACAATTTCCTCTCTAACCCTTCACTGTACACACCACAGAATGAGATACCAACCCTTCACCAGAAAGAAAGAGAGAATAAACCTTCACCACAGACCTGAGAGAGTGAAAGACCCATCCACTACCCTCTGACACTTCTGACCAACTTCACTACTTAAATAATATTATAATTGAGACGTTCTGGATCTGAGTGTACAAAGTTTTTTTCCCTAGAAACCTTGACAAGCAATGGGAGTGTATATAGTTCCCCTTCATAATAATAAATATAATTTACTGAGGTGTATTTTGCCTTTTCCCCCACAAACTCATAGAACAGAAAGCGCTATAACCAGGACACGGGGAGCGGTGGTGGTGGTGGGGGGTGCTGGCGGGTGGCGGATCACTGTAAAGGCTGAATTTACCGTAGACAGCAAAAGACATTTCCCTCTGTGTATGAAAAAGTAGAAGAAAATGTTGGACAACAATGAAAACGCGGTGCAAACATCCAATAAACCCTTAATGGGATTTCAACACCAAGTTTATACACATTCAGCTTCTCAAAAAAAATGTAATGATCACTTGAATTCATATATATGAACAAACATGAACAAAGTGCAAAGAATATACTGTGGTGACACTAGACGCAGTGGGTGGACATTCCTCTCACACCCAGAAGCAGGAAGAGGGGCAGAACGATGGACTGAAGGGGGCAGCCCCCCAAGGAGAAACTAGACAGATAATGAGGGCAGGGGGGTGAATGTATGGTCAGGAAGGTAGCAAGTGTTCTGTTAATGTGTCACACACAAGCATAATGCACTAGCTACATTCCTGCACAAAGAGAATGTGTGACACATTAACAGAACACTTGCTACCTTCCTGACCATACGTTCACTCCCCTGCCCTCATTGTCTGTCTAGTTTCTCCTTGGGGGGCTGCCCCCTTCAGTCCATCGTTCTGCCCCTCTTCCTGTTTCTGGGTGTGAGGGGAATGTCCACCCGCTGTGTTTAGTGTCACCGCAGTATGTTTTTTCTTACATTGTTTTTTTACAATTTTATCTAAAATTGCAAGGAGTGTCTCCTCCCTCTCTTCATCTCTCCTGGCTCTTTCCTCGGCCTTCTGTGCATCCCTCACTGAAATTCCAGAACAGGGTCCCTCCTTCTCTTTCGTCTGACAGTGCTACTGGGCTCTGAGGTCCCTGCAATTGGCTCATCTTCGTTGTCTGCCTCCTCCTCAGCTTGTGGCTCAGGGAAAGTCGTTACAGCTGTAAAGGTCACCCCCTGCAGACGAAATGACGAGGGGAGGACTAACAGAAGGTCTCACCCCCAGCACTTCGTCCATCAGTGGATACCATCTCCAGGAGCCTGCTGTGGCTTCCCCTGATTCTGTCCCTACCCCACATGGAGGCTGTTTAAGATCCTTTAAATGTCATTAAAGTGATATAAATATTCAGCCAGGTTTTTCATAAACTAGCACAAAACAGGTGGTACATTTATCTATAGCTGTATACACATAATAGCAGCACAGCACTGAACACTGCATTGCACTATGGAGCAATATGTACTTTGTAGGGGTTTTTTTTCAAATTCTCCCATTTTTTGGCTGCCCTTGCAGGTGAGATGAGGGATTGAAGATCCATTTCTTTTAGGCAAAAGCTATTAAAAAAAAAAACAAAACAAAACAGGAGTTATTCACGAGTGAAAATTGCACTTAAAAAAACCAAACTGCTAAAACTTCCTCCCGTCCATGCTGAGCAGGATTACGCCGTCCAGAGAACAGGCCGTTACGATTTTGTCTCAGCCTTATAAGGCTTTCTACATCTTCATCTGTCCTTAAACAATAAAAGAGGAAAGCATTATTTCTAACTGCTGGATATAATAAATCACTGAAGGCTGCAGCTCAGGTGCTCCAGCATTATTTTATTCCTTGACACACCTTGACAGGTCTCTTTAGAAAATGAGATCCCATGTCTCAATGGGATTATCTGTATAAAAAAGGTTAATAAATAATATAACTGTAACTAAATAACCTTCAAATACTACAGCCGACTGGATAATCCATGTGACTGCCTTGACAAAAATCTGAAATATGGTTTGTAGTGGTGAACGATTCTAAAGGGTAAATGGCTTTAATCTGTCCAAGGGTAAAATATGGACTCAGCTTTACATGTATTATTGATAAAAACTATGAAACAAGCCAGTTAAAAACACAGATGAAGACCTAAAAAAGTTCAGATTAAAAGAAGGAAACAGTTCTCCACACTAAAGAAGGGGTTGTAAAAGCAGGCGAGAGCCAGAAACAGCACTAGTGTCAAGTTTATACCCAGATTATCTGGTCCTTTTTATGATCCAACATATTAAGGCACTGCTTTATATGAAGCTGTGATAACAACCAATTTATTTAAGTGCGTAGTCCAAACATTTCTAAGTAGCTGCGATTCACTCAGAAGATGCAAAAGTCTGTGTCGGCACAAACAAGAAACCCCTAAATTGTACCTTCTTTGCTTTCTTTTGTTTGCTTTATCTAAATAACAGCGAAATTTCAGTGGACCTTAAATTGTGTTCGGATAATATATTATCAATTACTGAGATTATGCTTGAGAAATGGGCAGCGCGGTGACGGAGTGGTTAGCACTGCGGCAGCACAGCAGCTCACCCTTGGCCGGGGGATCTTGGGTTCGATCCCAGCCCCCGACCAACAGTGATCTGTGTGGAGTTTGCATGTTCTCCCCGTGTCTGTGTGGGTTTACTCCAGGATTTCTCCGGTTTCCTCCCACATGCCAAAAACATGCAAGTTAGGTTAATTGGCATCAAACTGGGGATTCTAAATTGTCCTTAGGTATGACTGTGAGAGTGAATGGTTGTCTGTCTCTCTGTGGTGGCCCTGCGATGGACTGGCGATCTGTCCCAAAAAAGATTAAGCGGAAGAAGATGAATGAATGAATGCTTGAGAAACGTGTTTATGCTCCCTCTTGTTCCGAAGTTTACAAATATTCTGGACTGCTGTGCGTCAGCCAAGGAATGGAGGGAAAAAAGGAACACAATAAAGTATGCTCAATAAGAGGGAGAGCATTTTTTTAAAAAAAAAAAATATGTGATTGGTTTGGAATAATATTTGGATTAAGTCGTTTGTATTCTTTGATTTAATTGCCATTTTTCAAACTATCTGATTAGCCTATTGCTAACATTAGCATGCTAATGTTAACACGCTAACATCACCGTCGTCGTCGGCCTCCGTCGGTCTATGATGACCATGGAAGAGAATCCTAAATGTCTACTCTGCTGGAACAGCACCGCATGTGGCTGAACAGGCCGATGTGCGAATGACAGTCCCTGTCACACAGGTCACACTTGTGGGTGGTCTCCGTGCTGCTGGGTCTGTGGCGGTTCTTCCTGCGGGTCCTTTTTTCATCTGCTGCAGCAGTCAGTCTCTCTTCACCCGCCTTGAGCTGTCTGGTCAGGGTGCCTCTCCATTTGGAGTGGTCCGTTGCAAGGTCCTCCCAGCGCTCTGTGTTGATATCCAGGGCCTTCATGTCTCTCTTGCAGATGTCTCTAAAGCGCAGCTGTGGGCGGCCAACGTCTCTCCTGCCAGTTGCCAGTTCTCCATAGAGGACGTCTTTGGGGATTCTGCCATCCTCCATACGGTGAACGTGGCCTAGCCAGCGGAGCCTGCGCTGCCTGAGTAGAGTGAACATGGAGGGAAGGCCGGCGCGGGACAGAACTTCTGTGTTGGGCACTTTGTCCTGCCAGGATATGTCCAGGATGTGGCGAATGCAGCACAAGTGGAAGGAGTTCAGTCTCTTTTCCTGCCGGGCGTATGTTGTCCACGTCTCACTCCCATAGAGCAGTGTGCTGATGACGCAGGCGTTGTACACTGCCATCTTCGTCTTGACAGAGAGTTTGGGATTCTCCCACACTCGTGTGGTGAGGCGAGCGAGTGTGAAGGCTGATTTTCCAATCCTCTTGCTGATCTCTGTATCAAGGGAGAGGTTGTTGCTGATCGTGGACCCCAGGTACGTGAACTGATTCACGACCTCCAGCTTGTAGTCATCAATGGTGATGGTTGGTGGTGCTTCCGTGCCTTGCGCCAAGACGTTAGTCTTCTTCAGGCTGATGGTAAGCCCGAAGTCCTTGCATGCCTGGGAGAAGCGGTCCATCAGGGTCTGAAGCTCCTGCTGTGTGTGGGTCACCGTACTACAACAATAAACCTGCTTGTAAAAGAGCAAAGAAAACACTAGTGGTTAGTTGTTTCGCTTGATCAAGTTTTACCAAGCTACAAAAGTTATTTCAGTATAAGTCTAAAATACTACTTAAACTTGTAGGTCTGTGTTCGAAATGTTCACTCACTCCCTCCCTACTCACTATATAGTGAATTTAGATATAGTGGACTACATAGTAAACTCAATATAACAATAAAATGATAAGACTTTGGACACTACTGGGCTTGTTTTTGCAGCGCGGTTAATGACGTCATCACGGTGAGACAGTAAAACATCACAGAGCAATGGTGGTAAAAAATGAATACCTGCATGTAATTTGCAGTAAATATACTGTATATATTAAATCAAATCGTTTTTCCCGAATTAATAAATATAAATAGGTTTAGGTAGTTTATGTTGTTGTTAACCGTTCCTGCTTCTGGTCTCCTAACCGTGGTTGGGGGACGCAGGGGAGATCTGTCTTCTCCAGGGCCGGAGGCGCTTTTCCTCCTCCGGGGTCAACTCCCGAGTAAAACCTCACTCTTGTTAAACAGGATATGGTGGTACACAGAGGCACAGGCCGTATTGCTGAAGCGGTGGGGCTTTATTTACAGACTGCACTGTTGATAGCAATGATATCTACCTGCTCCAGTCGCTTCGCTCTCTGTCTCTCATCCGCCCAAAATCACACACACTGTTCACTCGTCGGGGCCATTCCACACACCCCTGGGGCGTGCCTCGGCTGCGCGCACGCACTCACTCACGTTCATGCACTGAGCTGTCCTTTCTAAACACCTGCATTAGGCACATCTTACAACACTACCCCCACCATGGATTGGCAATTAACACTAATTCCATTCCATCTAAACCATATTAAATTGGTACACACTCTCTACATTTGTACGCCTAGCAGTAGCAGTGTCCAGTATATAACAGGGATTCAAATAGGTAGGTAGGTTACGAGTGTCTATGCAGTGGTAAAACTAGCTCATTTGGCAGTGAAAACGTGAGGGGCAAATACATTGAAATACCATTGTTTCTAATTAAACAAGGAGGTACATTATACTTTGAAAACCTATTTCTAGGCGACCGGGAGTATTACTTAACTAATCAGCATACAATACATTCAAATAAAATCAAGTGCATTGTCATATCCGGCTCTAGGGAGCCGGGCAATCAGAGCCAGGGACAAGCCAGTGAGTCGAGATGGTTTATTTTGGGTAAGGGATAAGGGATGAGGAGAGCACAGATACTCATGCAGAGGTACACTCACAGGTTGCACAGCGCAGAGGTAAGCAGCTCGTACCGGACGTGGGGGTAGCAAGACGTACATCCTCACAGCGGGATACAAACACAGGAATGCTGCAAGGGGAGTTGAGGCTGACACCAGACGAAGGGGCTTCAGCCTAGCAGTGCTTATGTCGCAGCCCCGAGTCATCGAGGCTGCTCCTATTTATCCTCATTGGCAGCGCCCCAGCTGATGAAGACTAATTGGCCCCCAGCCGTCCATAATGCTGCCAGCTGGGGGCCAGCTGAGACGCTGCTCAATGGGAGGCAGGGATGAGGGAAAACATGGGCTCAGTGCCGAGACGGCATCTCAACCCATGGTGACAGAGCCCCTCCCTCAAGGTCGGGCTCCTGAACGACCAGGAACATCCCAGCCCCCCCCCCCCCCCCCCCCCCTAGGGTGGGAGGAAGGGAGGCGGACCGGAGGGGAAGAAGCCAAGGGAAGGACAACACCAATGGGGCAATGTAGGGTAGCGGGAAAGAAAAACCCAAATACAATACTGACAACAGAACAATTAACCCAGGTACAGATGGGGAGAAGAACTGGGTCAGCACGCCGGTTACATACTACCCAGAGAGTACCAACCATGCGTGACCCAGAGCAAGAAAAAAAAAAAAAGAACCACCAAAAAGGTACAGGGCAAAAAATGCTGAGTATGGTCAAATAAAGGGAAAACACAATACACAGCACCAATATAAGTACATACACACAGTCACCAAGAAAAGTGAGGGTGACTGGAACAAATGGACAATTACAGAGCATGGTGTTACGGAAAACAAGGCACATGACTCTATAATGAACCAACAGGGCATAAAAAAGAAATACTGAGTGCAGGCAAAGAAAAACCCACACACATGAATATATAAATACCCACAGTCACCTAAAGAAATGAAAGTGACTGGAATGAATGGGCAACTGCAGAGTATGGTCTGAAAGGGAACAAAACATAACTCTACAATGCAAAAACGAGACTAAAAACATGGTACAAAAAATAAAATGCTGGGTACGAGGGAAGGAAAACGCACAGCACTATAAATACACATCCACCAACAGGACAGACATTACACCCAAGTGACCTTAATAACGATAAAAGAAAAAGTGACACCCGAGGTGTATGGCAGGCAGAGTCCAAAAATAGCCGAGATGGCTCCGGAGATCTCCCCGCCCATTGTCCAGCTGGCGAATCAGGGGAAGAGAAATGTTCGGACGGCGAACTCTGGACCCAGATCCCAGGAATCCAGTCCAACGGCTGCCGAACCAGGCCGCCCAAAGGCAAACACAGACCAGTGGGGGGAAACCAGATCGCCGAACCGAAAGTTTTGCGGGTCGGGTCGTCGACCCGCATCACTCAACCACCAGGACCGTTGAGACGGACGAAGGGTCAGAGCGGATCCCGGTGGAAGAGGCTCAGGGGAGAGCCGATGACGAGGGCGGCGGGCCTCAGGGAAACGGCCACCTCCTCACCGGACCTGGACAACACTGGGGCAGCACCCACGTCGGACCCCGATCGGGCCTCAGGCGAACCCACGTTGGACCCCGATTGGGTCTCGGGCGAACCCACGTTGGACACTGCACCAGAACCGACCTCCAACGTTGAACCCGGACCCTCCAGCACCACGAGGAACAGCAACTCCTCGCCGGTGACCCTGGAAGAAGGCTCAGAAGAGAAAACAGAACCGGGATCAGGATCACCGGCAGCGCCAGAACCCGGCGAGACGAGCTCAGACGCAGCGGGCGGCTGCACCCTGCTCGTCTCCCCTGGAGATAGGCTGAAGTGCTCAAAGATAAAAAGAGAGAAAAGAAAGGAGAGCACTCGCCTGATCTCGGGTTCTGACGCCGTCCAGGACTGCGAAGATCCAGGATCCGTCGTCAGGAGGTCGTTGTCAGGCTCCCATCTAGCCGCGTCGGGCCCCGCAGCCAGCACGATGGTCAGCGCAGCTTGAGATCCCTCCAGCTCAGGTAACCCCGCCGACGACCCACTCGGCGTGAAGCCAGAAGAATCTCGTCCCGCTGGACCGAACCGCTCCTCCGTGGAGACCCAGGGACGCTCAGTCGTCAGCGTAGACTCCACGCAGCAGTCAGTCCCCCTCCTCCGTCCGCAATGTAGCTGCGGAACCACAGGCCCTCTCCATATCCCACCACGTTGACCCGGAGCCGGGGACCGCTCGGCGGAGAGAGACACAGAGGATGCGGGATTAGGAAAACAGGTTACAGCAGGTGGGGAGAGTTCAGGGAGCTGCGAACCCTGAACTTCTCCTCCAGGGATGTGACAGAGCAAATCATTAAGCAGGTGTGAAAAAACAATGACTTGCCTGCCCCCTGGAGGTTGAGTATCGCCTGCTGTAGTGGAATCTGCTTCTTCCTCTCCCCGCCCGGCGATAACGGAGGACCCCCCGGGAATTCGTCTGAGGATCGCTCGCGTTGTCTCCAGCAGAGAGCTCACCAGGCCGGGATTCCAGGCACACACAGCGGTCAGGAAGCGCGTCGAGGAGGAGGGGGAAACAGCCGGGGTGAGCCAGCCCGAATGTCCAGGAATGACAGCGGGGGAACGAGGCTCAGGGGACGAGGCTGTAGGATCTCCACACTGACGAGGCGAAGGGATGACAGCTGCGTGGGAGGAACGGTCCTGACGATGACCCAGAACTGGATCCGGACGAGGTTCGTGCAGAGGTGACTCGGCGATGTGATGACGACTACTCCCAGGGGACGAAGCGAGGGGGAAACCCAGGATTCGCCGCTCCAGATCGGAGATCGAGACGAGGAAGGCGTCGAGCACGGGAAAGCTTCGTAGCCCTGAAGTCCTCACCATCAATCTCACTGCCGCCGCCACATGCCTGAAGGTGGTGACAGGAAACACAGTAGAGCTCGCGACAGCCACTCGACCCCGGACATAACTGCTGTCAGCTGCGGCTCCTAGAAGGGAATCCCGAGTGACGTGGCGCAGGTCGGGGGAAGTCCTCTGGTTGGCGCGAACTCCCGGACTGGAATAGCGGCAGGAACGGGACTCCGAAGCGGGGAAAGACGTCGCCCACTTCGACTCCCTGCCGGGATTTCCATCCACCCCGTGGAGCTTCTCTCGCTGTGTACCTGCAACGTCTATCCTGGCACTGTCCTCCAGATGGTACAGAGAGTGAGGGTGACAGTCCAGGAGTTCCTCAGCACGGCCCGGATGCCAGCGTCTCGCGTTGGAGGCGTCGTGCAGGGTGAAGAATGTCCCGTCGACAGCCTCCGAGATGGACCTTAGCTCGTCGCCCTGGCGCCGGAAGTGACTCCTGGGAAACGGCATGCTAGCAGCGCTGACACCCGGACAGAAAGGTACATTTCCACAGCGACTCACGGCCGCCGGCAACTCTTCTGGCTGCGACATACTGTCATATCCGGCTCTAGGGAGCCGGGCAATCAGAGCCAGGGACAAGCCAGTGAGTCGAGATGGTTTATTTTGGGTAAGGGATAAGGGATGAGGAGAGCACAGATACTCATGCAGAGGTACACTCACAGGTTGCACAGCGCAGAGGTAAGCAGCTCGTACCGGACGTGGGGGTAGCAAGACGTACATCCTCACAGCGGGATACAAACACAGGAATGCTGCAAGGGGAGTTGAGGCTGACACCAGACGAAGGGGCTTCAGCCTAGCAGTGCTTATGTCGCAGCCCCGAGTCATCGAGGCTGCTCCTATTTATCCTCATTGGCAGCGCCCCAGCTGATGAAGACTAATTGGCCCCCAGCCGTCCATAATGCTGCCAGCTGGGGGCCAGCTGAGACGCTGCTCAATGGGAGGCAGGGATGAGGGAAAACATGGGCTCAGTGCCGAGACGGCATCTCAACCCATGGTGACATGCATGTGGTATATGAAAGCATTGTTACTTCAGCTTTTTTTTTTTTTCAAACAAACATATAGAACATTATAACTAGAGTCCAAAAATGTGAACTGGAGAGTCTCTAGTGCAAACAGGAACTGCTACAGTTGGCTCATTCAGTAACCCAGTCCCCGTAACGGTCCGGTCCTCTGCGCCGACGTTTGGGCCGTGACACGTGCTGAGCCTGATGCCGTGGTTCTCCCACCACACCCCCACCATGGCCAAATATCACATGGGAAGGAGTGGGTGGAAGAGACCCGATCACATTGGGGGCATTAGCAGGTGGAGTGGACGGCCGGGAACTGCTGGGGTCATCACTGGAGGCGGTAGCGAACAGGTTGTACAGGCTGAGGTCCTGGTCTGCTGGGTCCCCGTCCACAGCCGGTGGCAAATTGTGCGGGGCTGCCGAATGGCGCGAACAAATCCTCTCCATCAACAGGTGCGCCCGCGCAGCTCTCATCACACAGAAATGGGCCACAATGTCCACACTTCGTCTCAGCCCGACATTCATGAGCCCTCACAGCACCTCGTCTGCACTCCTGACGATTAGCCAGCGATATGAACGGGTTTGAGTAGTTAGTATCTTGTTTGTAGATATCGGCGGGATAGCGAGCGGCCGCCATGTCTCATTAGCTTAGCTGCCATCACAGTCACTTGGCCCAGCTGCCGCTGTCCTTTTCTTTCTGTACTCACCACCCTCTTAACAACGTGAGGGCCCCTTCGTGGTCGCCAGTGTTAACCGTTCCTGCTTCTGGTCTCCTAACCGTGGTTGGGGGACGCAGGGGAGATCTGTCTTCTCCAGGGCCGGAGGCGCTTTTCCTCCTCTGGGGTCAACTCCCGAGTAAAACCTCACTCTTGTTAAACAGGATATGGTGGTACACAGAGGCACAGGCCGTATTGCTGAAGTGTTGGGGCTTTATTTACAGACTGCACTGTTGATAGCAATGATATCTACCTGCTCCGGTCGCCTCGCTCTCTGTCTCTCATCCGCCCAAAATCACACACACTGTTCACTCGTCGGGGCCATTCCACACACACCTGGGGCGCGCCTCGGCTGCGCGCACGCACTCACTCACGTTCACGCACTGAGCTGTCCTTTCTAAACACCTGCATTAGGCACATCTTACAACATTGTGATGTGAAGCTCTTCTCCCACTGCTCTGTTAACTGTGCATTGCATTATGGGATATGTTGGCTAATGTAGTGACCATCTGTTGTACCCTACTTTTCAAAATGCATTGTGGTATGGGTAACCCCCACAACAGCCACGGACAAGCAGAGCGCTCAGCGGGAGCAATTAACATAGCAGTGTGATCTATGGACTGATAACAATATGTAGATGTGCCTTGTAGCCTCTTTTGTCCTACAGCTCCGGAGCAGAGGCGAATTCCGGCCAGTCTTGCTGTTGTTATGTATGACTTCCTGCTCGGTACTCAAATGCAAATGTCCCATGCCTTCCTGCAGTCTCTTTGATGATAACATGCCTTTCATGTATTGTCTGTAGTGGGGTATAAATACTGCATTGCTCTGTAACATTCTCTCTCTCTCTGACTACTGCTGCTGACACACGCATTCTGCGTCTCCTCACGAGAGCCTGAGGACCCGTTCCAGCCCGCCTGCACAGGGCTGGAGTGAGTTCATTGATGGCGGGATGAATGATAATAAACTCCCTCAAAAACTCTCAGTTCGCCGCATATTATTCTTCTGCCACAGTGGGATATTTTGAGTATAATATATAGTGAATGAAATTTTCAGTTAAGATTTCGAACAGCACTACAAAATGGCTGATTCACTATATAGTTCACTACATGGGGAACGAGCATTTCGAACACAGCCATGGTGACTCAGGTGCAGAGTGAGCTCAGCAGCGTTGAAGGCAGCAAAAGAAGTATTACTTCTGAAATGTTACACCATTCATCCAAATTCTATGGTCATGCTGTAATGTCCATAACTTGGGCATTCAAGGAAGAGGCTGAAGGATATAGCTGAACGTATTTTATTGTAGGAACCACAACAACAACAGGTGCTCCGTACAGGCCAAGGGGTCAAAGACATGCTCTTCTGGCCTGGCCCTTTATACCCCTAGTGACGGCGGAACCGGAAAGGCTTGCCGTCACTCCCACTACATCCAGAGTATACATGCCGCCATCTTGGTGCCCCCCCCCGCCCCCGTAGAAAAATGCCAAACACACCAGTTAGGCCCTCCCAAATTTAAACCCGATTCACGTGTTAATAAAAAAAATAACACTTATGTACAAAAATTATATATACAGGCCTATTCAATCACACAACATAAACTAGAGGGGCCAGGTAGACTGCCGACCCACCTCGACACAACTAGATGGGTTTTTCTGCCATCTTTGAAATGATAGTCCATAAAAACAAAATGGCCACATTCCTAAAACTAAAACAATCCCCTAAACATACGTACACAATCAGAACTTCCATAATAGAACACAAACAGTTAATATGTACACCTAAAGCATGTTGCCAGCCCCTACCCCAACACACCCACCCCACAACCAGGGAAATTCACACAACCAAACATATATATCAAACGAAGTACAAACAGTTGAGTTTTTTCTTTTAAATAACACATGGTAAAAGCAACCAGTACATACTAACTATGTGACCTTAGGGTAGGCTGGCATATCAACAACATCACCAAACCATGCTGATAGAATACCCCCCCCCCACTTACAGTCACAGTGGGAGACCCACCCTAGGATTTCCATCAGACGGATCCCTCCCAGACTGCCTTCGCCTCTTCTCCTCTGGGAAGGAGCCACGCTGGCGTCTCTTTTCATCCACCCACCGCAGCTCGTTAGAGCGTCTCCACGATTCATCAGACAGCCTCAGGTAGCCATCCTCCCAGGCAGCCATCACCCGCAGCCGCCCCTGGTCATCTCATCGCTTCCTTTTCACGTGCACACTCCTAACCCGAGCTTCTACCCTGGGCCGGACCTCTTCAACAATGCACAGAGCAGCTCGATTGGGCTTCCGATGACTGTCACGTTGTAACCGGGCTCCCGCCCTGGGTCGAACCTCGTCACCGACCTGATCCGGAGTCCTCCCGGGACTCCAGTGTCGTTGCTTGGCTCATCTTGGAATCGCGCCGGTCGGTCTCACCCCGCTCTCTTTCATTTCCAACGCTGGCACAGCCCCCGCAGCTCCTCACTTCACGGTATCACGGGGACACACTCCGGAAGTCGAAGGAGCTGGCGTCTTGGCTCCTTCAGCCATCCCGGGCGTTCCACTGTGCCGTCCAGTTCCCACATCCAGGGCAACTTGGACACTGGCATTGGAACCTTCCCGAGATGATGCTCCACGATGTTGATCCTGCACACCTCCCATAATACCAGGCCAATCACTGTCCCAAACCGCGTTGTCCTCCACATGTGGAGCGGGTCGGTCCCACAATCAGCAGCCCGACCACTCCTCTCCGATGCTGCTGGTGATCGTGAACCCCAGGCCATAGAACATATCCCACCCCATGATGTTCAACCAGGTGACAGTCACCACAAAATGGATGCTCACCATCTTTGCCGACTTGTATCTCGCTGTTAGCTCCAGTGAACCCACAATGGCCAACTTGATTCCTCTGTAGCCAAAGTAGGGTGATGACAAGTCGCTCATGCAGTGATGCGGGAGCAAACTCCTCACTGTGGACCAGTTTAGTGCTGAAACTGCTGCTCCTGTGCCTACCATTAGCGGTACTTCCACGCCGTCTAGTAAAACATTGCAGTAAATTCGTCCATCAGTGCTCGGGGAGACGGTATGAATAAATGTAGGAGTCGCTGCGGGGAAGTCCGTCCTTTGTCTTCGGTCCTCTCGCTCAAAATTCTTGCAGGCCCTGGCGAAATGGTGCAGCAGACCACACTTTCCACAGCCGCCGGGGTAAGTGCTCTCCTAAGAGAGAGAGAACTCTCCTAAGAGAGTAAGAAAGCTCCTCCTAATGTACCAAGGATCCTCTGACCCTCCATGCCAAGATTATGGACTAAAATAGCCCTCACAAGCAGCTTCTTGAGCTCTCCGAGGTCCAAGGCCACCAGATAGTTCTGGAAAGCCGCGAACCACCTAGCCCAGGGGATGGGCAGCTCATCTGGAACCTCCAAAAATGGCTGAAATGTGGTGGCAGCTCTCTCCATACCATTTTTCTCCTCGTCGCCAAATATTATGTCCATAATTTGGGCATTCAAAGGATCTAATTTGGGCTGAAGGATCTAGTTGAATGTATTTTTTCGTAGGAACAACAACAACAGCAGGTGCTCTGTACAGGCTAAGGGGTCAAGGACGAAAGAGACCGTGCTCTTCCGGCCTGGCCCTTTACACCCGTGATGACGGCGAAACTGGAAAGGCAGGCCGTCACTCCCCACTACACCCAGGGTATACATGCCGCCATCTTGGTACACCACAGATACCAAGCAGCATAATTTTGAAAAAAATAAACAAAATAAACTCTATTTAAGTTTATAAAAAATAATTGTGTAAAAATAGAATAAAATTAATAATGAAATAAAACCTTAAAGCAACACTGCACTGTGAAAAAAATTACACATATATGCTGCTTGGTATTACCATAGAATTTGGATGAATTTCTATTCTGGTTACCTAGCTGCTTGACAGGACAAGGGAAAAAGAATTTGGGCAGCCCCCGACCAACAGTGATCTATGTGGAGTTTGCATGTTCTCCCCGTGTCTGCGTGGGTTTACTCCAGGATTTCTCTGGTTTCCTCCCACATGCCAAAAACATGCAAGTTAGGTTAATTGGCATCAAACTGGGGATTCTAAATTGTCCTTAGGTGTGACTGTGAGAGTGAATGGTTGTCTGTCTCTCTGTGTTGGCCCTGCGATGGACTGGCGATCTGTCCAGGGTGTACCCTGCCTCTCGCCCAAAGATGCTGGGATAGGCTCCAGCCCCCCTGCGACCCAAAAAGGATTAAGCAGAAGAAGATGGATGGATGGATGGTGAAACATTTCAGAATTAAAAAGTACTTGAAACCAGATGACTTGACTGAGCTTTCATACAGCATACTGACCCACCTGTATGACTGAGAATCTTCACCAAATTAAGAAACTGAATTAATTTTGCATTCATTTCAAGTCTTAATTATTTTTTTATTATAAGTGAATTATATTTCATTTGATTTTTATTTACTCCATTGTGCTGTTTTATTATCATTTTATAAGCATTTCTTTCAAGTATTTATGTTCATGAGTTTTATTCATATTTCATATTGCCCTTGCAATAAAGTTAATGAAACTGCAATCATGTGATTTTCCTTTAAGGAGCAAAAAGTATCGGTATAGGTATCGATATCAAACAAAAAGTCCCATAAATTAATGGTATCGTATTGAAAGGAAAAATGCTGGTATTGCCCAGCTACATTTTTTTCAGAACTTTATTTTAACGAACTTGAAAAATACAAACAGAGGGATGTAGCACATAAAAACATGAAAATATGTACAGAGGTAGATTCAAGGATTCATAAATATCTAGAGTCCTGAAGGCTTTCTGGTTTTTCACTCCATAAAGTGTTCAAAAATAAAGATCCAATTTGATTTTAAATAATTGAAACCTTGCTTTTTCTTTGCCATTTACATTTATGAATATAATATTTGCCTAAAATAATAAAACAATTCAGCATAAACACTCTCCTTAAATCACCCTTTATTGTCATTTAACCAATCATGTACAGTAGAACGAAATTGTGTTTTTCCTATCTACAGTGTTAATCACACATCCCATATATAGAATCAGAGGGCCGCTGCCATGCAAGGCACTGCCACAGATCTTCCTCCTCCATTCCATTATTGCCGAGCACTAGGCTGGACGGCAGGAAGTTCCGCTTTTATATGGTCTTCGGCATGACCCGGCTGGGATTTGAATCCCTGCCTCCCGGGTGTGGGGCGGATGCTCTACCAACTGAGCCAACTCCTTTTCTATATTGCACTTTCTGTAATAAAAAAATAACATCTTTCTTATCTATACTAAGTTTCTTCCCATAAGACATATTAAATACAAATTCAATTTCTTTCCAAAAGAACTGAACATAAACACGATCATAAAAAAGATGGCAGACAGATTCACTACTACTGTTATAAAAAGTGCAACTTTCATCCACCCCAACCTTAAATTTTCATAGACCCTGATTTGATGGATAAATGAAATGCAAAATCTTAAAAGAAACTTCTTTTACTTCATTGGAAGAACTTCAACCACCTTCCAAGGGAGTCTGGAGACATGGAGTCTGAATGGGCCATGTTCTCCACCTTTGTTGTTGAAGCGGCGGCCCAGAGCTGCGGCCGCAAGGTGGTCGGTGCATCTCATGGTGGCAACCCCAAACCAAATGGTGGACACCAGTGGTGGTGGGGGGGGGGGCATTAAGCTGAAGAAGGAGTCCTA